>JAODKE010000050.1:14520099-14531182 GCA_026779605.1 Mormyrus hasselquistii
CTCTTCCGATCTGAACTTTCACAGATCAAACCGCCGCCCGATGGCCTCTCATTTTCCATCGCGCCGCAAACGAGATTTGTTGCTAGGCAGCAGGCAGGGCGCGGTCGGGTGTCAAACTGCACTGACCGCACTCCTGGTAGAAAGCTATCTTACCGGGGGGGGGGGGTAAATACGTGGCCCTCCCATCAACGCGGACTCACCGGAGCCAAAGAGATCCATAAATCAAACAGCCTCGCCCAGGCATTACGTGTCCTTCAAAGGCCCAGTGCCGGTGTGCAGCCTGTGTGATCGCTGACTCTCACGGAGACAAGCACAGCCTGGCGTGGTATCGGTCTGCGGTGACGCACCACCCAGAAAGTACACAGCAGCACTGCAGGCCCACAACACCACTGGCCTTAAGGAGCAGGACTCTGAGCATGTCCTCTAAAGCTCAGGAATGGGGAGGGGGGGGGGGTAAATTGAGGCTGCATCTTCCTCTTAAGTGCAGAAGTTACCAAGCTTAGCAGACAGTCCCTGGAGCAACTGGGGGCCGAAGGACCCGGCTCAGGGCCCCGAAGGTGACATCATCCCGCTGAGCCAGCGACCTTCTGAACCACAGCACCCAAACCCAATGAGCCACACACTGCCTCATTTAACTTAAACAAGCAGCTTTTGGGGAGATGAATTCGAGGCTGAAAACGTTGACGTGGACTTTAAAATAGGGTTTTGTGAACAAGGGAGTAAAGGGGCATGACTGAGACACTGGTAGGACAGGATATAGAAAAATGAGCAGAAACAGACACCAGCTAAACCCAGAGGCAGGAGAAAAAAGATGATTTGATGATGAACAAGTCCTTCTTAAAAAGATAAAAAGTCTCTTCAAAGGCAGCTAAAGCTGTACACATACGAACCTCTCTGTACCACTGAGACACACCACATTGCCTGCAAGCATCCATCGGACCTTGCTGGGCCTTGATCGCCTGCAACGCCACCGTCTAAATTCACAGATGAGCGACTGTGGACTCTATGGATCTACGGTATTGCTCTTGCCTGTCGATGCCTTCATAAGGGGGGGGGGAACGCTTTATTCTGTCCGGGGCAGATCTGGAGGGCTGAAGGTCTCGCTGGGAATAACAATCAAGGAATGACTTATCAAGGAAATATCAACTTAGACGACTACGCCAATGGGAAAAACAGCTCTGAGAAGCCTTTGAGGGCCAGGCTCTCCCCAGCCTGTAATCCTCACCAGAGGACGACCCAGCAGTGGGAAGTAGGGTTAGGGTGCGACCAACTAGCAGGGTGTTTAAGATAATCCCTCATCTTAACAAATACCTCAACCATGCAAGTCTGGCTGTAGAGGGCAGTGCTGCCCGTGACTCACGTCTGAGACCATGAGACACCCCGCCTGGAAGGTATCCTTTACTCCTGCCCCATCTTGTGGGGGAGGGGGCCAGACACCGCGCCTCCTTTCTGTGACTCCCACCTCTAGTTGGCCGAGGCCCCAGGTCGACCTTCCCATCCTATTCACAAGCCTCGCCAAGCCTCTCCGCACATGCATGCCTCCAGCTTTTAGGCTCCCAGGGGTTTTGCACCCTGTAGCTTTTAGATTTGCTTTTAATTAGCACCTTCTTTACACCTGGAATTCTGGGGGAGGCCCATCTGGACAAAGATATGCCAACAAGAAGTGTGACCCCCCCCCTCCCCAGTCTCATAATTAAACACCCCCGTGCTCCGGTGAATGATTCCAGACCACCGCAGGTTTCTGCGACACAAGCAGCAGCCAATCACAGAGCTTCAGGGTCAAGTGGTGCTTCATTAATCAGCTCTACCCATGGATGGGGGGCAGCTTTCAGACTCTCCTTGTGCCGAGGCCAGTGGGAACATCAGCTGTACTTCGTATCAGAGCAACAGACTGACCCAGAACAATCTGACACTGGATGACACGTTGCTGTGCAGCCTGCTGTACCAGCCATATCATTCTTGCCAAGAGTACCAGCTCAAGTTGACAGCTACAGTCCATTGGTGAATATAGGGGCGGGGTGTCACACACCAGCTGTAAGCTAATTGGTTCCCATAGTATCCACTTCCCTGTCACTCATCAATTCAAAGCATATCATTGGCTAGTGGTAAGGTTGGCCCCTCTGTATAAATTATGGCCCCTCTTGTGCCCCTCCCCAGCAATCTTGCCACAGCAGGTCACGATGGTTCCACACCGTTGAAACGTGTTTAACTTTGGTCCCTCGTCTTTTTCCCCCCCCTTTTCTTCTGCATCAGTAAACCTGACCCACCCCACTGCCCTTTGCTAAGAAAGCCACAATGCTAACACCCAGACTCAGCCCAGAGATATCAGCAGACAAGGCCAAGTTGATAAAAAACCCGTGACTCCCCGAGTGACTCCTGGACCCCCCCCTCCACGTCGTCCAATGGGAATAAAAATTCCGACACCACCTGCCCCACAATCAACTTCACAAGGTGGGACTTTTTGATAAGTTGCCCGTCAAACAGACATAGCCCCTGCCAAGAGCCTGTATTCCTCGCCTTGGCCTACATTTACTTTTAGCTCAATGGGCGCTGCGTTATCCAGAGTGACTAACATTCATACCCATCACCAGCCTGTTTATATAGCCAGACACTTCATAGGAGCAATTCATGCTAAGCACCCTGTAACGAGAGACACCACAGAATCCCTCCTGCGATTGGAACAAGTGAGCTACAGGTAGGAAACTACTACGCCCCCTGCTGGCAGGGAGAGAGACTGCACGATGAATGGAGGATGAGCAGAAGCTCCAAGCCGCACCAAAGATCTGACTCTCTCTGCACTTCCGCCTCCTCCACCTCTCTACCAGCTGGTTTGGAGAGAAATAAGAATAGCCAAAGGTGGGGGGTGCTGGGGGGAGGGTCTCTCCCTCACACCAGGCTTCTCTCCTGTCGTGATGGGTTTGCACATTTCACAGCACAGAGCTGAGCGTGTTGGACTGAACAGGTGGTCCCAGTGATCAACCCTACAAGCTCTGGGGGGGGGGTGCACAGCTCACAGTGTCATAATTACCCTGCTCTCACTGTTCCTTAAGCTTTATTCTCTCTCTCTCGTGTTAAAAGCACACAAAAAAAAAAACAGTTAAGCTTCTACAACAAAATGGCGCCCAAAGCAATTATTGTGCTGATGCTTTATTCTATCCACATATGCTGCACAGACGGAGACAAAATGCCCTATTAATGTCAGCACCTGCTGGGTTGGAGCTAGGAGGGAGGGGGCGCAGGGTTCTGAGTACTATCTCTTAAGAAGATACACAGCAGAGGGAGTCGCTTCTCAGCTCCTGGAGTTATGACCCATACCCTGATGTCACGCTGCGCGTGCCCGCGCCTGTGTGGGCGCGCGGGGGCGGCCGGCATAAGGCAGGGGAGGGAGCGTAAGCGACCGACAGATTCCATCACTCACACCCGTACATCGTTTCTTCACAATGCTTTCTTTGGCAGGTTCCCTCTCTTTCTCTCCCCACAAACACCACGATGCATCGCATTATCTACCTGTCAGAGACACTGCGGACTTCAGTCTACGGAGCTGTGCGTGTGCATGTGCGTGTGCCTGTCTGCGGGAACTCGAACCGCAATATTTTAAGGATCAGGTGCCAAGTTCTATGGCTAAAGGCAGCGTATGCAGCTAGTATTTCTGGTTCATCTGCCAACTAGGTGGGGAGGAGAACAAGAGCATTTTCATTATAACTTAAATCAGTTATATCACACTTTTACCTTTAAAGAACAGAATAAAAAAAATCCCAGCTCACGACCTTCCGAATTACTTAGAAAACCCAACGAACCGTAAGCATGAACCCTGAAAGTAAAGTATTTTATAGCTTTACCTATTTCGCAAAACTGGTTTTTAACACTAGGAAGCCTGAAGGCAATTGTTTGCTATGCCTGTCGCGACACAGAATTTCCCGTTTATCTGGAAACCACACGTCTGTCTGAAGATCTCATGTATAATGAGAATAGCACTACAGCCCCAAAGAGTGTGCTGGTAAATCAGCCGATTACAGACCGATCATTGTTCAAACTGCGACTGAATGAATGCGGGGAGCCGAGATGCCCGGCAGATTGCGCACTGTTGCACATCGTGTCACGACTCCACAGGTTTCCGATCGCACTTCAAAGTCCGGGCGCTCCATCGGGTATAACGAATTTTAACAACATGCAATTATTTCCTACTGATGCCATCCCTAATTAATACCTAAAAGCTACAGACGGCGATGGAAAGATCGTTGGAGTCGAGCCGATCCTCATTTTAAATGACATTCCATTGCGGGTAAGAGCAGAGTTTTGGAATCGCCGAGAGCATTTTTTCACGCCAGCAGCAAAAATAAATAAGTTAATATTTTAAAAAGCCCCCAACACACTGTGTCTCTGTAATTTTAAATCACTCCGACTGGGGAAAAATAAGATACATGAAATTCTGTCGCTTTGTTACATTTGGAAAGGGAGTTCACAGGTTACCTGTTGTAATGACAAAGGTCAGTCATAGTAACCGCTTGTATCTGAGCAGATATAGGCATCTTAAGAAGCCCGAAAAGGCGCTATATATTTCGAAAACATTGCGAAAATCATAAATCAGGCTGGCCGCCGCCACTGCTGGGAGGGATTTTACCTTGTAGACATTCTCCGTTATACGGTGCACCTCGTCGGTACGAGACATCTTGGGAGCTTCAGCCAAAACCATACACCAGACTTTCCTTATCAGAGAAGAGTTATCCGAGAGGGGGAAAGGGGATGATGTGGTGGGGAGACAATCCGTTTTTTTTTAAAAAAAAAAAAAAAAGAAAAGAAAAAAAAAACCAGACGCGGGATGGGCGGCTGCAGAAATACTGGCGAGCTCCTGCCTCGCGAAGCACCGCAGCTTTTATAACAGCGCCGATCGCTGGCTGCACCCACAGCGGCCCCCGCACGCAGTCTCCGCACGGGGATAGAGAGAAGCTGCGCTGTCAACGTGCGGCTCTTTCAATGCACCAGGGCGCCGCCTCTGCCCGTGAAACGCCGCCTGTCGCTCCACCCTTCTACCCGGCTCTTGCAATACCGCCTGCGGCACTTCGCTGTCATCCGCACACCTTTCTTCCGGTTCTGTTGCTACTATTTAAATACGAGAAAAAAAATCAATTCATGTTGCTGAGGAGTGTTCCTAACTCTGTTCTTTCATTATTAGGTATTTGTATGAAAAGGAATCGTATCTGTGAAATAATGCATGTAGGCGTAGTTCATATACCGTGCATTGAAAATACACTTTCAAAACGGCATTCGAAAGTGTTGCATGCGACTATGTGGTAATTTAGACTGCGAACTCTGATTTCAGATGCATAAAGGATCGCTGTGGTTTCTGGGAATATCAAAATCTAGCGGATCCAACCTATCAGATACCACTGCTGAAGGCTATTGAGCTTTTAAGTTGTTATTTATAATTTTTGAGCTGATCTATGGGTTTGGGTTACAAATACTAACTATTAAGTACCCCGTAGCTCTGTCACTACACTTCGTGGTGGTAATGCAATCCACACCGGGTGGGACCAAATTAGATAGTATATATGACTAGAACAAGCGGTCATAATCACTCATAACGTGCTACCTGAAGTGCACAACTTCTCATTGACAAGTAAGAAAGTTCAGAGAATGATGGGAAAAGATTATTCGATTGGGGGGCGTTAATATACAGGGATTGTGGCAGTCCTGATGGGGATTGTTCGTGTCATGATCGGGATTGTGGCTGTCCTGATCGGGATTGTTCGTGTCCTGATTGGGATTGTTCGTGTCATGATCGGGATTGTGGCTGTCCTGATCGGGATTGTACAAACCAGGCTCTGACCCTGGAAAAGGGAGAAACTTAGCTCTTGAAATAAATGGTGACATCCCTCTTTTTCACACCCCAAAGGTACTTCTGAGAATTCCATTAGTTAAAAAAAATACACTAATCTCTCATGGACTTCAAAAAATACATAAATAATTAAATGGGGCCCCCTAACAGAGGAATTCCTGAAGATGTCATTAATAACGGCCAGCTGACACACAGGCCCAAGTCAAATCCCATTTTAGTACCTGGAGAGTGATACTTCTACAACATCCATCCTATCTGCATTAGAGGGCAGTGCCTTCTTGTAATAGGTCAAACCTTAGGATAAAGGACAGGACGTGGGAGAGAAGCCTTGATCCCCCCCCGAAAAAAAAGAAAGAAGAAAATAAAGAAAATGGCAATCCCCAAGGTTGATCTGAATTCCGAAGCAAAGAATAAACATATTTTTTATCACGTTTTTT
The DNA here is from genome assembly GCA_026779605.1 of Mormyrus hasselquistii. NCBI lineage: Eukaryota > Metazoa > Chordata > Actinopteri > Osteoglossiformes > Mormyridae > Mormyrus > Mormyrus hasselquistii. The sequence goes on from JAODKE010000050.1 coordinate 14,526,373, forward strand.
TTGAAAAAGATTTATGACAATTAAAAATCTGACCAGAAAATGTAGAAAGTTTCAACATCTGAAAAATATTTGAAGTACAATGGAACGTTAATGTAGTTAGTCCACCAGGGGGAGTCTGTGGTAAGACTCAAACCCTGGTCCCAAACAGCAGTACCTGCAGACCACTGGATGCCAACGCACTGACTGTGAGCTGCTAGTAACCTGCACTGATTCAATGAGTCGCCCACAGGACACCTTGAGTGAATTTAGAAGGATGTGTAAGAATAATCCCCAACCCCCCCAGCAGCCCCTGATATAGACAGAGGCTTCTTAGGGCATGTGCTAGGGTCACTTTGCTGCCCCCTTCCTGTGAGGAAACACCATGCACCCTCATGTTGGTCTTACATCATGGATGTCAAACTGCAGTCCTGGGGGGCCGGAGCCCTGTGTAGCTTAGTTCTTTTCCTGTTCCACCATAAATGATTCAGCTCATGAGCTGTGTGGTAATTAGCACAAGGAGTTGAATCAGGTGCGTTAAATGAGGGGAAACCCCAAATTGCGCTGGGGTCCGGCCCTCCAGGACTGGGGTTTGACACCCCTGTCTTACATCAAGCCTTCCACGGCTGCCATGATGAATCGCACCCACGGGGAAACACACTACCGACTTCAGCTCCTTGCTTTATTTCCAGCCTCCCGCACTGAAGGCAGTGACTTCAGACGCATCGCCAGCAGGCTGAAGTCCAAAAGCTGGATTGATAGAAGGAGCCTCCATGGAGTTTTGACATGCAGCAGCAGCTGCAGCAGCAGCAACAATAACAACAAAACAACAACAACAACAATAATGATGATGATGATGATGACAATAATTGGGCCTGTAGGATAGGGGGGCCTGGAGCCCATCCCAAGCAGCACAGGGCATGGGTATATGCTGGGTATATGCTGGGTATATGCTGGGTGGGATGCCAGTGCATCGGAGGGCACATTCATACATTACGGACAATTCAGAGAAGCCAATTAGCATTTCTCTGGCATGTGAGAGGAAACCCAAATGGCACAGAGTGAACATGTAAACTCCACAAACACAAACACACACACACGCACACGCACACAGGCAGACAGACAGACAGAGAATACTCACAAACCCAATCCTGGAAGTGTGAGGGAAAATCGCTACTGCCCGAGCCACCATCCCACCTCCTGAAATGTTAAAAGATAAACTAAAGAAATACAACTGATTGTGAATGCAGGTTGCAAGTCAGTCATCCTTCACAAAAAAATCAGTGTTGAAATCAGCTTGGCTACTTGGTTTCATTTGTTTAATAACTTGTGTAGGAAGCAATTGAATAAACATGCTCAGAGTTTACCTTGATAGAAAACACCTCCATTCTTGGTATAGATACCTTACTTTACTGGATACATGATACATGAATAATGTATATATGAATAAATATATTATGTCACTGTCTGATTTCAGAGACAACATCCTGGTGTCCATCATGACATCCCGGGTGCTCCATCCCCCACACTCACGCCGCTTCCAAGATTTCCAACTGCTGCGGCGGTGAACATTTTTCATCTCATCCTTGTCGGCACGGAGACACTGAAGCCAAAAGATGCATTTCCTGGGTGGCAGCTCTGCTTGCTCTAGAAAGGACTCATAGGGCATTGTTCCTAAAGGCAGCCCATATCCAGAGGGAATTCGGGGGACGGTCAGTATTGTAGCCTCTGGTGGCCTTGGAGTTAAAGAGCAAAGGAATCCCCTGGATTAGAAGCCGCCGATATGAGTAAATGCTTGATCGTGGGGGTTTTACTTACACAAGAATGTTCTAAGGGCAGATTGAAAAATGATTGGTTCAGAGGGATAACCAATCGGATTGCAGATGAGGTGGGTCCAAGCAACCAGATGTCTTGGTCTCATATCCTCTACTTGCTTAGACTCAGCTTCTCTACAATCTGATTGGTTCTCTCTCTGAACCAGTCAATTTTTTTTTTGTTCTGCCCTTAGGACATTTTTGTGTAAGTTACATTCCCACGAACCACATTTCTAAAGCAAGGACGCTTTTTATAGCTGTTGGTAACTGTCTGTGCCTTCTTCATACCGGGTGTCACGCCCTGCTCGTCCGATCCTCCTGTGTGCCGCACCCCCCCCCGGTTAGCTTCGTGTGGATTCCTCATGTTTACCAGCTGTTTTCAGTTGTTTCTATTGGTTCGATGTATTTAAGTCCTGTCATCGTATTGTGATGATTCTGTCCCGTTTGCCTCTCCGTGTGTCCATTAAAACCCTTATTCCCCGAGCCCTTCGTTGTCTTTGCCTGCTTCCTCAGTCCATGCATTGCGCGTTTATCACACCAGGCGTCTTGAAAAGCATAAAGGCTAGAGACTGTTGTTTTTTTTTTTCCTCCGCATGCTCAAAAGTTTAAGCAGGGTCTCTTATGTAGTGCATGTTCTCATGTAAACCCATACATACGTTTTCTGTTACTGTTGACTGTGTTGAGCCTGCAGCCTAAGCTAGGCAGGGGGATACCAATGTGTCACAGGGCACCATAATGGGCAAATTATAGACACCAGTTGGCTTTACCGCAGGTTTTTTTCTGCACTGGAGGCAGAAAGTGAAGAACCTACCGGAAATCCACACTTGGGGAGAACACGCCAAAGTTCTCGCACTCTCAGACAGAGCGGGGGTGGCTGCAGAGCTACCTACAGAGCTGCCTGATAAGCATCCTCTTCAATTTATAAAGAAATAAAAAAGCCACGAGGTTCCAGCTCCCCTAGAGCAAAGTGCTAATCTCAGCATGACGCTCTCTGACCATTAAAAGCATAGCAGCGACAGAATGGCAGCCGACATGAGAAAGTGTCTCCGAGCCTGTGCACTGGGGGTCCGTTCCGGAGATGCGTCAGCTGTGTCCTCATCCGGGGCTTCGTGTCAATAAAACCCCAAAGCCACAAGTGAACATCTAAAGCACAGCATCTGCACTGTGATTCACACCTGAAGATTAAAACACAGCTGCTTAATTATAATAGAAAGTATTTTTTAGAAGAGTTTGTATTTCAAATCACAAATATATTATTTCTCAGGCCAAGGATTCATTTCTCTCCTGCCCCTACATTTGCCTTATATCTTGTTGCATTCTCTCTCTTATGGTAAATTCTAAATGTGGACAACTACATTAAGAGGCCGGCTATATTAAGAATCTCCAAAGGGAGACAGCTGTTGTACCCTTAAGGACGACACTTAACCTGAATTCCTTCCGTACATGTTCAGTTGCAATTAGGTAAAGGAACAAATTGGATCTAAGCTATGCAAATCTTCCATAGGGCTGCTGTTAGAACAGAACTGGATCATGTGATCAAACGCAATTGAGTCAGATGATGATCCTGAAGACTGGGGCGGAGTCTGAATTAAAGGCGCTGACGCTTGTTTCCCTTTTAAAAATAACTTATCTCGCTTTTTAATTGCACTGTAAGTGAAGAGATAGTCTTAGGGTCAACGGATTACAAGATAAGAGGAACTGATTGCAGAATAACTGCTTGTTTTGAAGAGCCACATATGCCAAGAAGAGTCTGTTGATGCTAAATAGTTGATGGTAGGTGTTTAGCTGGACGTTGAGGGACGTCGACATCTGTCCGGGCTGCGTGCTGATAATCACAGTTTGGAATGATGGTGAAAATATTTCAGGCAAGGAATATACCACAGGTGCCGGTGACACGACGCCCCTGGAAATGCGTCTGTTGTGTTGATGATGATACTCGTCAGAAGCGCAACCCATGACCTCTGCAGCTGCTATGCTGCATTTTGCAGAACCCGGTGTGGGGAGGGAGAGTATATTAATGCCACGGGGAAATTAAAAATGCGTCAGCAAATTCTCGCAAAGGCTCGTGGCCAAATATGCGGGTGCGATTCAGTCCCCGAGGGGGAAAAAGATGAAGTAGAGAAACTGCTGAATTCACCGAAATGACAGACGTGACAAGATGTCAGCTATGCACACAGGAGATAAAACACGTTCAAGGTCAATAATGACCAGATAAGTTAGTTCGTACACAGACCAGTGAACAGACAAAAGTAACAAAATATAAAATTCTAAATTTCATTTAATTTTAAGCAAAGAGAAAGGATAAATATTGATACAGCAAATAGAGCAGAGCACTGCTGATAGGATAATTTAATTAGCAAATAACAGGCAATAACTGATCTTTAATGATTTGGGTTTCTGGTGCCTCAAAACTTCATCTACAGCTGTGTGTGTGTGTGTGTGTGTGTATGTATGTGTGTGTGTGTGTGTGTGTGTGTATTTCACATCCTCCCCGTGTTCCTCCCTGGGTGTTCTCTGCAGTCCAAAATGGAAATTTGCCCACAGAATGTGTCCTGCACAGCAGTGCCATCCTGTGTAAGGTACTTCCTGGGATGGCATTCAGGAACCCTGTGATCCTGATGTTATGGAAGATAGATGGACAGAATCACAGTTCTGGACTTGTGAACAATCCCATCTTGTCATGCTGTACGTCTCGATTTAGCTGTCAAATGTGTATAAACACACACAAAGGCGACGGTGGGGCTCCGACGGGAACTGAACCGACTAGAACCACGCGGGCAGCACTCCCAAGCTCATGCCTCACGTTCTGAGTCACCTCAAAGATCAAAGCAAAACCTGAACCGGCCCTTAAGATGTAATAAAATGTTAACAATGCAGAGAAAAAAAAAAAGACACATGCACAAGCTTCAGCCAAAAAAAAAAGGGAGTGCGTTGCGGAAGACAGTGTGTTGTGTGTGTGTGTGTGTGTGTGTGTGTGTGTGTGTGTGTGTGTGTGTGTGTGTGTGTGTGTGTGTGTGTGT
>JAODKE010000050.1:14535882-14557964 GCA_026779605.1 Mormyrus hasselquistii
AATCCCAATCACGACACCCTTAACCCCTACCCATCCCTAACCTTAACCATAAGTAACCAACCCAAATACAAGACTTTCGGCATTTTTACTTTTTTGATTGCATTCACAGATTTTTATAACTGAGGTTATCCAAATGGGGACCTCAAAAGATGTCCACAAAAGTAGAGAAATTTCAGGTTAATTTCATTTACTACACAATGGGTACAATTTGGTCCTCAAATGTGATCTATGCAAACCTACACACACACACACACAGTCATCCTTGCAAACGTCAACATGATTTATGTTCAGCTGATAAAGTAAGTAAAGGTCATTAAACATTAAAATACAGTAAAGTCACTTTGAAACACCGTGGCCCAGGGACACCGCAATATCTGGCAGGATCTCTCACTCATGGACAGTTTTGCATAATTGCTAAAATAAAACCTGATCGAATTAACATTTACTGGTTAGAACCAACACCCCCCCCCCCCCAGCCAAAATAATACTAATCTGGTAACACTTTAAAAAGGCATAACACATTACAGCCATTTTTATTATGACTTATACAGACCATTATAATGCATTATGAAGGTATGTATAGTGCATTATAGATGAGAGCTTCGTAAAGCATTTACAACGCATAATACACATGGTTATAATGTGTTATCCCTTTTTGTAAATAGTTATAGCCACGTTTATAATACTTGATGAATGCATTATGATGACTATTTTAAGTACAGTGTTACCAGTAGGGAAACCAAATATTGTGCGTATGATTCGCGGTGATGCCATATAACACCATTACCAGGCAGCACCCAGAAAGGCCAGTAGATGTGTCGAATAATAGCTAATTGTTAAGCATCAATCAAGTGTAGCTTCATGGAGAGATATCGAGTAGAAGTTATGCAGTCATGCTTTGTTTTACAGTCTGTATTGTTTTGCACATCCTGTTCTAGCTTCTGTAACTGAATGTGGATGAATGAGTAAGATGTCCAGTGCAGGTGTAGCGCATGGTCAACGAGGAATATACCAAGTTATACCAGGAGGCGGCACTACGATTAAGGAGTTAGATTCCAACCTGAAACGTTGCTAGTTTGACGCAGTAATAAACTTAAATGGAAACCGAAATAAATAGGTTTAGAAAAATCATAAGCCGCTTTGGATAAAGGACCACCCATTAAATTATACAGGAATCATATTTTCTAGGTCTTCCCCCATAAATACAACGACATTCATCAGTAATTGAATTGCTTCACCCACATCCACACGCATTTCACACTAAGAACATAAAACAGAACACTGAGGAAACAGAGCGTGAAAGTCACCTTGAAGATTAACCACTGCCAAGTGACCCGTACTGCGTTTCAGGGCTGCATGAGAGCTGTGCTGGGTCAGGCTGTTGGGCAGGAAACATAAGTTGAACATGCGAAGAGGAGGGGTGGCACCTCCCAAGAAAGATCCATGGAATCACATTTAAATAAGAGCTTAGAGCAGTGATTCTCAACCCAATTGCTGGAGAGCTGGGATGAAGCAAAAATGTGGACTGGCTGAGGGTCTCTGAGGACTGTTGGGAAACACTGGCTTCGAGGGAAAAGGGGGAACCAGAGGTTTCCCTTCTTATTCCACCTGCTCTCTCGCTCGCTGGCATTCACACACACAATCAGCACATCCAGGGTTGCAGTGGCCAGTCAGTATATATCACATGTACAGATATGTGTGTATTGGAAGGACTTAGCATCCTCCGCTCCAGAGGAAAATGTCACGCCGCCCCCCTGTGGTGAGGGGAGCAACTACACTGCCAGCGCCTCTCTCTTCGGCTCCTTCGCTCGCCCCCCCTCTGAAAAAATGGAAAAGAGAAGAGTATAAACGCACCTTGCCGCGGACAGCCGGGCCAGAGCACATGCCCAGCTCTGGGCCTGAAAAACACACAGAGGCAACTGCCCATCAGCAGACGAAGGGCATTTCAGAGCATTCCCATGCGCAAAATGTCCCATCGTCCAGTTCCGCACCGAAGACGCAGAAAAGGACGTCACTCATTACATAAAACAAAAAGGTTCTCTACCCAGTTCTCGGGCCCCTCCCAGTCCACCAGCAACATGCCTGCCTGAGTCAGGCAGATGCAGAGCACTAGGATTAGCTGACATGTAAAAAACAAGTGTGTAGGTTGTGAATCATAAGAAAATGTGGCCAGGCTGGATGACGTTAAGGACTGGGTTGAGACAGAAGGCAAGGCAGACATAGAGAAAGCTAACTAAAACTGGATTGCTAACCTCATCTTGCTGTCCATGACACACAGACACATATACAGGCGAGAGCAAGCTTGAGGGTGACAGCACGGGGACAGCCGGTGTGTAGTACCCCAGAGCTGGGGGTTAGGGGCCTTGCTCAAGAGCCCAAGGACAAGTGACTATTCTGAAAAACTGACCACAGGCACAAAGGCTTTTACCCGGCTGAGCAAATAAAATTGGGAAATAAGCTGGAACTGACCAACGGGGGTTAATTTTAGAGCTTAAATAGAGTTCATACCTCCTCTCTTCTCAGGCACCGTTGGCAAGGCCTCCTCGGGGACTTCCGGAAGGGTTACATCCTCCTGCAGTCACAGACAAGTTCTTCACTCATAATCAGGCGAGACAGATGGCCGACAGTGCGGACTGCGCAACCAGACTGCGCAGCCACACCAGAGCTTAATGTGTGCTGGAGCTCAGCTCTGGTTCAGCAGTCTGCACTCTGCCACACCAAACGCTACCCCCAATATAATTACACTTAACATTCTGGAATACATACAAAGACATGTATATTTATAAAATTGGCTGTGCTTGTGGGTATACATCTGCCTAAATTATTATGTTTCTCTTATTTGACTTTCAAATTAAAAGGGAAAAAACCACACCATGCGCGTGCAATAAAAGCAGGTTTGCAGCGTTGTGCAGACACAGAGCATGGTGCACAGCCGCCGTTATGGTCAGGCGACCGCAGAAGGGGCTGCTTGACAGTGAGGAAGGAGGACTGGGAGACAGTAGAGGGAACGGGCAGGTGAGCGTACCTGTGTGATGGCCTCCAGCTCGGCCAGCACGGCGTCCTCATCCTCCTGCGTCAGCGAACCCGACAGCATCTCGTCGATTTGCTGCGTGTCGTCGAAAGTACCGCGAGTTAGTCGGGGAACACTTAGCTGATGTTATTGGGAAATTAGGAAAAAACTGCAATTTTTTTTGTCCTCCGAGGTTGACGAGGCGGAGTAAAAACTTTACCCTCTGATACTCGATGGCGTCTTGAGTCTCGTCCATTATCTTCTCCACCTCCTCTATGGACATCACCTGAAAAGAGCAGAGCCCCACAGTTCCGCCCAGTCACACAGAATTCATGAAGCTGTGGTCAGGAAGTCAAGGTGCATTTCATCACAGCTGAAGCTTATGACATTTGGTGTGCCAACCAATGGAAACGCTTCAGGGCACAGCTGCAGACCTGCAGCACATATGTGACCGTGTGTGATGAACCACAGAGACGGCAATTATGGAGCCGCTAAAGAGAGATTTCCTAGTCAGCTTCCCACAGACGCTGCAGAAAGTGGATGGCGGCCCCTACGCGGCAGGCCCCTACCTCGTGCATCTTCTTCAGGCAGCTGTTGCCAACCTTCAGCCCCTCGATGACTTTCATCTCAATCTGGGCAAATTCAATATCTTGAACCTTTTCAGCAAGAAGAAAAATAACATAAATGCACAGAGAGGTCTTCAAAGAAGCGCCAAAGTCGACACATTCTGAAATATATCCTGAATGCAGCAGAGCAGATAAGAGACCCTTGGAGGGGGGGAATTAGTGAAGCTGAAGAGACGTGATAAAATTCACACAAGTGGCTCCAGGTGACAGCATGTCGTTTGATGCCAGCACGATGCCATTAACTGGTAAAGCTGTGAAGCTTGGTTTGGAAGTTAGCGTCCTGCTAGCTAGTGCCGCTTTGATTCTGAAGGTCTCACCATGCGCTCCAGGTTGCTTATCTGTGTCTCTGTCTTGTCCAGCAGCTGTTCCTGGTAGCGTTTCTTCTTCAGCAAGAGCAAGGCTTTCCTGTCACAAGCCAACAGCCAGTCACTCAAGAGACTCCTCCCTCAGCACTACCATAAGCTAATTTCACTGCACATGCGATTAACCAATAGAAAGGGTGAACTGGAACACAGCCTATGCCAGTTATTTCCCCAAGAGAGGCCCCTGGGATTGCAATCTTATGGCACAGACTAAATGAATCTTCATGAACCATTTGCTGTATTTTTGACCCCTCTAGATGGTGCTCTTGGTTTGCTTTGGGGTAACGGTTCATGAAGCTTCATTTAGCCATCACGAGTAATCAACACCCTTCAGATAATAATCTAAAAAGTTAAATAAACTAGTGACCAAAAGCCTAGAGTCCGAAGGCTGACAAAAATATGAGCAGCTCTGGAACACGGATAGAAGGGTCCATTTTTAAAATGTTTTAGATGTTTTAAAATGAAACACAATGCACAATAAAACACCAATATTGAAGAGGCGATGCGCGGGCAAACTCACTCTTTCTTCCCATCTTTCAGCAGCTGTTTGGCTAGAAGCCTCTCCTTTTCCAGCTGCTGCGAGATCCGTTTCTGGTACTGCTTTAGTTTATCTCTCTGCTGCTTCAGTTGCTGGGTTGGGGCAGAAGGCAGGACGGGATCAGACATTTACCGGGACGGATTTAGATCCACGTTTCCAAAACAAAATACCTTCGGCGTGACTCGAACCCTTCGAGCAAGCGCCGATTTTTAACATACCACTGCAAATATTTACTTCCCTAGTTTACGCGCACATACACGTGTGTCACTGTCAGTCATTTAATTAAATAGAAGATCGAGAGACAATGCATCTTTTTAAGATACCTGGCGATCCCACTCACTAAACCCTACCCTGTCAGTTAGTAATTTACTCACCAAAACTGCTTTGTCCTGTTCCGTGACACGAGTAGCGCCTTTCTTTTTGCCAAAAAGGTTTCCCATTTCGAAGTCGCATTCCCAAAAATCGCCGTCGGGACAATCCGTAAAAAAGGCAAAGAGTTAACACTTTTGTTTTTCAGATGACCATTTTGCATATGACATTTTTATGTTTTGCCCGAATCCGAGAAAAGCAGTGTCACTGCACTCCGGCAAAACTGTTTCGATTCATCAACAAACTCCACAAAAACCGCACCCGAAGATTCAGGAAGTACGGCGGCCGCACTTCGACAAACTTCTCCGAGGGCGCCTCTGTCAGCACCAGAAAGTCGCAGCATGCATCCGTGTCCTGATCAATACACCCGAAAACATAACCATCTAATGAATATTAATTAGCTTTAAATATGGCGGAGAGTGCTAAACTGTTACTGCCATAAAATTACGGAAGGAAATTAAACAAACCACCAAAAGCCGACAACATCCGTTTTGATATCTAACACAAGTGGTTTTGTTCCATGCGTACAGTATAACAGTTTTAAATAAGCTTACTCGTGATATAGCGCGCGTGTGAACCATTACGTTTATTCTGAGGCAAAGTGTTAACTAATGGTGTGTAGTTTTTCCTCTTAATTCGACCATTTGATTCACGAGTATATTATTATTTAAACATGTGCCTTTCCTACGTATTAATGTATCGATGACGTTTAATTAATTCTGAGCTTTTGCAGTCGCTTCAAAACGCCTGTGTGGATTTTACATGAACTCACAAATACATCTTACCCCACAGAAAAGAAAAAACCTTCCTATATGTATTTTATTAATTGATCACTAGGTGTCTCCAAAACGTTTTGTTCATTATAGCCGCCAAGCCATCAACGACGTTGACGCCAACAGCACGGTTTAATTTTTGAAAACATAAAACAATTCAGTCGTTTTTAATGAGTAAAGGAAAAGACACCAAGAATGCATTTTAGCACGAATTAAATAGCTTTCGATTTTCTGGTATTTTTTAATTTTCAAATTAAATCAAGCAGACACGCCAAAATGTACTCCAATTTCCCCAGTGAGATTAATGGAAGAATGATCTGAATATAATTGCAATCGATTCAAAGATAAATCCACTAGAAAAAGACAAAGCAGAAATCCTGTCGGCTGGACATCACAGCAAAGGGCCACTAAAACCTGTTTCCCAAACGTGAATTAAAACATTATAAAAAATATATTGTTTGAACTTAAGTATCTAGAGTAATTCTCCTTAGGATAAGAAATAGTGCAGTAATCAGCCACTAATCTGACCTGGTACAAACTGGACTTTGTCTGGAGAATTTTAATGCATACCGATGTAACTAAGGAATTCTGGGGGAGGTTACATTCAGAGTTTGTCCTGCTACACCGTGCTATTACCCCTCCCTCATGAAACTTTTGCTCTTAGAGGTCACAATCCTTCATATTTGAAAATCATCGAATTTAGAAAAAAAAAAACACAAAACAGCAGACATATGGAGACAAATGAGTCTAACGACCTTTGAGCTCTCAGTTCAACAAAGAGAGAATCTGAGGTATGGGAATGCACCCCCGTTTCGTCTCCGTGCAAAACGTAAATCACTGTCGTAAAATGAAAAACTCTTTCCTGTGATACTGAAGTGACAAAATAACACGTCCAGGTCAAAATGAGGGAAAAAAAGCTCAGACAGACTGAAAATGTGAAAATGAGAATCATTTGCAAGTAGATAAGGCTTGATAAACAGCTCAAGGCTGCAGAATCGCTTTGGAAATGTTTCGGCTCGACAGGGACAGATGAGTAGAATGTCGGATTCGTGTTTCCATTTCTTCTCTCTTTAGGCTCTGCTGCTTCGATACAGAAAAGTAACAGAAGTCCAGGGGGCTCTTACCACATAGTAAGAAGTGCTTCCCTCCCTGGGGTGACTGTTCTCCTATTTAATGAATCTGCATTCCATCGCTAGGGGGATTAACATGGAATTACATAGAGATGTTTGACAGGGCTGCTGTTGTTTGGCAGGATTATGGGTTGAGGCAGCAGCCCATACACACACCAGAGTGTGCTGTTTTCTCTCTTAAAAACCCGGTGCACCACTTCTGTCCCTAAGTTGATAAAGACGGGGCCAGCCAGGAGTGACAGCATAAGATGGACTGTAGCTACACAGGCCCTTGGCGGTGGGGGAGAGGGGGAAGAAGATGGATGGCTGGGATCTATACTGGGAGGTCAGTCCCAAAGCGCCGGATCTGGCTGTCAGTCATGGACAGATAGGTGGACCTCAAGCTGGGAGAGTACTGTGGGGTTTGAGAGAGAAAGACCAGAAAACCATTTTATTTTTCAAATCAAAATGCAAACAAGTATTTTTTTACACAAAATCGTCTGTCAAAGCCAAAAGAAAATGTACAATTTGTTTTTTCACATAAGCAAGGATCAATTAATGTAGCTATAATAAGCTAACCACTGGTCCAAAATAAACCCTTGTGAACTGACATTGTGACTGTATCCATGGCACTAAAAAAATAAAGATCCCTTATCGTGAGTTTAAAAGTCTTAAATATTTCAATAACAGTATTTGCTGTGGTCATGTGACATAACAGTCTAGTCAGAGAAATAGTGTGAACCAGTAGGGGGCAGTGTGAGCATCACAGGCTGGCCTCGCGGGTGCAACGCACTGAAGGCGGTGGTGAGCTCCTGCCACTCCCGATAAGAGGCACGTTCTCGTAGCGAGGGTTTCCCCCAAACAACATCGACTGGTTCCTGCAAGAGAGGGTGGAGTTTCACAATAGGATTACTAAAAACGAAAATAATCAGTCACACGTGCTTGCAAACATACAGGCGCCCAGACAGAGAGGCAAACATTTCCGATCCTGTCCAAGTACTTATCCTAAGCATAATGGAACTAAGTGCTTAGTGCCTAGTGGCCACCAGGAGGCGCCCAACACCCCATCTAAAGCCTGTTAGAATGGAAAGGAAGATGACAAATGATAACTAGGGTAATCAAATATTGCTTAGGGCTCTGAAAATGCTCAGGCCGACTGCACAAAAATGCACAGTAAATGTTACACACACACATAACTGTCAAAATCGAGTATACAAACACAGGGTCTCAGAGACTCTGAGGGGGGTCTCACATGTATTCGGCGATGGGGGCATTGGTGGCGGCTGGCGGAGGCAGGTGCAGGCTGCTTTGGCTCTCCCGGCTGCTGTAGCTGCAGAAACTGGGAACGTGGGCCCGACTGGAGCTGCGGCCACGAGCCACCACGCGCCGAGCCCGCGGGTTGAACGGGTCCTCCTCATCGATGTCGTCGTAGTCGCGTTCCCTGCGGGGGAAAGGCGGAGGAGACGGCATGGGGCGGGAGCCAATTACGGGAGCGCTTGGGGAAAAGGGCGTGGCTCAGCTGGGCTGGGCTTCTCACCCGCTGGCGATGTGCTTGAGGACCCGCGGGATGACGCACAACAAGACGCCGAAAGCGACGGCGGACATCAGGGAGAACAGGCAGAGATAGAGCAGGCCCTCCACGCCATCGTAGCACAAGCCTACTACTGCTTCCAGGTAATCCTGAAGGGCCCAAACATGTACTCCTATATATAAAGTCACACAAAGTGGGCAGGGCCTACAGCCAGTGCAACCAATCATGTCTCAGCAGCTGAAATCCTGCTAGATGCCTGTAGTATGGAGCCTATTAACCTGCAATGAGAGAGGGGGAGGGGGGATGGGGGGCTGACCCACTTTATGCAGGCTGCGGCAGTCCAGCAGGGCGGTCAGCTGGTGCAGGCTAGACTCAGATGTGTTCAGGATCTGCTGGACCCCAAGCAGATCCCTCTGGAAACAGAAACAGTGGATTACCAGTGGTAACGTTTCTCCAATTAAGCTCTGGAAAAAACACCCTACAGCAAAGCATCTCCCTCCCAACCTCTCGAGTGTCCTGTGACTCACCTGTGCGGTAGGGAAGTGTAGTGCGGTACTCTGCAGCAAGCTCTGGGTTTGGGTCTGCATGGTGGTTAGGGATCTCTGGAAGATGGTCAGCAACTGCAAAGCCAATGGACACACACACACACACACACACACACACACACACACACACACACACACTGTGGCACATTTCCTGAACAGGATGCTGGTCATTTCCCCTCCTCACCAGCAGGTGGTGACATGTCTCATACATTTCAAAGATGATGTATGAGACATGAATTTCTGGACACAGGCTCAAGTATAAAGGACATTTGCCCCTAAACCTTGAACCATAACAACCACAGGGGAATCCCAGGGTTGGCTGGGTGTTAAAGAAGTACTTTAGTGGTCTAAAACCAAAATATAACATACAATAGCAATGGGGAAGGTAGATATGATAAGTGTTACATTGATAGTGTGAGTCTGGATTGGCTCTCTCTTCTTTGTGATAGAGCGGCAGTCTCAAGGAGCCAGTCAGGATGGAGATGAGTGGGTGGGGGCAGGGCACACCGCATACCTGCTATAAAAATCAGGGGGAGGCGGGAGGTTTACCTTTTGAAAGGGGTTTAGGAGACTTGGACTGCAGTACAGGTAGTAGTGAGTAATATCTGTAGGAGGAAATGCAGAAAGATCAGCTTCTGAATCATGCAAAACACCTCACAGAGTGCCTAGCCACGCCTCTACAAGCAAAGCGAGGGAGAGAGGCTGATTTCCGAGCCTTCCTGTTGGAATACGGCTGAACTACAGCACTCACCGGCTGAGACAAAGTCCTCGGTCTGGTTGACTATGAACTTGTCAGGCGAAACACAGAAGTCACTTGTTCCCTATCGGCAGGAATGGAAGGCAGCAAACATATATTAAAATGGATTCGCTATTTTAGGCGTTTATTCTATTTAAGTTTTTAAAAACATGGATTTTCGGATGTGAAATACATAGCAAAATAATGAACCAATTATAATATATATTATTATTATGGAGAAGCAGCACTGCTTCTGCAGAAGTAAATCCAACATATTTCCAGCTATCGACTGTTTTTTATTTTATTTTAGCTCCAGATCCAAGGTGAAGGTTCTGAAGCTATAACGTATAGCTGTCTTGCCAGCTGCCGGTGTAGGAACGTGCAGAAGGCCTCCTATTGTCCGTTCTGCCTGCTTTTTTCAGCACGACAATCAGCTATAGGCATGACAGGAGCTCACCCTCCTTACCCACAATGCCTTTAAGTGGGAGATATATGCTATATATAAGCAGCTCCACTGTAAAGTAAACCTGTCATTTTCTAGTGTCAAAATATGTCGCTTATTTGAGATGCACAATTAACTCAAGTTACCCAAGCTACCGATTCTATTCTTTGCAGCCTCAGACAGAGACAGAAAGAGAGACAGAGAAAGAGAGAGAGAGAGAGGGAGGATGAAAACAGAGAGATGGACAAATTAAGGGCCTCAGTGCTTTCATGTAGCAGGAATCGGGGTTAGTATCATGGACAAAAACTAAAACATTTTTGTGAAACTGAAATAAAATAAAATAAGACGCGTTACTTTTTAAATCCTATTTAGCCAGTGATTATATATCATTCCCATTAATAATACCTGGAACATATTTTACCCATTTTCGGTTATTACATTAGTACATTATGTGTATTCCTGTTGGATTCCCTAAAGATCAGACATATAAAACCCCCTAGAAATAAAATTACTAAAACTGAAATGAAAATATAAAAAGTTCTCATAACAGAATAATTTGAGATCTCAGATCACTTCAGCAATGACACGCCGAGACTGTTACTATAGCCAACCATAACATAAACAATATTTCATGGCATTTCTTGCCTTATGTAAAATGCATTATGTTAAAATATAAACTGATAAAAACTATTAAAATAATAAAACCACTAAAACCAAACTGGATTTCAAATGAAAATTGAAAATAATGAAAATTAAAAAGTAAATCAAATCTATAATACCACTGACGGGGATGTGTAGTGTGAAAGCTGGCGGTTGGCGACGGAAAGCTCACCACGGCAACGGCCGTGTCTGCTCCGAGAGAGGCCCAGCTCACCACCAGTGTCAGCACTCCGAACACCATGAGTCTGGGGGCAGACCAAACACGGCTCACTGCAGAGCCGTGGCATGCCTCCCTCACCAAAGCACACGATGCTGCTCCTACAAACAGTCTATCTGTCCAGTTAGCGTAAGCCTTTAGTGAAGGCAGCGTTTATGAGCCCGGTCCCCAGAAACCACCTTGTCCTCATTTTTGCTCCCAACACACCTATAACAGGTATTCTGTACTCCTGATTGGCTGGGAGCTGGGAGGGAGCAAAAATATGGACTGTCTGAGGGTCCCAAAGGACTGGGTTGAGAAACATAAAGCTATGATGATTGGCAGGCTAAGCAGGTCTCGCCTGGACATTTTAATTAACCAATTACAACCTTATGAGCCTAAACAATAAGGGTACAGCAGCATTTATGACTTGGATTTAAAGTTGCAAACATCGAATCATCCACACATCCGATATCACTCTGCAAGGCCTTATAATATAAGCATGGTAACCTTGTCGCCATGTTTATATTATAGAAGCCAGTTAAACATCA
Source organism: Mormyrus hasselquistii (assembly GCA_026779605.1). NCBI lineage: Eukaryota > Metazoa > Chordata > Actinopteri > Osteoglossiformes > Mormyridae > Mormyrus > Mormyrus hasselquistii. The sequence goes on from JAODKE010000050.1 coordinate 14,547,331, forward strand.
TATACATGCAATGCATTATCACATTTCTAGCAGGGATCGGTCACTGGTAACTGATGACCACATTAACTGCGCTGAGTTTGCTGAAGGACACATAAGGACACTGTAAAGATGGAAATCAGCTGCAGTGCTGAGCAGAGGTCTGGCCCCTTTCAGAGCTCCTTGTCCAGTTGTGGCCTCCCTCCCTCCCTCCCTCCCTCAGCTCTGCTCCATTTCCTGTCTTTCTCACTCTCTCGGGATGCATTTGAAGACGTTCCGCTCCAGTCGGTTCACCGTCGACAGATGGGGGCATCAGCGCCAGCAGGGAGCAGTTCAGCTCCAGCTGGTCTTAATGGGCGTCTCGGTCGCATTCGCCGGCGTTGCGAGCGACGTGAACGGATCGCTGAGAGTGGATAATCGAAGGGATGGGCAGGATTGGTGGTGGGGGCAGCGACGGCCCCCTGATGGACGCTTACTGGCGACATTTAATATTTCGTTAGCAGTGTGCACACATAGACGCTTCTGAGGGTGATCAATACGCATTACGGGCATCATTAAGGTCGGAGCTGAATGGAGAGACGAGGTCTCCGGGGAAATGCCTGCTTCGAGGCCACGAGTGTCTCTTGATTACACATCCATGCGTGGGAAGGAGCTTGCGGGTGTCGCCTTGGCAACGACTCAATAAAAAAAAAAAAAAAAAAAGATCATTTACACTCGCAACGGGATAACAGATGTGTGGCTGTAAAGAACCCACCTTCGTTAATCCACTTTCAGTGAACATCCTGCTGTAAAGAAAAGACTTACTGTGGAAAGTTTTAAAATAATATCTTTGGGGGTTCTGAGTGGCCATGTGCAAGATACACTACATGGAGGCTCCGACAAAAAGCGACTCGGAAAAGCAGCGGATCATCTTTGGAGTTAATAGGGGGAAAATCAGTAAAATCACTCTGCCGACCATATGGGATTTGAAATGGCGGCTGACCGACTGTAGACACAGCATCCCGACTCAGTAAGTCCCACACTGCGTTTTAGACGGACCAAGGAGATAAAGCAGGTGAAACGCAGGTAATCCGGCGCATTAATCTGAGCAACTCACATGGTGAGCAGCCAGCGAGACTGCTTGGCCAGGCCCAGGAAGACTGCCAGGCAGATGAGCAGGTAGAAAATGAGCACCAACAAGTAAGCGAGCCACCTGGAGGGGGGGAGGACAAACAGCAACGTCACATACACTTTACACTATTCTACATCATGTTTGTTATACTCTGTGATGGACTGCCATGCAGTCCAAGACGACTCCGAGATCAGGGATATTCACATCACGGTCCTCAAGGGCCGAGCACTGTTGTTTTTCCAGCTTTCCTTTACCTGAGAGCCAGTTGTGAAGCCAATTAGAGCCAGAAATTATTAAGCTGGGAGACTTGAAAACAAGGCCTGAATTTGGAATCGAGGCCCAGATTTGAATAGGGGGGTCCTAGACTGACGCCAGGCTTATGCATGTGGTACCTGTAGGTCGTGCACCATCTCCGTTCCCAGCTGTGACCCTTTCCTAGCCCCAGATGGGTGAATGATTAAGAGAGACAAAGACAAATCAATCCTGCTACATATTTCATGACATCCTCCTCCTGGACACTTGAGGGCTGAGTGTGGGGAATGTTTTGCTGCAGTCCTGATGCGGTGGATGCAGCTGGACTAATATGAGGCAGTCAGACCAGAACATCCAACTGGCTATTCTCCACTCTAACAGTGCGGCATATATTAACGGCAAACTTTCCAGCAAATGCTTATAACATTTCCAGCTGACTTTGCATTTTGTTTCAAGGCTATTTATTGGTGGAACTTCACCTGTGATGCTCCCAGTACAAGGTGTGCTCGGCGATTGTGGACAGGTCCATCTTGGCCCGGCCCAGGTCCGGGAGTCCCCTCAGCTGCACGACGACGCTGTCGGCTGTCCGCTGCATGAAGTGCAGCATCCGTACATAGTCCTCGCGCGCGGCGAAGATCTCATCCAGCCGGCCCAGGTGCTGCTTCAGCCCGCCCTCCATGCTGCCGATCGTGCCAATCACCTGTGCGGTGAGGGGGCGTGGTCACACGTGGTCAGTGTGGTTGTGTCGTGCAGGTTTCCTGAGCCACGGTACAGGCTTGATCTCTTCGCGGAACGGGAAGAAACCCAAGTCTTCATTTCATGCGAGACGCTCCCCTGTCTCTCGTCGACTGACAAAGAGTTAAAGTACAACAGGACTAACGCAGGCACATCTAACCCTTTTAAACTATATTTCTTTGAGGTGCTGCTTTCAGAAACCTGGTTCTAGCCACTTGTGCGCTCTTATTCTCCCTCCAAGAGATTTTAATCTGCCAGAAATCAGGATTTCACATTACTGCGAACACAGCTGGCGAACTAACCTGCAGTCAAATAACAACATATGGGATGTAGGTTTCCTGAAAGCTTTTACTGAGGAAAAACGGTCTCTGGATGAGCCGTCATGCACCTGATACCACAGTGGTCACGCACAAAAAGAGCAGACGGTTCTCGCCTCTGGGTTTGCCGAGAACGTGTCAGCGGACAGGACAGTTCATGGGTCTTTGGGGATATTTATGGAACAGATTCGAGTGAGAAGCCGTGCCTAAGTGAACTGTGGACCTCTGGGCTGCTTCTAGACGCGTGGCATCCGAATGGCAGCTGACACCAAGGGGTTGCAAAAACGCAGAACCTGGAGCTAGCAGTAGCCATTGCATGAAAGCTACGCCATCTCACCAAGAGCGATCGCGGGAGTATCTGAGGCTAGCTTAGATGTCCTCTTAAATTCAACAAACTCCCACCCCTGCAATTCTGGTGCAGCTCTTTCAGTGCTCCGTCGTCTAGCATATCTCCCGTGACATCACAGGACTCTGCCAGCCCGACATCGCGTTGGTGACGGCGCCCTCTGGCGGAGCAATGCCTCGCCCCGGTACTGGGTAACAGCCTGGGCCGTTACTAAACCCCATTTCTTCTTGAGTCCCTGAAATTTGTCAGTTTGTAGGATCAATGGTGGAGCTGAAGTTGATAGAAAGAATGTCAACATATAGAGGCTAGAGTATGTTGCATTCAAAGGGGATCATTACAATTTTGCAACCTCATCAGGTTCAAAGGAAATCCCAGTTTGTGGGGAGGCAGTGGTGGGGGGGGGGGTGGGTTAGGAGATGAGAGACCTGCAGCTGGCGGAAGAGAGCAGGGAAACTCTGGGGGTGATAATCGGAGTCGGACGCATGTCCTGTGAGTGCCGAGTAGTGTTTACAGTAGTGAGCAGAAGCCACACGCCATGCAAAGATCACGCCGGATCAAAAGCTTAGTGGATGCCGCAGCCTATTCATGTAGCCGACAGAAACAAGACACTTCTGACATCACAGAATTGAAATCGAAGCTGAAGAAGAGCTGGTGAGTTATTGAGGAGACACAGCTTCTGCTTAACCCGATCGGGATTTGCTCAGGAGGACATTGGTGGGTGGTATTTATAAACCCCCCCCCCCCCCCAGATTTCACACCTGTCATTCACATCACATCCCCTCAGTCCTGCTCCTCTGGCTGCATTCAGTTGTTAGGGCCCTAATAAAAGGGGTGTAAATTAGCGATTATCGATCGTGAACAGCGGCCTACTCATTCGTAGTGGGTGCCCATTGATTTCAGTGGAGGCTTCCTGCACAAGTGGATTACAATAACAGGCCTCAATCCAGACACCTGGCCCGTTTTCTGAGCCAGAAAAGCAGTCAGTCCAAATGAAAACTCCCCCCTTCCCCCCAAACATTAATCTCTTATTTCCCCCACATCCAGATGTGACAGCTGGTCATCATCATGGGAACATTGCTGTTATTATCATAAATGTATAATTTCCACGGCACTCGGATGTCTGTCCTCTTTCAGAGGCAGTCTTCTCCCACAACACTGCACAACTCTAAAAACCCAGTAACCTGTTGTCTATTTTTGAATAAAATAAGCTGCTTTTAACGAGGCACTCGATTTCCCGTGCCTGCCCAGAATATGTGGAAGATCAGTAATGTTTTTCTCATTTTCTTTCAGCACAAAGAAAACTTTTGGAGTGTGGGTCTAGACTGATAAACTAGCTGGCTGCTCTGGATTTTTGGGGAAGTAAATGGCAAAGAATTAATTATTAAATCTTTGTATTAGAGAGAGACTCTGTACTGTGGGTTGCACTGTCCTGTCAATCAAACGTAACCCCAAGGGGGAAACACCATTCATGCTTAGCAGTGGCTGCAGTGCTTTGTGCAGTGCAGGCAGGGTGCACTTCCTTATAAGTGCCTTTTCACTTCCTGGGTATATTTCAACATTAAACACACACCCAGTCTAGATATAAGGGCCCATTGTTCTCCATCTGCTCAGCCTTCAGGCACGCTAGGGCTTCTGCTGGTGACAGACAACCCAAATGTTGGCTGTTTAGTGCCGCCTTCCATTAATTAGAAGTTTTAAGCTAATGTAGATTTTAATCAGTGCTTTGTTTACCATGCTGGCGGAACAGCCTACGTCCAGAACCTTCGAAGCCAGGAGTGCACCGACCTACAACACCTACCGGTTGACCACCTTTCACCAGCCTTGAATTTCAGTCAGTGAAGAGATGGGGGGGGGGCAGGAATCTGGGAGAATAGTGCTTGCATGTCTTATGAGGTCTCAAACAAGAGTCTGGGCCAAGCAGATTTGGGGTTGTTCTGGAGTCAATGCAGTTTTATTTGTGGAATATTCAAAGCTAAAATCTGAGTGTGTTGTGACAGTTTAATACCCCCCCCAGCCAAAAAGCTAGAGCTCAGGGTCATTCACCCACCATGACAAAAAGAGGCAGGTTGTCCTATGCAGAGAAATGTTCTCTAGACACAATGAGGTCCGAAGATAAATGAGGTTGTTGGAGTCTGTGGGGGCTGGGGGGATGTCACCAACAAATAAGAGCCGTCGTACCTCTGAGTGAACTAGGACAATGTTCTGGACTATGTATGACGCTGGAGCAAAAAAATGTAACCATGGGAACGGCATGGGGAAGTTCTACCATATTCCAAAATAAATCTATAACCTCTGTCTGTACTGTGAGGATCCATAACCTCTGTCTGTACTGTGAGGATCTAGAAAGGGATTAAGGTGGTCATAAGGTACTGGAAGGATATCTACAATGGAAGGTTGCAGAGACAACAATGTGATTTTCATTAACAAGGGCAATGTAGGCACTAGGTATGAATTGTCATCTATCGTCGCTCAGTGTGGTGCTGAAATAGAATCGTCGACTAAAACACAGAGAGCCTCTGTTAGCATAGAGACTTCATCATCTTCACATCATCACTGGAAGTATGAATATCATTGGCCGACGGAGGTGAAAATGTACCAACCCTCACCAATCGATCGATGCCATCCAGCGTGTGATTGGCTTGGTAAAGAGAATCGGTCAGCTGGTACACCCCATCGTTGGCTTCACTGTTTCCATAGAAACCCACGCCCACAGCACAACTGCAAAGAAAAAAAAAAATCAGACCTACTATACCCACATTCAATAGCACATCAGGCAATCAGGATCTTTTAGTGAAGGAACACCCATTTATAAAAATTATTAAAATTAATAAAAGACTCACTTAAACAACAGCTTGGAAGCCTTTGTTTGTACAATAAAGCCGTGGTTCTCAAACTGGACCGTGGAGACCCCCAGACACTACATTTTTTTGGCTGGGAGGGAGCAAAAATGTGGATGATCCGGGGTCCCTGGGACTGGGTTTAGAATGACTGTACTAAAGGGCCAGTGAACTCAAGTCATACGTCAACAGAGCGTAATGCACAGATTGTCAAGAGCCTCCACTGAGATGCTCAGTCATTCCATACACATTCTATGGACAAAAGTATTGGGACACACCTCTTCATCACTGAATTCTGGCCGTCCATTCAGACCCATTGCCACAGGTGTATAAAATCATGCACTTAGCCATGCAGTCAGGTTTACAGACATTTGTGAAAGAATGGCTTGTTCTGAAGAGCTCAGTGAGGTCAAGCGTGATACTGTCATAGGATGCCACCTTTGCAATAAGTCACTTCCTACCTACTCGATATTCCAAAAAGCAACTGCAAGTGGAAGTATTGCAAAGTGGAAGCATTTATGAATGATAGAAACTCAGCTACAAAGTGGCAGACGATGTAAAGTAACAGAGTGGAGTCGCTTAATGCTTTTGCATAGCGTGCAAAAGGCTCTTGACAGAACAACTGCAGAGTTCCAAACTTCCTCTGGCATTAACCCCAGCACAAAGATGGTGGGAGCTTCATGGAATGGAATGGGCTTCCATGGCTGAGCAGCTGCATGCAAGCCTCACATCACCAAGCACAACGCCAAGCGTCAGATGGAGTGATGTAAAGCACGCTGCCTCTGGACTCTGGAGCAGTGGAAATGTGTTCTGAGGAGTGACAAATTGTACAACTCTGACTGGCAGTTTGAGGGTTGTGTCCGAGTTTGGTGCATGCCAGGAGATTTTTACCTGCCTGACTGCATTGCGCCAACTGTAAAGTTTTATGTAGGAGGGATAATGATATGGGGTTGTTTTTCAGGGGTTGAGTCCTTAGTTCCAGTAAAGGGAACTCTTAATGTTTCATCATACCAAGACATTGTCGACAATTCTATGCTTCCAACTTGGTGGGAACAGTTTGGGGAAGGCCCTTTTCCGTTCCAGTATGACTGTGCCCCAGTGCACAAAGCAAGGTACAGACAGACATGGGAAGGTGAGTTTGGTGTGGAATAACTTGACTGGCCCACACAGCCCTGACCTCAACCCAAACTGCTGAACTAGAATGGAGACTGCAAACCAGTTCATCATTTCCAAAATCAGTGCCTGATCTCACAAATGCTCTTCTGGATGAATGAGCAGAAATTCCCACAGACATACTCCAACATCTTATGGAAAGCCTTCCCAGAAGAGTGGCAGCTGTTATATTTGCAACTCCATATCGATGCCTACGGATTTAGAATGAGGTGTCATAAAAGTTCCTGTAGGTGTAATTGCCAAGTGTCCCAGTACTTTTGTCCACACAGTGTATTTCCTGTGATCTGCTACCAACACACCCAATTTGATTAGTTATTTAGTCATTTAACCAATCATGCTTTTATTAGCCGAACCCAATTTGCTTTAATCACTAAAACAAATATACAGAATGACAGGAACTCTCCACAGGGCCTGAGAACTCCCACTACAATAATGTGGTGATGCTTAAATGAACTCAAATGTAAACGAGTGGCTTGGAGAGGGCATTTCCACATGATGTAATTTTTCACTGCCTTTTCTGCTTTTTGGTTTGGCATGACCAGTGCTGAGGAGAAACGCAGAACGCCATAGGGGTCATTCCAGTGACATTTATCATAATCTCTAGCAGAACCACTACCCCAAGATGACCTCAGTCCATCACTGATAAAACATAAGAAATGTACAAACGAGAGGCGGTCATTTCGGCCCATCAGGCTCGTTTGGAGAGAACTTAACTAATAGCTGTTGCCTTAAAAAACCTGCTGGAGACCAAAATGCCTGTTAATGGGACATAACATTGATCATAATGCATGTGGCGCATATTTGTGAAGCTGGACTCTTTATCTTTGTCAAGTACTCTCTCCTTTGCCTGAAGACTTTGATGATTAATAAACCATTATCAGTCCCAGATCCCAGGCATGAAAGACAAAGCAGTTCATACACTGACAGGTCAGGGGTCACAGTGTTGCATGACCTCCCACTCCCCTCAAAGAAAAACCCCCTCCTTCACAACCCAGACAGGAACAGGAAGAATGATAAGGACAACAGCACTGCGCCAACTGAAAGGTTTCCTTACAGATCTTCTGAAACCCCAACCAAGTTTGAATGGATTCTTTCATGCTCAGCGTTTCTTAAACCACTGAAATGTTCGCTTGATGGAAATCATCCGCAGTGAGTCACAAGCTCAAAAACGCTCCCTTTCATTCCCACCATACTGCTCACAAGTCCTACATTTAAGTCTTAGCCTTCCTTTAATTTAATCATTAAAACAAAAAGTTTAAACATATGCTGCTTTAAGTCCAAAGTCAGGAGATGACATCTTATTCCAAGGTAAGATTTACAAGCAGAAGATCACAGGACCATAACTGGCCACCTGTTGGCTAAATGGGGCAGTGATAAATTGTGGACATCCCTCTGGGACTTGGAGGTATTGATCAGTAAATCGCTCTAATGGGCCCGAAAGGACGCATCTGCAGCTGAGACCCCCGACATGCCGGGACCCTAACCGGGCCAGTCATCGGCAGCTGGCGACCCGGGCGCCACTCGTCAGTGATCCGATCAGACTTGACACACCTGCTGCCTACTCACTTGTGAATGCCCTCTTTGCAGGTGTTTCGGGATAAAAGCCAGGCAGAAAACAGGGAAAATGTCAAAACGCGGCACACAGAGATGATGCACTTGAGGCACATTCGATCCTGGATGTGTGAAGCCAAAAAACTGCCCGGTGAGGTGCTGAAAACATTTTTGATATAGTGTAAATTAAACAAATTAACAGTGCATTTGACTTGTGCGATTCTACAATATTACTGGTAATTGTTAAAAATAGTAACTGTGACCAGTTATCACCTTTGTTGCTTTGTGCTTATTCTATTCCAGGGTCGTGCAAATTGCTGAAAATTAGTAATTAGTTATAGTTACTTCATTTAAAAGTAATTCAATTACCAATTACTGCATATAAAAGTAATTAGTTACAAGGGAAAAGTAACTATTGCATTACTTCAGTTCTCCTATTAATGCACACATGCCCAGACAGCACACACACGTCACCAGGACATTGGCTTAAGATTAGAATGTCATTAAATGATCATGCTCCATTTACATGCAGGGTAAACGGAACAAATCTATTGCATACTGTGTGTATATGTAAGTCTGTGTATATTACATAATGTATATACAAAATATATATATATGAGAGAGTGTGTATAGACCTATTGTAGGTTATATAGCCTAATCGGGAAAAACAACAGTAGACGGAACGTGGCACAGTGATCTCATTAACATCATGTTGCTGCTGAAATACAGGGTGCAGACATGGGGGGGGTGTCGAATCAGTATTCAGTAGCGGTGTCTGTGACAGAGATGCTTTGCCGATGGATTTTCAAGCATCGCGGAGACACTGTGCCAAGGCATGTGTGCTGTCGGAGTAATTATATTATTTTAGTGTTATTATTTTAGCGTTTAGTGCTGTGACAGTAAAAGACAACACAGCTGGGCGGGGGGGGGGGTGCTGTATAATCAATATTATTGTTAATCTGATTTTTTTTTTTTTTTTTAAAAAACACTTTTTTTGGTGTCATGATTTTAATCGAAGATAATTATTTGCCTGGCAAGGTAGTTAAACGATCCAGCTAGAGAGGACGGCAAACATAAAAATGACAACATACACATTTAACTGAAAATATCTTTCCAGCACAACATGCAACACCCTATCTGCAAAGTGTACAAGATTATTCTGGAAGCTCAGCCTAACGGCCCTTGTATTGAGACGGCCACTTGACAGCTTGATACTTGTTATGCATCATCTGCCCTACCTGTAGGTTGCTTCGGACAAAAGTGTCTGCCAGATGAATGAATGTAAATTATTCTGGAACAGCAAAACACACAGCGGTAACTATGGCAATGAAATATCCTGCGTCTTCTCCACTCACATGCAGTGATTGGTGCCCACTGCTTGCAGCTGAAGCAGATCTGATCCAATGTGGCTGCAGATGCAAGACGAATGCTTCGGTAGCCATTGCAGGGATGTTCTGATAATTTGGGCTGTGCATCCGCAACGTTAATGACAGACTAATGCGACATGAGTCCTTCACCCAATCGGGGTTGTGACGATATGGTGAGCTGCCTTTATTTTTATAGCCCCGGAAATAACAACAAACACCTATATTTCAATTGAAATGCTTTGCTTAGCTGCCAGTCTAACAATAAGCAGGATGCAGGATCCACCATTATTCAATTAAGCATGTCGTGTTGGTTAGGGGCCCCTCATTTGTTATGAAAAATCCTACCTGGGTGGGTTTGCCAGAGGTGGGAGGGGCACCACTCAAGACCAGAGAAGCAACTGATTCAACAGTATGACTGCTGTGTGTGTTTTAACACGATCACCGCGTGACCTCTCCACTGTGGCTCTTTGCTTGAAGACATGTCACCCTGGTTTAACAATTCTGGCAACAGAACACTGTACACAGAGACATCATCAGCCAAGTCACGCCTGCAGAACTGAAGATGCTTTCAGCCATTTACTGGGCCAATTTGCTGGTCTTACTAATCCTGTACACAAGCCAAAACTCGGCCGTCATGCGAAACATGGCGAAACGCTCAGCCTTGAAGGTCTCCAGCTGGCTAATCTGCTTTAGTCCTCCCAGCCACTGGCTGTGTCCATTTTCTCATGCAGACTCCAAGTTCCCAAAGGTCGGTTTCAGTAAAAGATTTTGGGCTGGTGGCACAAGGGCTTCATTATCGTAGGATCAAAGAACTAGTCAGTTAGAGAAGTGCTAGCTACCTCGTCAATAACTTATATTGCTAAAATGTGTTAGCATGTGTGTGTATGTAAGCGAGAGAGAGAGAGAGAGAGAGAGAGAGCGCGTCTCTCCATGGACTGAAGCTCTTGACCACATGGTGCTTTGCATCCA
>JAODKE010000050.1:14558064-14568154 GCA_026779605.1 Mormyrus hasselquistii
GAGAGAGAGAGAGAGAGAGAGAGAGAGCGCGTCTCTCCATGGACTGAAGCTCTTGACCACATGGTGCTTTGCATCCATGTACATCCGAGGGCCAGAGGGTGCCTGCCCTTCCCTTTTGGTTTTAGAGGCTGCATGAAGCAACAATAATGGAGAAGAGGAACCATCTGGAAGGAGCTCTGGAACATTTTGGGAGGAGGTAAGGAGAGGTCACGAATAGAAAAATGAAGAAAAGTGGAAAAATCATTTAGCCATCCACTCTCATTCAATAGGTATCTGCCAATACATTTCTCAAATTGTGATACAATGTGCTGAAGATGTAGTTATTTTTGAACTACACTTATTTTGTCAATCAAGCAACACTAGCAGAAATGGACGTAGAGAGCCTATTGGCTGGACAAGTGGGCAATACATGAATTATTTTTTAAACATTTTAAACATGCTTCGTGCTAGTTCTGAGTGGACAGCATAGGCCCCGCGCTCACCAGATGGTGAGCCCAGCCAGCACGGAGACCCAGCTGACGCAGCGGGAGCCGGGTCTCTTACTCTCCTCGTCATCCTCATCCTTCTGGCAGCAGCACACACAGGTCAGGTAGGCGGCGAGGAGGAGCAGGTTCAATCCCAGGCCGATGGCGGCCATGCAGGTCAGGACGATTAGTGACTGGGGGGGGGAAGAGAAAGTCAGAAGTAAAAGGAGTCTAGAGGTGGGGATGAGGGGGGGTCGTTCATTAACATACATTACTGAAGATTTAAATGCATTTTTTGGAGGTGTCAGACACTCCTTCACTGCTACACAAGAACATTAGTACAGTAACCCAGATCCATACAGTCATCATCACCAGGTTCTTTGGTTCTTGGGTCAAAAAAACAAAAAAAAAAAAATATCACAGGACGTGGCGGCATTGAACTGGCACCCACTGTCTGTGTTTCTTGGTGAGAAAATACCATGACTCCTAATCTGATTACCAGCTGCGCAATTTCAGGTCCTGAGTAAAACAATATAGGCACTGTTTTAGCTGACCCCCCCAGCCCCCCTTAATCACCACTGACGTTTTTGCTATAAAATGCAACGATTTGATTATAAAAAGAAACTGCCTAAGTTGTCTGCGTGTACAGAAGCCAGGGTAGCGATTTTACGGAGATGCCCAGCAAGCCTAACGTTCACACTGTTTCCAGGGCAGCTCGATTGACGTGGTAGAGGCCAATTATCACCTTTCAGCTGGGGGTGGAGTGGGGGGGGGGGTATTGACCAAAGTTGTGCCAAATTAATTGTGGAAGCACCCTCTAGATTTGTTGGCCAAGATTGAAGCACGTCGATAGACAGACAGTAGCTTCCCAAGGAAGATGCATGGTGGTGGTAAGGATATGATGGGTTCCCGGGGACAGGACATTGTGTGTGTGTGTGTGTGGGGAGAGGGGGGTCATAAAAAAAAATACTGACAGAAAGTGGAAAAACAAAAGGTAGTAGATGAAAGAAAGCAGAGAAGGGAATGTTTTACACTGTTTCAATACAAGATACCAAGTTATGGTTTGGCTTTGAAGAAGCTGTGTTCCTTAATAAACAATTTGAATCGATCGCTGCCTAGGGACATACAACCTAAACTGACCCTGGGTCCAGCAAACCAGCTCAGTTTCTCCTCATTTTCAACAGAAAAGCTTCTATCTTTGATCCAACTGCCCTGCTTGAAAACAACATTAATCCATCATGTAGCCGCTTCCTCCACAGAGCCAGATGCAGCCCAGGCACAGTTTGGGGCAAAGCAGCAGAGCTAGATCAAGCTCCAACTCCCCTCCGCTGGAGAAGCTCCCCACTGACATTGGCTGTATGGCCTTTGCCCTTCCTGTTCGATCCACGTCTGATGTTCATTCAGCTTGTTTGCGTCCCACCAAGCCCAGGTGAGGTCTGGCCTGGTGCTTCTTTAGCCACTGGCTCACTTCCTTCCCCTCACTGGGCCGAGGCGTCAGTCAAATTCCCACCCACCATGAAATGTTTGTGAATTGCTCGCGCTCCTTTGTTGTTGTTCTGTTGGGGGGAGGGGGGGGGGGTGGTCAGGCCAGATGAATCCTGTCAGAGCACAGACATGACACACTTCCTGGGAAAAAAAAAAAAATGGAAACAAGCCAAATGCATCCTCGGGAAAATAATGCCTTTGCTATTGGCTGACCAGTAGTCAGGAAGTCACACTCCTGGGAGCCAAAAAAGTGCAACCCAGCGTGTTTGAACTACAAATAATGCAACTTCAGTACAATAAACAAGACAGTAAATACTACATGAAAGCTTCAGCATGTTCCGTTTCACAGAAAAAAACACTTAAGCACACTGACAAGTGAAGAGTAAATTTATAAAACTCGCTCAGTTCACAGAAATTTTACGAAAGTCCTTCACTGTATTACATGAGGAGTGGGTGAGTTTTGGTTCCCAACACTGTAATTCATCATGACTGTAGGTCATTGGCAGCCTCATCGCAAAAACAAGAAAAACAAGAGAGTTTTGGAACTTTGCGCTTTCAAATCTCTCTGAGATCTAATGAATGTGAATTACGTATCTTTGTGCCTTTGATGAGTCCCACTGTTCCAACTCTTCAAGACGTCATTTGGCAAGCAGGCTGTTCGAAGTAGCTGAGATCATAGATATGGTCAAGGAGCGGTGTGACAAAAAAAAAAGATCCAGAAAAGGGAACATGGGAGGAGAGGGGGAGGAAAATTCTCATAGAATCTCACCTTCAAGGTAGGTTATTGAAACACCTGCGCTGTATCTTTGTCAGTTTTCCAAGTCTTTGAGAGACATCTGGGACATTTGCACTGTCACCAAGTCCCGAGCTGGACTCACGTTGACATGGCTCTGCATGCTAACAAGGTCTAAAGCATGACTAAACCAAACAGGCTGCATCATCGCCATCTGACTGCAAGGATTATCTGAAGGACAAAAGGCCATTTACTATATATAATTAGTAGCATCATATATCCTGATCTATTGATGCATTCAATAACTCAAAACCTGAAAATTTCCAGCCTGCTACTTGACACCGTACTATAAAATGGATTTGTGATGCAAATACTAATTCTTCCAGCGTTCGATTCTAATATGGCGATTCTCTGACATAGTACCGGATACTAGCACATAGCAAATCATGACGTACACCGTGTGAATCGCAAGGGTCTCTCTTGTTTTTCGTCACTGTTGCTCTCCAAACCCGGTAACACCTTTACAGAGTCAACTCATCTGCAGTGGAAAATCTAAGCCAGCTGGAACCGTGCTGTAACTAATGTGTCTTTATGGTGCAGGCCAGGCATGACCTAGTTCCTGTATCCCAATGCAAAAGTGCCAACATTTAGGAATAAACTTGAATGACAAGCACAAATCAAGCATCTTCTCCAAACATCTGCTTTTTAGGCTTCAGGTTTCATTGGAATTAAATTTGAAAAACTGCATCAAATGATAGCCAACAGATAGACTCCTCCAAAGTCATAAAAGGACCTAAAGACTTATTCAAGGTCTTCAGTACAAATATCCAGCCTGCATAGACAACCTTCTATTGATGTAAATAGCTTCTTTCGTCATACTATACTGTACAGGTGGGAAAATCAATCAATTTTGATTAATCATGACCCTGGTTTGACAATTCGTTATTGATTCGCAAAATCCCAAGATCTAATTAGTTTATGCTTTTTCCCTGTAACTTTGAAGACAATTTTGCTGCATTTTACTTGCATCGGTTGCGACCTCTTGTCGCATAGGTGGCACCACTTTCTCTCTCACCTATAGGAGAGTTGCAAAAGTATTGCATAATTGCCTCGTGCCACCATCTTGGTGCATTGTCAGTCATGGTAATGGAGTCCTCTGACCATGTAAATGCAAGCAAGCCAAGTCAAGTAAGGCTTTATTCATTTTCATTGCACTGCTTATGGTGGCATAATATATGTAAATGCAAAATAAATAAAACTAAATAAACGCAAATGCTGTAGAGAGAAAAATGGTATTAAAGCAAGTATTTATTTCTGGCTGAGTACAAGAACTGCAGAGGGAAAAGTGTGGATGAATATTTTGGTGCATTCATGAATAAACGCAAGAATAAATTTCATGCATTGTTTTTCATTCAGTATTTTTATGTAATAAGCAACTATGTTGCTTTTCAGTTAGTGCTACTTTGCTGTGCCTGCTGTTTTTACAACAGATCAGGTTAGATAACGGTAATGTGTCAAATGCAGGTTGGATTCCATTTCGATTGCATTCAATTTCGCACGTGTTAATCGAATTGTGAGGTAAAGGCAGATTCCCAGCCCTGAGCAATACCTGGATATGGTTCTGATAAAAAGGTTCTAAATTATGTTTAGGCATGTATGTTTTTGCATGCAACTTTTAGACTTGCCCATGTTTCTTTTCAGCTATTCCAGTCAAAAGTAAGTTTTTGTGCTTAGATGGAGATTGGTTGCTTTTGTTTTTAAGGAACCACATACATATGGTTCTCAGATAAAAAGATTTTGGAATACGAGCCTTTTTCCTTTCTTTAGTGTTTTTCACTGACTCTGCATTTGTAAATTTGTTTCCATAAAGAGCAGAAACCTGCTATATAATATTTCATATCTTTTTCCTACTGGACTGAAATCGAATCCGAATCAAACTGGATTGAATCGAAGTGTTAGCTTGTGAGTCAGAATCAAAATCGGGGCATCCGTGCCGACACCCAGCCCTACCATACTAGAACAACATGAAGAAGATTTTAAATGCTTCAGTGGTTGATGAGCATCTTTTGCATGTTCAGATCAGCCAGGTGACTCCTTCCATACCACCCCTGACCATGAGCAGTCTCTCAAGGAAGCCATGTTGCATACACTGCTGGAGGGACCCCTCTCCTGGCCGTAAGCCTCTCCAGACCATGGATCCTTTATATCACAGGGAGCGAAAAAGGAAACAGACTAGAGAGGGAACTCCTTTGCCTACAACTGCACCAGATGCAGGAGGCAGAGATGAATCTCCATGGTAGTATGTAGACATTCTTCTAGAGAGCAGCAGAGCTGGAGGCCTGCTTCATCGAGCCTGAAGACAGCTCTTCAAGGTTGGGTGGAATTAATTGAAATCCCATCCTGCAACAGGCCCAAGACTGGCTGGCACATCAGAAATGCGATGCGAGTACATTGCAAGTGCAAGAAGTGCCATGTAGTTGGGTAGGCGGCATTTCTGACAATATAGGACCCAGAAAAGTTGAGAATCATTAAGTGACGAGAATGTGACAGGACAGGTAACAAAGCCGTGACCAAGAGGAAGGAGGGAGATTGTGAAATCAACCTCACAAACTGGCCATAGAAGCTTTTTTGCCAAAGTACTTCATCTAGTAAAAATCTTCACTGAAGCTTGTGAGACACGCTGTCGTGCGATGGAAGAGGTATCAACAGTCTAGGGGACATCATGACACTCTTCCCAGGACAAGCTTCCAAAAACCTGCTGGGTCCAATCCGAGCTCCCACCCGTTAATGAAACAGGTTTTACATTTTGCATCATAAACTGGTGCTATCAATATCTCTCCCTAAGGCCTGGATTAACCCATCCCTCAAATTGCACTTCACACCGATAGATACACAGCTCTTAAATTTGTATAATCCTTCATATTTTATATATATATACACACACACACACACACATATATACACACACACACACACACACACACACACAGTATATGTACCCTCACCTACAAATTACTTCTTTTGTGCGACCTCTAATATTCAGACTAGATGTAATTTCACTTCAACACCCGGCAAAATGTGACACTTTTAAGCGGCTCTATGAACCATTAAAGCAGCAGTGATGAATTTACTTGAAATTTTAGTTGTGTGGAGTCTTTTCAACATGCCACGCACGCCACCACGCACATGGACGATGCCACAGAGTTTAGCCATGTGCGCAGCATCAAATTATCTCCAGCTGACAACAAATTTGTGAGTATCCCATAGCTAACTGCATCAGTTTTTTTAAACTCACATATGTATTTGACAGCAATTACTGCCTGCTGTGCATCACGTCATATGACTGGAAAACAGCCATTACAGGAAACCACTGATTTACACAGGATTTTCAATCTGATACAACCATTAAATGCCACAGTAGACCGATGGGAGCCCAGTGCACACTCACATATCAGCATGCCATCAGGCATAAGCATTTAAGCCTCTGCATTACTGTGCCATTAGTGCCAGGTTACCTGAGAGAAGGTTAAATAAAAACATACCTACCAACAATCCTGATATCCCCAGGTTTCTCACAATTGTCTACCCCTCCTCCCAAACGACCTTAAACCAGGGCTATTCAAATCATGGTCCTCAAGGCCCAAACACCCCTCATTTTCCAGCCTTCCTTTACCTGCGAGCCAGGTGTGAAGCCTCTGTGCCCAATCAGAATCGTTAATTACTGGACTACCTGGGAGAACTGAAAACACGTCTTGGATTTGGAATCAAAACCCAGAGTTAAAGAGCCCTGCGATAAATCAGTGATTTTTCGTTCAGAAAACTATCGTCGCGGACCTCCCAACCCCTAGTGTCGGGAGGTATGTTCTAGGATAATTTTTCCAGAAATGAAAGAAATTGATTTATACACCAGATAAAAACCTCTCCTCGGCCCCTTCGAATAGCCTACAGTACATGCGAGCACTTTGCATTAGTGACTGGCGAGCGTTCCACTGTGGTGGGCCCAAATTAAAGAAAAAGGATTACGAAGACTCCCGAAGCATTTACTCTAAGTGCATTAAACTCCTGTCTCAATTGCTCCTGCTTAAATGTTTTTTGGGGTCATTAATGCCTGCCTCGTATTTCATTCGTTTACCATTTCATTCATGTTCTCCACACGGTAAAGCAGGATTACTTTAATTAAACATCACTGCCACCATTAGCCTTTCTAAATTAGGGATGGGACAGATTAACAGGTATAATTTAGCATGATTATAATACATCCAATACAACACGCAGGCTAATTCGTCGGGGGGTGGGCGGTCAGTGGGGTCAGAATAGTGTTAATAGATGTCAAATGTATGGAACAAATTAAAACATTCCAGATTCCAGGAAACAGGCAGACACTACTTGATTAATATTTTTAAAAGTCAGCTGGAACCACGCTGTTCTCGGGAAAAGATACTACACTCGGTTCTGAAAGACAGCAGAAAGATATAAGCGATGTCCCAGAGTTTAAACAACGACAAAAAGGTCATACATCGGGGGAAAGAAAGTTATTCCTAGTTGTTTTCCTCTGAGGATGGGTGTCTCACAAGTCAACATACTGGCAAAGAACGAAGGAACGTTCAGAAACGCGTCCGACTTTCTTTTGCCACGATTATAATTAGCATTACGGAACAAAACAATGCACGGAATAGAATGAGCTGATCTTCTTTCATTTATTAGAATGCTTCTATATTTGGAGGTTGTATGTTTCTTTCCACAAACGCAATTTCCCCACTCATTTACTAGGAATGACTGGCACCTCGCAGCCAATATATAGTTAGATTCACCTCCCCACCCTCACTCACCTGCTGATAGTCCTCATCCTGCGGTCTGAAGCTGCTGTCTACAGTCTGGAAACTCAGGTTAAGGTGTGGGAAATTGTGAAGCCAGTATATCCACCACGGTGCGATATAATTCAGCCGCGTAGACATGCCTTTCAGTTTGTTCACCCGTCCGTGCGCTACGTACTTTTGATTCAAGATTTAATGAAATGAATGTAGATGTCCTCAACAAAGTCCTGCCCACGACGACACACAACAAAATAATACATGCAACTACAAAAGATACTGGTTAATTAATGGAAAAGATATTTGTGGCGAAAGCGGACATTTTACGAAATAAAAAAAACAAATGCACGTCTTTAAAGTGTCCCAAACTTGTATACGGTATCCGGCGGACCCCTTTTAAATCTGAAGATCTCCTGTCGTCTGCCAAATCCCGTTCGTTTAATGCACCCGCAAAGGAGACCTTTTTGTTGCTCGGGAGCGCGCAGGAATTGAGGCCACGGGACAAGGAAACCTGCGAGGACGCGCAGAGAAGGGAACCTAATAGGAAAGGGTCTCCCATCATGTTTGGAAGCATTACGGAATACTGCATTTTATCCAAACTATCCATTCATCTTCCAGCCGTTTATCCTGATCGGGGTCGAGGGTTATTAAAAAACGACCATTTAAAAGAAGTTACTTAACTATTATAGTCTAGAGGCGTACTAACTAGCACATCAAAACCGTTATACGCCCCATTAAACCCAAAGTGAAAGGATTTACGAATAAATTTAGGTTTAAAGCAAGGAAAACTCAAATTTAAATATAATCCATCAAATTCCTCGAGAACTAAAATATCACACAAAGCTACCGAAGTTTCACCTCCACACAAGACATCGAGAGAACGCTTTCTCCATACACATGGAAGCGAAGTAGAATAGAAAATCACAAGTCTGCCATCTTGTGGACCCAAACGCAAATACCCCTACAATGCAATGCAAAGTATTATTCGGCAAAGCAGAAGGGCAATCTATTAGATTAAATTATGCACCGTAACAAAAAGAAAACAAATAGCCTACAAGAGCATTAAAACACGGTTGATACTTAAACTAAAACTAGAAAGGAAATTTTAGCACATCTAAAAACCGACAAAATTATAAGCTCTAATAACATTGCGTTTTACTTTTCCACCGTTATGTCCCAAAAGCCCATTTCCCAGGGAAAAGTTACGGCTTGATAAATTACTCCTGCACTTTACGTATAATTCTAAATCGACGTGTCATTTGAGTGATGAACGACTTCCATTTCTAACACGTCCACCCGCTAGACACATTAGTAAGTCCTGAACTAAGTGTGACAAAAAAGGGACAAGAAAAAATGCTGGCGCATTGTGTGGTTCTTTATATTTCTGGGGGGGGCATGGTCTATTTGACGTGGTACAGAATTTTCACCCCCTGTTTTTGCTGGTCATCTCTACTATTACGTCAATAGCTTTCAGTTGCATGCTATCCAGGTACCCTAACATCCAGTTGCCAGCCTAGGAAATATATTTCTTGCATATTTATCAGTCTTTTAAAAAGTATTTCCATCTCATATTATCTTTTGTAATACAAATGCTCCTAATTTAGTTAACGGGATTTTGAAAGTGAAAAGTATAAGGAATGTAAACTACAAAGCAAAAAGCAGTGTGATCAAGACTTCTTAGAGCATGCTGGGAGATCTTCGTTAAGGTTGGAAACTACTGATACTGTTTTGAATGCTTTTAAAATATGAAATGTAGAAGTTGTCGTATACCTAATTGTTCTTGTCTGGAGCAGGCATGAAATTACATGGTTGCTTATTGAGGCAGCATTGTTTATATCAGGAATGCCCAAGCAGAAAAAAACACACCACATCTGGACTGTGAAAAAGTCAAAACTGGAACCTTGTCACCTAATATGAAGACAAAGAAGGACTAATGGTACTGCCTTGTTTAGTACGAAAGACAAATGAATTGCCACTTTCCCATCTATTGAAGAAGGAGATAACATCTCTTTCTTTCAAATAAAAGACTGACAGCTTTCAATACTGGGACGGAGTCTTCTGATAACATAGCAGCGGGACTGACAGACCCTTCAAGCAATTATTTTGCTTTGTTTGTCATGGTGGTGAACAATCATTCATTAATAAAGGCTGACGGAATGAGTCACACGTCTTAATAGCCATTTCCCTACAGATTGTCAGTTACCGGATACTTTGTTTTATAAGCATGTCCTGAGTCAGATAACTAAAAAAGAATAAGTGGATTGAAGTATGAAATAAATGTGGCAGTATTCCCCCATTTGTTCTTTAATCATGGCTGTACTGATGGCTGCAATGACCACATTATACAATTAACAATAACAATAGCCCAGGGCCTCCAGCCTTTACCAAGCTAATCATTCTCACACCAAACATGCTTTATTTGCTAATTGAACTGGTCATGCATAAATTGGTCCCAATCACTATTAAATAAAATTCACTTGAAGGTAATTAGTCCCATGACAGCAAAGCTGTCATCTGTAATTCCCTGCAAATGCCTCTGTAAATGTTTCACGGTTATCACATGCTACTGTTACTACATGCGAATTTTGTGTCAAAAT
>JAODKE010000050.1:14583884-14600613 GCA_026779605.1 Mormyrus hasselquistii
GGAAATTACGGTAACTATGGCATTGGTCATCATAAAAGGACTGTTTGAAGACTGAAAAATGACATTATAAATGATGTGGGGACTGATCTGGTCAACGATGTTGTAAATGACAGTTTGTGATGTGGTGAGTGATGTGGTGAATGACAGTTTGTGATCTGGTGAGTGATGTGGTGAATGACAGTTAGTTCTGGTGTTGATGTGGTGGAGGCTGCTGTAGATGCAGACACTGCATTTTGTCAGGGCAGACAAACCCCCTAATGCAGTCATTCTTAGCGGCTAGCGAGGAAAATGGGTGTGCGATGCCGATTTTCCCCCATCTGTCCGAGCGTCGCATCGACCCGGCCTTGTCTTGGGGCAAAACAGGGGGACTGAATGACCTCCCTTCATCATGCCTGATGGCCCTTTTGGCAGAGAGTGGGCTTGAGTGTGAGTGGGGGCGAGGCTGGCAGCCCCAAGTGGAGCGGGCGGGCGAGAAGAGAGCTGGCACCGCTGACTGCAGGCCTCGGGCCTAATTGATGTGTGCGGGGAGATGTGAGGGAGTTTTTGGAGTGGATTACCTTTTACAATGATAAGTGAGAGCATTATACCGTCAGAGTAGGTGTAAGCGTGAGTAGGGGGGCCAGAATCTTTGATACCAGCTCCCGGAAAATATTTTCATGTCATCTTGCTGGGTGTTTTTCCTATTGCGTCCCCTTCAGTATCACATTCCGTTTGTCTTTCATCCTTTTCCGGATTAAAATACCCATTGGGTTTCTCCCACTGCAGCTCCACAGCGCCTGTTTCCAGCTCCCATTGAGGATGAAAGATATTTTGTCTCCAAACGCGACTGCAGCAGACTTTTAATCGAAAACTTTTGAGGAAATCCTAGGAGAGAGCGAGTCTGTTGTACCTTTGATCAACGCACTGCGTAATTCAGTTAATATGTGTAAGGCAGTAAAGTGATACGGTGTAGGGCGATTTGCAGAGGAAGTAATAAAACTTATTAATAAATGGCTACTTTTTCTGGACCACTCAGTCTGCTAGCTGTAATGGCCTAATTTTTTTTGTTGACAAATATTCCAGTGAGCAGTGAAGGGCATCGAGGGGCTCTTTCCACAATAACAAAAAGCCTGCAGTTGTGCCAGTTGTGCACAGGAAGGGAATTGGGGGGAAGGGTAAATTATTATGACACAGTGTTGTTTGGTTGCCTGTTAAAGAAGGTCGACAAAAGATGGCCAGTGAAGTGTAGCTGAAGCTTCTCCTACTTTGAGCCCTGACCCACCCATTCCAGTTATCAGAAACCCGATTTTGTGGGATGGGCTTCAGCCAACCAGACTTAATTAATGAATATTTCTTCCGAACTGGGCTACATCAGAGCCATCCGTCATTTCATATCACATCAGCTCTTCTGTGGAGAGCAATGGTGAAAAAGAAAATGACAGCAAAGTGGACTTAATTTGAGTAAGATAAAGGTACTTCTCTGCCTTTGGTCAAGGGAGTTTTTGGAATATACAGCATAATGGAGATAACAGGTAATGCAGATAGGATTCAGTTAATGTGTAACTTCAGCTTTTGCCTCATGGTTAAGTGTAATTAAACCTGAGTCTGATTTGGTACAAATGGGATCCTCATCTGTATTAGTCCTAGCAAAAAATCTACTAGAGGGTCACTGACTGCACAGAAATTACTGTTGCTCACCATTTCATCTTTGAGGACAGTTTAGCAATAGGATGGTAAGCTCACCCAACAGGGATGTGCAGGGAGGTGCAGGGAACTCCAGGGCTTGGCTGGTCTTGCATGGGGGGGCAAGGTAGTAATAGGGGATTGGGTCCTTTTGGGAGCATGTGGCAATAGCCACAACTTCAGGGATCTGCCAGAGAGCTTCCTGGAAAGCCGGCAGAAAAGAAATGGTGACACGGGGGATCAAAGGACAAAAAGAAATGAGTAAAGTGCATCTGAAGGAAATGGAGAGAGAGAAACACACCTCACTTACCTTCAAAGACATCCTCTTTGTCAGAGTCTGTAAAGGTCCGTGGTGGATAGAGAGAAGATTATATTCACCAATGGGAGAATCTTGTTCAAGGCCTTTCCTTTGTTGTTTGGTAACCAATAGGAACATGCCACTCCTCAGCCAATCTCCTGGTGGGCTAGCGTTGAAACTCATTGCCACTTCTTTTATTTCCATCCTCTCTTTGTTTGGCTTCAAAGACCATCTTTATCTTCTGACAGATCACTCTGAACCAAGCTGATTTAACTGTTCTTTCGGGGCTTTGAATGATACTGGAATTATCAACCACAGAGGAAAGTTCACCTCTGGTGATCGGTGCCCCCATGTTTGCCCTGCCACTGCGTTCTGTCCCAGAATGTTTTTGCAAGACTGGATTGCCATCATCCAACTTCATTCCCGTTCACTCTCATCCCCACTATGCCAAGCAAAGTTGTTTAGCAGTGTTTCATATATGATCATTCGTGATTGTCTTTCATTTTTCTTCCATGTCAGAGGTTTACCAATCTTTGACTTTTTTAAGTATGGGAGCCCCCTTGATCTAAATGCTGAATTAATGTTTAATCTTGAGCTTGTTACTTCTACTTCAGCCCGTCGACCTTCTGTGTTAATGGACTCATGAACGGAGAGACTGCAATCTCCCTATCACAGCCTAATAGGTATCTCCACGGTAATGCACCAGCATCAATCACGAAATTCTTGTCCCCAGCTATTGCTCTTTGTCACTTTATTGATTTTCTTTAATTAGTTTTTTACGTTGCATGCAGGTGGAATCCTGTAAACTTTGGCCCAAATATGCATTTTAACTATCGCACGGCTTGTTGACATGCCCTTAAGAGAATTCAAACATTTTTTTTTCCCGTTCAGTTGTAATGCGTGGAAAGAACCCAGGCAGATTCTTCACATTTATTCTCTGCACCTGACGGGGCTTATTAAAAATCAAGACAAAAAAATATACAGCAATGAGTAGAAAGCGATGGATTAATGGAGCACCTTCCCTGTTGCTACCCTCCACACTCCCTAGATCTGTGCTTTGGTGCCAGGTGAAGGCTGAAGATCAAGAGTAATGAGTGCCCCCGGATAACAGCACACATGATATCACAAAGTTTAGAAATGCATGCAACATAGGGAAAATATCACAAAGGCTTTTCAGTGAGTGCCATATTAATGGAACAATATACCATCATATTAGATATAAAATCACATGGGTCTGAGGCAAGGGGGTGGGGAGGGGTTATGGAGGGTTTCTCTGCTTGGTGCCCCTGAAAACATGGTGGCCCTGGGTAAGTCCAATTGTCCATATTAGTTTAAATACTAGAACCCGTGGTCACTGGTGGAAATTAACAGGAGAACGTTTTAAAATGGATTTGAGTGTAGTTAGAGTATGGAATAGTCTTCCTGCTAGTGTAGTGCAAGCTAAAACCCTGGGTTCCTTTAAGTCAGAGCTAGATAAGATTTTAACATCTCTGAGCTATTAGTTAAGTTCTCCCCAAACAAACTTGATGGGCCGAATGGCCTCCTCTCCTTTGTAAATTTCTTATGCTCTTATACTAATCCAAGCAAAGGAAGTAAGAAGGTGGACATTTAAAAAAAGATATAAGTAAAACCCAACCAGCTATGATTCCTAAACTAAACACGACCATTAACTTTCCTTGGCGATTTCTGATCCAGGAACCCAGATCACAATTGAATGTTTTTAATGTTGCACAGAAGTGGCGGTATTGCATAGATTCATTCATTACAACGCTATAGACTCCCTGTTCAACGGATGCCCAAGGGATTGCAGACTCCAGTTTCATTTAATTTTCAGCTCCCAAACAAAATCCTGCTACTCTCTCAGGTAGAAGTTGGTTGGAGGTTTTTTTTTTTTTTTAATTCTGTTTTGCAAAATAAAGCAACAACTGTCAATGTGTTTCCTTGGCGGATTACAAATAAGCAGCATACTGCATGAACCAAGGGTACCCTGGTTTTGGCTAAGCAATTTTTTTTTCAAACTCAGTTGCTTGGCAACAATAACTTTGTCAACCACGTCTTCTGATTGCCTGGGCTTTGCAAAATATCAGGTAGTCATTTTGCCTGGTGGTTTCATGCGGCATTTTGTCTCCGCGCCATCAGTGGGGCTTTTAGAATGGCATATTTACAGTGCTTTAACAACTTGTCCATTTAAAGCCGTTCCCTATGCTGTGGAGGGACGGTACATCAGTGCATTTATTCAGTGGATTCAGAAGGCCAGCAGTAAACATGTCATTATATCTTTTAAATGCATTTGGAATGAGGGCCATGAACTCTGAGTTGTTTAATCTTTATACGCAGAGCCAAACATAAATGCTAATCGTAACGCACTTGTAGCTATTGTTTTAGGAACCCTGGGCTTTGTCAAACCCTTAATACTCCTTTCTCATGGCAGAAGGACTGGGGTAATTTTTTTCTGTTTTTTTCTTTTTGGGACTCAATTTTCCCCACCTTTCAACACTAGTGGTTGTGAGAGCCAACATGGAAAAATGCAGTAATAGTAACATAGTGTAATGCAGTTGTAATAGAGTGTAATCTTGTGCACCACATACCGTACTGTGCAAAAGTCTAAAGCAGTCAAAGAAAATGATGTTTAAATGATCTTCGTGTTGGTGTAAAAGGACGATATTTTGTCTGTGAAAGTGTTTGGAGAGGTTTGGGAACCAAAACTGTGTTCATCTAGCTGTCCATCTATCTAGCTTTTTGGAGAAGAGAAGAATTTATGTAATTTAATGTGTTACATGGGTAATAATGTTAAATTGTGTTTTTTCTGAGGAAATATACAGACTTTCTACCCAGATGAGCCACCCAAAACAGTAGAAATGGTTTTGGAGGATGGGTGAAGGAAAAGTGGCCAATGAATGCTTGACATAATCATTACATGGACAAAAGTGTTGGGACACACCTTTCAATCACTTCAGGTGTTTCATTCAGACTCATTGCCACGGGTGTATAAAACCAAGCACCTATAGCCATGCAGCCAGGTTTACAGACATTTGTGAAAGAATGGATTGTTCTGAAGAGCTCAGTGAATTCAGGGCTACATCTGACATAGTGTGCCACCTTTGCAGTAAGTCAGTTTGTGAAATTTCTCCCCTGCTAGATATTCCACAGTCAACTGTAAGTGGTATTATTGCAAAGTGGAAGTGTTTAAGAAGAACAGAAGCTCAGCCACAAGGTGAAGTACCATGTAAAGTAACAGAGCGGGGTTGTCAAGTACTGAGGCACACAGCGCACAAGTCGCAATGCTCTGGTGACTCAATAACTGTAGAGTTCCAAACTTCCTCTGGCATTAACCCCAGTATAAAAACTGTGTGCCAGGAGTTTCACAGAATGGGCCTCCTTGGCTATGCAGCTGCATGCAAGCCTCTCATCACCAAGCACAATGCCAAGCGTCAGATGGAGTGGTGTAAAGCATGCAGCCTCTGGACTCTGGAACAATGAAAATGTGTTCTGTGGAGTGCTCAATCACATTTCTCTGTCTGGCAGTCTGAGGGACGAGTCTGGGTTTGGCAGATGCCAGGAGAATGTTACCCGCCTGACTGCATTGTGTCAACTATAAAGTTTTGTGAAGGAGGGATAATGGTATCTGGTTGTTTTTCAGGGGTTGGGCTGGGCCCATTAGTTCCAGTGAAGGGAACTCTTAATGCTTCAGCATACCAAGACATTCTGGATGATTCTATGCTCCTACCTTCGAGGGAACAGTTTGGGGAAGGCCCTTTTCTGTTCCAGTATGCACAAAGCAAGGTCCATGGCAGGGTGAGTTTTATGTGGAAGAACTTGACTGGTCTACACAGAGCCCTGACCTCAACCCCAACAAACATCTTTGGGATGAACTAGAATGGAGATTGCAAGCCAGGACTTCACATTCAACACCTCACAAATGCTCTTCTGGATGAATGGGCAAAAGAAATTCCCACAGACACACTCCAAAATCTTATGAAAAGCCTTCCCAGAAGAGTGGCAGCTGTTAAAGCTGCAAAAGGGGGACCAACTCCATATTTATGCATTTGGATGTAGAATAGGATGTCATAAAAGTTCCTGAAGGTGTAATGGCCAGGTGTCTCAGTACATTTGTCCATACTATATATATTCTTTAGGCCAGGACAGCTGGGAAAGCATCCCAGGAGGCCAGCTCATGAATCTGGCATAGAGAAGAAGGGTTAGCCAGTCCCTGGAGCATTTGGGGTTAAGGTCCTTGCTCAAGGGCCCAATGGTGGCATCACTCTGCTGACCATGGAATTTGAACTGACAACATTCTGAGTTTCAACCCACAGAGCTGCTCGACCCCGCAATTTAATTTTTGGTCAGAGCATAATTGCATCTATCTTGTTTTATAGTTTTCAAGTCTTCATTCTAACATGTGGAGAACAGCACAAATAAACCATTGTATGGGTAGGTGTGTCTAAACTTTTCACTGACACTGTATGTACTCCAAGTAAGTCACTAGTCTGGGATGAGCTGTCTCTTTTCAAGACTTCCTCATGGTTCCAGCTCAACAAATACAATAATAGCAGATGTATCAGCTGAAAAAATCAGTAACTCAGAACCATTTGTGAGGGACTGCTGTGCCTTCTGTGAGCCCCAATGACTCGACCCTGATAAACAGATTATGTTTGACATTTTTTCCCTTGATGGTCAGAGAAATCAAAAACTACTGGGGTGGTAAGTGGGAAAAAGCAGTGGATTTTCTGTATTCTGTGTTGCCAGAGTGTCTTTCTCCCCTGTTTCAACACCTCCAGGGAGTTGCACCACTGGGACACGATGAGAAAGCCTGCCTGCATAGAGTAGGCCTTGAAGATGCTTCGGTGTCACACTGGGCTTAGCTAAACATGCTAACTGGCCCACGGCTTCACATGCTGGTGTTAGCGCCTCACTGTGCTACACACACAGCTCAAGTCGCATCAGTATGCCACAAACAGGACAGAGTGATTTCTGTATTCATTTATTTATCATGAATCTGTGAGAGCTTATTGATGTGCTTTGGCATGACAGCAGAGGGAAGCGATCTGTGATCCCATTCAATAGTGCACAGGCCGACATCCTCCTTTCACCATGAAATTTTAATCAGCCTTGTCGCTACTGGGAGTGACCGGCCAGAAAATCTGCACGTAAACTGCGAAAGCCTGACCTGCTGTATCATTCATGCCTGTTTCCTAAACTCATACTGTAACCCCCCTCTGATCCCCCCCCAAGTAGGGTACCTGTCCTAGGGGCTGATTGTCTTTCCTCGGTGAATTAATAGGAATGTGGAAGGCTACCCCTGTGGACAGCCAGAAACATAAAAAAGCACAGGCACCTTAAACCCTTTACCCAAAAACATAATCAAATGATGAGTGAGGGAGGAAGGGAGAGTGGATGAGGAGGAGAAAAATGTAATGAATAAAAGAAGGGAAATCAAGCTTCCTACAAATGTTGGTGCACGTGTATGTGCCATTAGATCTCCTAAAGGTGCCTGTGCAGGTGCTTCCTCCTGGAATCACCATATGGATGTAATTCTGGGACACATACAAAGGTCCCCCCTGTATCTCAGGATGAATCTTCCCTGCTCAGAAGATACAACAACCTTTGATTTATTCTTATCTGGCTTTGTTGTTGAAGTAATATTGAAACAACCTTTTGTGTGTGCGCCCGCTTTTTGCTGCAAGGACCCAGGTCCCTCGCTGAATAATGCAGTGTCTGACGGAGCTGGTATTTCTCGTTGCCGTAAAGGCGGCTGCTGTTATCGGCCCCAGAAACAGATGTTAGTGCAAGGCCGCCTAGGGAGATGAACTTTGCTTTGACAACAAGACAATGAAGGTGAGGAGTTCCGCGTATTCTCAGCAATGAGGAGCAAGCGAGGGGGAGAGAGAGAGAGGAAGAGAGAGAGAGAGAGGAAGAGAGAGAGAGAGAGGAAGAGAGAGAGAGACAGCCAGCCAGCTCACACGCACACCCAGCCGCGTTGCTCTATACCCGTAATGAGAGATGGACGCGAAACGCTCTGTGACACAACTGTGCTTAAACAGGCCCATTGGAGGCCAAGCTTCTATTTATGGCTCTGCATTGAAAGAGGAATTAAAATCTGCCCTGAAACAGGATTGATTTTTCGTTTTTGTTTTCTTTTCTGTTTTCAGATGCCTGAATGCCAAGACAAAAACGGTGGGAAAACAGAAGCTGCGTGACGGATTTTTGTTACACTGGTAGGGTTTGCATTCATGGAAGGAGCCACGTATGCAAAAGGAAGACATGAAATCTTAGGGTCTGCCAGTTCAAGTAACTTTACAGAAGCACGGACGTCAGCATCTATCATTTTGTCTGCCATTATGGAAATCCCCTTCCACCCCCCCATTCCGCGTCCTGCCGTGTGCACGGACAGCAGTATGGTGCCAATCCCACTGTCCGCTTGAGCTCATGCAGGCTGATTCAGAATCATTCTGTGTCTCGAATGGGTTCTTTTCATTCCGAGAATCAAATCGAAGCACTGGAGACAGACACTGGTGTTAAACACTGCAGGGAGCTTGCAATTAAATGAATTATTTAGGCCATGGGCCATCTCCATTTTCAAGAATTATTGTGAAGTATCAGTAAACCCTAAAGCACAGAATTACCAGCCTACTAGATCTCTGCTCGCATCACTACTCTTAAGCTTTGTGAGCTTGTAGATTTGGCGCTGTCCATTTTTGGCTAGCAGGCAAACATGAGACCTCTTTCCTTGAGGGAATTGCGTCTGTTGATTACATGGTTCTGCCTGTCCCTTCAGTGACCTCTGACCCCTCAGGGAGCGTTTAAATGAGATGAGGTTGGCAGACTAGGCATGTTTTGAAAGTCACCCCTGGGGTTTTCGGTTTCTGGGTCTTATTTTGATGCTGGTTGATAGCCAGGATTCTGGAACGTATACAGGGGTGGGGCCACGGGAGCACTGGCCCCAGTTGATTGGCCCCCAGAGTGCCCCCTCCCCTGTCACTCACCGATTCCAAACATTTGACTAATGACAAGTTTGGCCCCTCCTATAATTTGTGGCCGCTCATATGCCCCCATCTTAAAAATCTTAGGATCACCCCTGTTGTGGTGCTCCCAGCCAATGGCGAACCTTGTATCCATGTTCTCTGTTCATATTCAGGATCCGTATGCAGGGGTCTCTGGGTGGGCCACTTATTAAAATGACACGGCTGTTACAGAAAGCCAGAGTAAAGGGATTATCACATTGCCCTGTGGTTTATTGAGATAAGCGATGGGATAATCAAAGTGTGATTGTTCTTGGCTCTGCCAGGTGACGGCCCAGTTTTGTTTGCAACGCGCTTTGTGCCTCATTTAAATTTTGATGCTCACTCCTACGAAAGAACTAACTCATCTGTGAATTGTGAATTGCATGTCCCAGTGGCCTCATTCCTCTGTATTCATTTACACTAGAACATTAATTTTTTGCATAATGTCATTGACACATTTCTAATATAAAATAATTGACGCAATAGATTTCACATCACTTTATCAATTCACTAAATCATGTCATTCTAGCCTGGAGCTAGCAGGAGGCACAGTGGTTAAGTGTTTGCACTCCTAACTTCATTCAAGTGACCAGAAAGTAACCTTCAGGTTATATGCTTAAGAAAGGAGCCTAATCTGAATTATACTACCAATACATCCTGGTGCATGGATGGGTGAAAAAATCTGTTTTTTGTTGAAAGTCAGACATGTCATGAGAAATGGAGTGGGAATAAAACAGAATTTAAACAGCATATAACTGGAAGGCAAACTAGAAATGATTTTTTTTAAAAAGCAGCTCTCCTAAAAGAACTGAACTTGAATGTTGAACCACAGTTTTTAAGAACTGATTTTTTAGACTACAGCAAAGTCCATCAATCAAATTATGTAACCAGAAATTCAATAGTATTTTGAACCTTCCTTAGCCTATTCATTTGTTTGTTGTGAGACTCAGAAAATAGTCTGTGTTCTTCAAAATAGTCTTTGAAGGGTTATAGCATAAATATACAATGTCTTGGGAAATTATATGGAGAATCCAGTATAATTTAGAAAGAAAAATCCAAAGGAAATTATTACATCATGTTAAGCAGTACCCACTGACAGTAA
This sequence comes from Mormyrus hasselquistii, assembly GCA_026779605.1. NCBI lineage: Eukaryota > Metazoa > Chordata > Actinopteri > Osteoglossiformes > Mormyridae > Mormyrus > Mormyrus hasselquistii. The sequence goes on from JAODKE010000050.1 coordinate 14,593,948, forward strand.
TTATATGGTTTTAATAGGGAGATTAGTGTCACATCTGTGGACCTTTTGCTGATCCCTAAGAAATGCTGGTTTTGCTTTCATGATAATGCTCTTTACCTTGTGCTTTAAGAATAAAGCAATGTTGCCATGTTCTGCAAAACACTGGGCAAGTGCATACTGCAGCTGAAATGTGCCACGCATTTTGTTTCTAAGCATCGCTGATGTATTGACGTGCAAAAGACAGCCCATTTGATGTCACGTGACTTCCAGGCCTTAGCAGATGGCAACTACGTGATTTGGCTGATAGTCCAAGCTCAATCTATTCTTTCAAGGTCTCAGCTCCAGCCCATCAAGTTGTAGCTGCATGTCTAACATCAGTTGAACCCCCCCAACAACAAGCCTCCAACCCAGCATCATGTGGAATCTACAATGAAACAGGGAAAGCAAAGAATAAACAGCCTTGAAGCCCATAACAAGAGGCTCTGCTCTGTATGTAGGGGCTCCATATACAAAACCACTGTGCTGGCCACAAATATTTAACGTCTTCAAATTGAAAACCATGGGCAAGTGTTCTGTCATTGAATGTAAAATCCAGACCATGACCAACAAGTGCAGGTGCAAAGGGAATTAACAAGCAGTTTAACCCACAAAATACTCTGCATACTCAATACGTTCTGACTGTTCAGTAAAATATTCATATTTATAAATATTTATTAAACACAGAAGTGTGTTTTTCTGCATTTAGCTCTTGTGTGCCGATATTCGATAATGCTAAACTGATAAACCACAAAAACAAAAAAAAAATAGCTGGAAGCTAATGATTGTCAAATCCTGCATCCCTGCCCCACTTTTTCTATCTCTAGTGTGCCTCCAACGAGCCACACCTGTTGATGATTTGTATTGCCTCTTGTTTCAGCCCTCATGTGGATCACTACAGCTGTCCCTCATTTGCTCCCTCGTTAATTGTGTATACTGTAAGAATGTCTCACAGGCCAGTGCTCCATTGATGTCACCCTAGTGTGGTTTCCCCTTTTGCCAGTTTTGCCTTTGTTTGACCCCACACAGTCTACATTTGTTTGTCCTGTTCACATTCCTTTATTAAACCACTCATTGCCCTCACACCTGATCCTGCCTCTTTAGTGTTTGAAACATGACAACATTAACCTTTTATTAATTGAATATAGCTTTGTTTTGGTTTTGGGCTCTGAAACCCTTCTCTGCTCTTTCAATCAGACACTGGGAAATAAAGGAAAATAACCAGGGGCTGAAGCAGGATTTCTTGATTATTAGCATATATTACATATTCATGAATTATTTTCATATTTAAGGTAGTCTGGGCTACATGTAAGTGATTGACGATCGAGTTCTCCTCTTACTTCAGGGTACACCTGTTTAAATGAACTTGATCTTCATTCACTTGCATTTAGCCCAGACTACCTTAAATATGAAAATAATTCATGAATCACATCTTGTGCTTATGCATAGTCAGCCAGCAGCGTGCTGTATAAACTGTTGAAAACAACAGGCCGGAACAAATATGTGTACATGTTACAAATGTTTTTGACCATTAAACTGTGTTTGCCTTGAAAAAATGTTAGCAGAATTAGAGGTAGCAGAACTAAATTTAGCAGAAGCTAATTTGTCCAGTAATGGTTGTTAAAGTTAGCAGAAATTGTAGTTCGCTAATGAAGAAGTTAGCTTTGCTAATTAGCAGTTAGCGGATTAGCGGAACCCTACCCCCACTGATGTCACTGTTGGGCTCTTGAACGAGGCCCTTTACTCTTAATTGCCCAAGGGATTGTTTGACTCTGGTTTCTCAAAAAAAAAAAACAAAAACAAGTTGCCTTGGGTAAAAGCATTTGCTAAATATTTAGCTATTATAGCCTCCATTGTTGTTTTGTTTAACATACACTATTTTTGTTTTGTTCACATAAATCAAGGGCCATCACCATGGTAATCTGATGGATTTTTTTTAATCAAAATGCATTTTTAACACGGATATGGTATTTTAAAATGCCTGCATTTTTTTTCCTCAATAAAGACATCTTGCCACAGTCACAGATGATTCCTGACAAAGACACATTTGTCTGTGTATGGACAGGTTAACGATTCTGACATAAATTCCCATTTGTCAAACAGGCAGGACGTATGCTTTCCGTTACACACTGCAATGGACCTGTCACGGACTCGGGAGTTTCTGGCATGGGGTGAGGCATGATGCAGGTAGGAAGGAAGGTGGATGACCCACTGCTGGCTCCAGGAACAGAACAGGGGTTTATTAATGAAATAGGGGGTTATTCCACAAAGCAGGATTAAGGGAAAATCTGATTTACTTCAATAAGTCTGGCTAATTTAAGTGGGAGTTTCGTTCCATCAACGTGTCTTAAATGAATCCCCGCTGAGCTACCATGGTAACTTAGGCGAGTCTGCTCCAGACCAGGTTAACTGTCTCGCTTAGTTAAGCATCGTCTCAAAGGACGTCCAACATGTGGGAACCAAAAAGTCCCAAAAGATTGTTTCGTTGGCCGAAATTTTGTGATCTTACTACTCATGTTATGCAATCGGTTGAATTATGTGCCCTCATCTATCTGTAATATTTCACATTATCTGATTGAATTATTTTGTTAACCTGTAAGGTGTACCAAAATGACATGATTTTATTAGCGCAAGAATGAGTCTTCTACTGTATATGCTTAAATAAAAATGAAGTAATCCTCTGCGTGATAGGCCCTACTTCCATAATATGGAGAACAGAGCTGACATTGCATCATAATCAATATAATAAAGCCTATAAAAATCATGTCTCAGCATTCCAATTTATTCCAAAATAATTACAGTGAAATCCCATTATAGTGGACTCGCTTATAACGGAATATTGTCGACGAGGTCCGCTGGTCCCGGCCATGTGCCTTTAAGAACATGGAGAAAAAGCATTGGATATAGTGGACTCACATATAACGGAATTTTGCTTATAATGGACAAACAATTTGGTCCCCAGGGCCGCTTTTAGCTGTAGTTTTGTTCAGCCATAACGGGCATGCAGGCTTCGCCTGCAAGGCGTGTGGCGTGCCGGTCATATCCAGCACAGATATGCAGTCGAGATTATTAATAGTCATGCATCTGGTCAGGTAAAACTGGATTACTACATGTACAATATAATAATCTCTACCACAAATGTGTCTGCTTGGGTGTGGCATGAGTAAATGGTGTCCTGTAGCTGTGTTTGGATATAACGGAATGTTTTGCCAGGTCCCTTGAAGTACGTTATAATGGGATTTTACTGTAAAATAAAAGCGTGCGCATATTACAAAGGTCAAACATGAAATGCAATTGTTGTGACCGGCGAGCGGGGAAGCAGGTGAGCTAGTCGTAAATGCGGGTAAACAAGGTTTATTCAAGGCAGACAGCACAGTATTTATGGCCACAATATTACCTTTTTTACTGATTACATCTTTGTATTTTTCACACAGCTCTATTAGCTGCATTTGTTCTGCAGCGGAAAGAAACACCTCTCGTTTTATACACTTTCCAACTCATTTAGTCAATCTGTCGCTCATCCATTCATTTGGGCTTAAATATCGCGAGTGTGCACACTAAGACTATGCAAATCTGAATGAGCCTTGATTAGTTAAAGCTGAACTGCATTTGTGGAATGACAGGCTAAGTTTAGAGATGGAGCTAGGTTGAGTCTGCCTTTCTTTAGCTACTTTCATGGAATACCCCCCTGAAAACACTACAAAACAAAAGCGAACCATGAGGAGTCAAAAAGCAAAATAGGAAAAACAAAAACTAACTAGCAAAGGTCATGACATCAAGGAGCAGGCACAGAAGGGGGGATCCAAAAATCAAACCAACAAGAACTTAAGCAACAGCATCATAAACAAAAGCAACAGCAACAACAATGACTTTACTAGAAAACAGGGCAGGATCAGGAACTTAAATACAGAGAGCTAGCAAGGATAACACAGGACAAGTGAGAACAATTAACAAGGACTGCAAAAACAGGCAACACGTGAAATGAATAATTAAATCAAAGCTCAGAAACTAACAGAAGATAAGAACTGACAAACAGAATCTAAACACGGGACAAATAACGAAGGAAGGTAAAACAGAACCAAGACAAAGCAAAAAAACAAAACCGAGATCAAACAACAGACTACAGCGTTTAATAGCTGCATGCTCGACTCAGAGAGCAGGGGAAACACAGGGAGGACAGGTTGACCAGCGACACCTGCTGGCGAAAAGGGGAGGAGACATGAAAGACTTAGACAGACAACCGCTGACCCTGACAGGATCATTTTGTCAGGTTCCGTTCCTAGAGCTTGTTACATAAATGTGTGGGTGTCTCATGGAAATGGACAATGTCCATTTTCACCAAGGTGATGGAATCTGGCCACTCTGGCCTTGCACTCAGTTCCCTCTCCAAACTAAAACTGACCACTTCCAGTTTTTATGAATAATTGTAAAAGCCTTTTGTTTTTCCCTCCTGTGGCTCACTAACGTCCGTGAATGCATGTATGCGCATGACCACACATGAACTTCCAATTGCAGGCTTAGCTTCTGAGCATTGCATACAAGCTGTTATTAAAGTGCAATTACAATAACAGTGAAGCAGGAGCACATTCGTTAATTATACGCTGACGTTGAAAAGGTAATTAAATAGACTGGATCATTCTTTCCTGATATGTCAGCACATGTCATATCTCATTATTGGCTTAAGAACGATGAATGCTGTAATTCTATTAGCGGAAAAATATAATTAGGAAAAAATATCACCCTGTGATTAATATAAGTCCATTAAAATGTCTTTTAATGCAGCCACAAACAAAGCCAGGCAGTGAAGACCTGGTTTGAAAAAATTGGATAAAAATGTATATTTTTTTAGCACACCCTGTAGATCCTTAGAAACATGAGCTTTATACTGTATATGCATATATTTATATGTGTATGTGTCACGTTCGGGCAGTGACGAGTAAGCGAGCGGGCGAGCAGGCGGGCAGGTAAGCCCAAAAAGCAGGCAGGCTGCGCAGCAGGACAGGGAAACGAGACTTTTAATGTAGACTGGACAAGTGCACCAGACATTCAATGACCAGTCTGACAAGGACTAAATACACTAGACAGGTTAAACTAAACAAGCAACAGGTGATCACAATTGGGTAGGAACACGAGGTAACGAAGTGGGCGTGGCACACTGGAGGATCGAACGGGGCTGGGCGTGACAGTATGTGTGTATGTATTTATGTATGTATGTATACTGTATATAAATATTTAAAGGTGAGTATCCACAGGGATTTATTTTTAAATTATTTTTAATAATAGTTTGATTAGTGATCTATATTTAAGTAAACTAACTAAACTGCATGGACAACAGAGCTCCAAATGTATGAATGTTTGTTGACGTAAATTCTCAATAATTCATGATGTGTAATTCACATGCATGCTAGAGTCAGACCATCCATATTCCAGCCACTTCTTTTTTAAAGCCAGATTTGCTGCATGTAACATCAGTGGTCCTGACTTTATACCAGTAATGTGCTAACAACGAGGAGCAGGAGAGCGGGAGGAACAAGCAGAGGGAGTGACGTGATTTTTCTTTTCTGCCAAAGTGATTTCTCTAGGCCGTCAAACGCCTGCCTGCTCTTAATACTTTTTACTGCCTTCCTGGCGAAGAATGGGGAATGACTGTTGTTTCTATCAAGACAAAAGTCTGCTGATTCATGCCACCACCACCCTGCCTTCATTGGATAATCATCAGTAATACAAAGAGCCTTTATAATTTTTTTTTACATTTTCAAGTGGCAGATGAGGTCGCCGGCTGCACTTTGATGATCTACCTTTAAAATGTGCAGCAACTATATAATTGGAGGTCGAGACAAGCTGAACGGAAGGAAATAATATTGCCAGGCCAGGAACCTGGGAACTTTCCCCATAAACCTGAACATCACCTACATTACTGTATTTGTTATTAGCTTAGAACTAATAAAATGGCAATGTGCACCACAGCATCCCTGAGATGCCTATATTAAACTGCTGCTTTGTTTAAAATGAGGGATTCCTTCATTATTAAAAAGACATCAACTAATGTCTTTTTAATAATCGCAGGACGTTTCCGGGGATCCATGCGAGTGTGGCGTTTTTAAAGGCATTAATGAAGCTTCTGCAGGGTTATGTCCTTAAAATCTGCATTGCGAACGCAGAAGTGGAGCGTGGGGTTGCTCTATAGGGCCTCTATAGGGATTATGGTTTTAGAGCCCAGTTCATGCTTAGCAGTAATCAGAGTTTGCGTATGTCTGCTCACGTGGTGAGACAACGGTTCAAGGACAGTGTGGATACACAGAAATGTGCACTTAATGCTTTTTTCTATAGGTCTACTGCGGTTCATTTACCATCATATACTGTCCCATATAGGACAGTAGCTAGAAATTGTTGATTGGCCCCACTTGTTCTGTATTGCACTTTTATTTGTCCTGCACTGTCTTGTCTTGCATTGCACTGTAGTTTATCCCACGCTATTTTGTTCTGTATTGCACTTCTGTTTGTCCTGCACTGTCTTGCCTTACATTGCACCGTAATGTAGTTTATCCCACACTGCCTTGTTCTGTATTGCACTTCTGTTTGTCCTGCACTGTCTTGCCTTGCATTGCACTGTACTGTAGTTTATCCCACACTGCCTTGTTCTGTATTGCA
>JAODKE010000050.1:14621017-14631568 GCA_026779605.1 Mormyrus hasselquistii
TTAGTGTACAGTAGTGGGCAGTGTAGATCAATTATCAGGGTTTTTATGGTAGTGGGCAGTTTAGTGCAATTATCAGGGTGTTAGTGTAGGGTATTGGGCAGTGTAGAGCAATTATCAGGGTGTTAGTGTAGGGTATTGGGCAGTGTGGAGCGGCTATCGGGGTGTTAGTGTAGGGTAGTGGTCAGAGTAGAGCAATTATTAGGGTGTTAGTGTACAGTAGTGGTCAGAGTGGAGCAATTATCAAGATTATTGTTTAGTGCCACAGTGATTTCTACTATGTGGACCAGCAGTCTTTGTGAAGCACTCTGGAGTGGTGGCTAGTGAGAGACAATAATAATGGTATCAGTTTGGGGCCACATAAGACAGTTCAGAATCTGTAAACAAAGACTGGCATCCTGAAGGTATTCGCTAACCCTCAGGGGAAGGCTGGGAGGTAATTTATCCTGGTTATGGTGACACTAACCCCTGTCATTTCCAACATCCCTTCACAGCGAGGGATGATTTTTTTTCTGTCATTTACCTGGAGGGGAGAATCCGAGGACGGCCGTCTTGCGCACACTGGTATAGGAATGACAGTGCCATTGGACCACTGGAGCGTAGCCATGACCCGTGCTCACCCAAAACCCATAAATAGTGAAACTGTGCTCCCTGTCACTTCTCTCACCAGCCATTTAGAGGTGCCCCCGGCCCTGAATCGAAGCTCCTGTGCCTCTCCATTCCAATGCCATGCCTTGCAGTTGCTGTTCCACTGTCTGACCCACATGTCAGTTCTGCTGGAAAGATGTCAGGCAGTATTTGCTCAAGGGTGAGATGCAACATGAGCAGCAAAGGCTGTGTTACTTGGACTCCATCACATTCATAGTTGCTGAGTCCTTATTTCCCAGACCTGCTCGTTTGTAATCCTCAGTGCTGAATGGGTAGAAGTTCTATCTTTGAACATTTGTGTTATCTATTACTTTGCATGCATCCACAACACAGCCAGAAGCATAAAGTCACGCTGCGGTGCACACCTTGGCCTAATTTCGTCCTGTGAGCGGCAGCAAATTGAGTCTTATGGTACGCAGTGATCAGGCGTTTCACGTCAGCCCCTCTTACGCGTTTCTCACACGAATCCGTTTCACAAGTACTTGCTTTGTACCGACAACCGCCGCGAGGTGGCGACATTTCACAGTCCATCTGAGTACCATGCGATGGCGAGACGCTGGCATCCGTAATTACCGCCAAACAGCAAAAGTGTTCAGGAGTTTTCGATCGCGTTTGGGAGACAACTTTTGGCTCCAGAGCCCGAGGCTTAAACCGCTGTACATAATTTGCTCATTTTCTGTCAGCTGGCAGATAACGCGGGGCCAGCAGAAACTGTATACCGGCCCCACGCAGTGCGTGATGGGTGCAGCTGTACCACACGCAGTATTAAAGTAGGACGCCGCTTATGATTCTGTAACACCGATGCTTGTTCAAACAGATCGGCGGGAATTACAGCGCTCATTAGTCGGCAGAGAAAGCTTGTGTGATAAATTATTGTCTGCTATTTTAAAACACATGCGACTTTTTTGTTAATCATAGATTAAACCGTTGGTATAATTAAGTTTTACGGAGATTTAACAGAAGCCACAGTGTTAATTATAGAAACACGGTTTGCTCCAGGATAATCACCTGTATTATTTTTTTTCTAATAAAAAAATTGAAAGGACGGTAGGAAGCGGCTCAGACATCTATTAGTGCCTCAACAGCGACCCGTTTTTTTTCCACTGAACGCCTGAGAATCTGTTGCGAATCATACCTGGATACCGCCAAGCTCTACATCACCCGAGACCCCGCCTCATGCTGCGCAAGCCTCGCTAACTCCAGGGACCTTCGGGTCTCAAGCTCTGTCTCGACTGCGTCCGTCCAAACCGTGCCAGGCGTCCACCGGCGCGCATCTCCACCGGCCGCCCTGCAACATGTCCCCCGCGTCCCGCCGCCGCGCCGCTGCCGGCTCTCCAGCTCTGCAGCCATATGCTTGGATACTGTTCTTTTACTCGCTCGTCCACGTCGCGGAGGCTCAAGGTAGGGATGCCAACCCGCACTCCAGATTGGGGGAGTCGATGCGCGGCACACGGGGCAAATGCGCCGGTACAGCTGCAATAACAGCAGCTCAGGCTTATAATAACACCAGGCTGCGGAGGTGTTCATACGGCAATGTTATATTTAAATTGTTTACTTTGAATATTCATATATGGCTGGGTAATTAGGGAAAACGGATAATTTCCCCGATTTCCTCGGCCACATGTGCTTGGGCAGTTTTTAATAATAGTTGTAAGCGTGGCTCGTCACGTTTCGCACCTTAGCCTGGCACCGATGCATGCCAAAGCGGCGGCGATCGTTTCGTTTGCTTTATGAGTGACAGTCTTAGGCAAAAAAAAAGTTTAGGACACAGCGATTGCTCCCCGAGCTAGTTTAGGACGCCACGCCTGGACTTGATCTCCCGAAAGACGGAAAAAAAGCGACGGAGCGACGAGAAACTGCGCAAAAGGCGCCGCTGCGCCCGGCTGTGCGGCTCCGCCGCCTTTCTCACTTCATGCTTTTCAACTTCCTTATTAAATTAATCAATGGTTTTCTAACGTATACATAAGGGCTGGAAATGACAACTTCAGTGAATAAATAATGACTCGGTTCAGGTAACTTTTCATTTGCGTGCTGATTAGTACAGCCTATGAAACCCAGTGTTAAATTCAGCTGAAATGGATACTTTATAACACTGGAAGTTAAAATCCTGTGAGCGATGCAACCGAGGTGGGTATAAATAAAGCACATGTCAACTACTACTATTGAAACCCAGTGGGTACTTTTTAATTTATCCCATTAATTTAGTCATTACATGTCGCTTAAGTGTAATAGGCTTGTTCTGGTTTACGCGTAGCGTAAAGCTCTTTAATAAATCGCCCTAAATAATAGTGAAGGGGAGAGAGATTGCGAGGCTGGCTAGAAATCAGGGTGTCGTTTTTAGTACGGTTTTTAATGGCAGGCAGCCCGGCAGCTCAACAAGTGGCGTAGCTGGCCGTGTTTTCCTCGCTGTGGGCTCGACGCCGACCCCGACCCCAGCCTAAAGGCTGGGAAATGTCATATTTCTGTCTGTTTGACCCAGCGGATCAGGCGTGATGTGATGCAGCTGACAGCTCAGTGAGTCCATTGGGTTTCGCTAAAGGGGCTTTGTTAACCTGTCACGCGCCCGAAAGACGTGCCTTGGCTGTAAGGGCGGGTCTCTTACTCCAGCGTGGTCCTTCTGAGGATGTCCTGGGGCATCTGACCTTTCACTTAAGATTACGGAGCCGCCCGGAATGGTGGAGGAAGCAGCAGTTGTGACAGTTTTTGGGGTGTGGGTGGGCTGGGTGGGGGGATGGAGGGAACGGGGGGGGATGAAGCATGGAAAGGGGCCATTAGAATGTCCCGGAGCAGATGGCACATACACCCTCCGCTGCGTGGGCATGAACGGAGAACCAAACAGCCGTCAATCTGCACAGACGATTAGCAACAACCATAAGCTTGTAATTCATGGCTTTGGTATCAGGCCTCTCCCTGAGGGGGGGGGGGTGCTCTTTGATTTATCATGACATGCCAACATTAAAAAAATTATGCTTTTTCATAGTGTTAAGAGAAACAAGACTTCACACCCACAGCGGGAGGAATTAGCTTAGGCGAACAAACGTTGTTTGGTGTTAACCTGGGGGTGGGGGGGGGGGCAGTGTGATAAACAGCAGGAAGGCCGCTAACCGGGTACCGATTGATGGTGCATCCCAACAGTGCTGATCTGGAAGCCTGATATCTTTCATCACGGTGTTATTTAATACCACACCTGTCGCTCACGGCTTTTAAATCCTCTCCCTGTCCGCGAGGCGTTGATCGGCACGGCCGAAGTGGAGATGAACTGCCAGAGTGCTCCAGCCTCCTGCATCGCCCGTGGCTGCTCTCACGCCGCTTAATCACGGCCTTCCACAAATAAGACTCATCACGCCCGAATTAGCAGTTTAAATTCAGTTCCCCATGGAGAAGATCCACAGTTGGATGACGGAAGCGGGCGGAGGAGGAGTATAGCGGGCGGAGGAGGAGTATAGCGGGCGGAAACGGGGAGTCAGGGAGTAGATTCTTGTAAGAAAGGATGTCTGTGATGAATGGGATGCGTTCTGATGAAGATGAGACCCTCCAGAGAACGTCCATGTTTTTCATTCGCGGGGGTGCTGTTGCATTTCGCAGCTTGGTGGGTGGAAGGGTCAAGTTCTTGGAGATTCGGACACCCACATGCAGATACACTCCTGGCCGGACACTTTATTAAGCTTATCATGCACGTGAGGAGCTGGCCTGCTGGAATGTGCAGACATACACACACACAAACCTACATACACTCTAAGCCGCTGTTTCTCATCCCAATCCACAGGGACCGTGAGCCAGTCCACATTTTTGCTCCCTCCCAACTGCCAGCACACCTGAACCGGGAATTCGGTGCTTGTGATTTCTCCATTAAATGTGCTGGGAGCTTGGAGAGAGCAAAAATGTGGACTGGCTCGCGGCCCCTGTGGACTAGGTTGGGAAATACTTTTCGAAAATATTAAAACACACTTGAGGACCTGGGCAGGTGGTAAAGCGTTGACTTATACACTAAACGTCACACAGCTGTAATGAATGGACACATGCGGGCGCCTGCATACACATAATTTATTAAACATTAACATATAAAAAGGGAAAGAAGGGAGGAAAATGGGGGAGGGCAGGCAGTGAGAGAATCTAATGGAAATCATTGTTGCATACAAAGCCTGCTGACTTGTGTAAAATGGCGGTTCAGGTGGGGAGGTAAAGAGGGTCATTTTTATACTGCCGCACGTTCCACTTTATGGCCCCCATTGGCTTGGTCCACTGCCGGCGATCTACCTGCTTATTTAGTGCCGTTGTAAGTACTGCTATGTGGCAGCGTCCCTGAAACAGCATTAGCGGGCGCCCTGTGCCCCTCCCGCTGGCCCTGGCTTGAAGGATGGGCGGAGCCAGCATGACCACGTAGCCCTAGAGTGTTATGTTTTGTTTAATGTGTCCCCAGGGCCACGAACTCTCCCCCCCCCCCTTGTGAATGTGCTGGTCAAAGTATGCAAATGCAGCCTTGAAGAGCCCTCCGCCCGCTCCCTACCCCCCGTCACCTGGTGCCCAGAATGTTTGTAAATGTGCCCCTCCAGCTTGTTTAAAATGTGCTGGGGGCCCTGGCTTTGGAGGGCCGCGGGGGGGGGGGGGGGGGTTGTCCCTTAGGGGGAGAAAATGGGAACAGGAGAAAAAGAACCTGTTTAAAAACATACTTGGGCCCCTTTCATGCTTACATGAGCTTCTTCGGGGTACATCACCCATAAGTACCTCCACCATCCTGCCATCCATCCATCCATCCTGCCATCCATCCCCCATCGCCCTACCAAAAGACACTCGAAGTGGCCACAAACGCACACCACACTTCAGCTATCCCTTAAATAATGTACCCCCCCCTCCAACCAAGAGTGTTCTGAATTAAAGGGCCAGGATGGGCCGTCCGAGCGCTGGCTGTCTGCACGGCTCGCTGGGCTTTAATTCATGTGGGGAGTCCTAATAGAGTCCGCAGAGGAGCCTCTCTTCCCCACCAGCTCCTTTGATTACACTTCTGACAGCCCCGTAAGGAACAAAGAAACACACACTCACACTCACACACATGTGATTTGTTGCCTCCACTGAGATTCGATTCGCAGAGAGAGATAAAAAAAAAAATACAGCCAACAGTTACATCCATAAGAAGCCCCTCTCAGCCCCCTCCCCCATGCGGACCCCCATTTTAATCCACTGCCGCCCCCAGACCGCGTACCTCCGGCTTTAATCCGACCGCTGACGCAGCACCGGGAACCGGGCCGACACGGTCATCCGGCCGTAAGCGGAGCACCGTGCCCGTCTCGCCCCGTCTCGTCGTCCTTATATCCCACAATTCCTGTCGCATCTGAAAACGCCTCTGCGCCATGGGCCAGATGACTCCCTGCGTGATTAACGCTAGCAGGAAAACGGGCTGTTCGCATGATGATGCTTTCTCACTTTATAGGCCACGCCTCCCAGTTCCCTGAATCTACCAATGGGGAGCCCTGGTTAGCGAAATTGTAGGGGCGCCAAGATGACATTTCGCCAGGGGACTCAGAAATTCTAGCTACGCCCCTCATGCCGGAAGCACGTATAGGTCATCCGTTTATCTGTCATTGTTTGAACCATCAGCACTCTGATCACGGGAAGAGAGCCCAACACCGTGCCCAAGATACTTTAACAGAGGTAATGTTAATGCGCAAATTTGTTTTTAAGCTGCTTTGCCATTTAAGCACAAGTGCACGTAAAACAAGGCACGCACAAGATATACCACAGGTGGCGCTCTGATTTATAACCTCGTAGGGTCCGTTCTGTCACAGCTGTTGCACATTAATCCTTCGCCATGTAATTACCCTTGTATTTACCTATGATTAAATAACATTCAATCTCAAGCCCCTAAGCCTGGCTGCATACTCCTCCCGTCCCGGAATCCAGCATGGTCTCTGTATCCCCCCCCCACTTAATTCCAGGAGCATATCATTTAAGGATAAGGGCTAGTAGCTAATAGCTGACTTGGGTTCAAGTTGAGGTCTGCCGTTGTACCCTTAGGCGAGGCGCTTCTGCTAATGCGCTATCCGAGTGAAGGATCTAGTCATATTAATGTGTCAGGTGTTAGACTCCGTCGCTGCGAATTAAAGGCCCAGCAGATGCAGGAAGGACTTTGTCGATTACCCCCAGAGCCGAGAAATGACTCCTCACGGGACCTCGATTTGGTAATTGGGACGTGTGGGGAGTGATGCAAAGCCACCATGATTTCCGTCTAGTGATCCCAGTCCCCCGCTACACCTGCCACTCTGAACAGAGCAGGACGCCGGTGTATCCTGACACGGTGCCACACTCTAACCTGCCTGGTACGAAACATTGAACGGGAGGCTGGAGAATTGAGGATGTCCGGGAGGGGAGGGGGGTGTTGTCACCTGGTGTTTGATGCGCGCCAACATCCAGCCACTGGGAGGCGCGCATGTTTCAGCATTATGAATTAGAGGCAGGGGTGCATCAGGCGGAGCTTGTCAACGTGATTTTGAGGCCTGGTAAGAGTGGCTTTTACCGGGAGCATGTAATGGCGGATTAAGGGCTCAAAAGAGGTTCCTTGTGATGGGTTCAGGGTGATCCCGGGAACACCATCTTCCCAAGTGCAGAAGGTGAGATTACACATGACATCACGACCTGCAAATCACTCGCCAGTGTTGTTTGATCAGTGGGGCAAGTACAAAGATGAGCTAGCATCTTGGGTGTATGTGTTGACACCTACGCTCACTTAGCTCTCTCTGTTGGGGTGGTGCAGTGGTTAGCGCTGTCGCCTCCCACCTCTGGGACCCGTGTTCGAATCTCTGCCCAGGTTCTAAGTGTGTGGAGTTTGTACAGTATGTTCTCCCTGTTTCCTCTAGGTGCTCTGCTTTCCCCCTGCAGTCCAGAAACATGTTGAGGTTCATTGGAGTTGCCAAAATTGCCTGTAGGTGTCAATAAATGGTGTGTGAGTGTACCTTGAGATGGGTTGGCACCCCATCCTGGGTTGTTCCCTGCCTCGCACCTATAGGTACTGGATTCACTGTGACCCGGAATAGGATGAGAGCTTTCCGAAAATGGATGGAAAGGTTGCTTTTTTTCTGTAAAGAGACATTTAAGTGAGGTAATCTTGGGTTTAGGGAGTAGAATCAGGCAGCATCCTGTGCTCCTAGAACAGCTGGGGTCAAGTGGCTTGCTCAAGGAGCCAGTGGTGATGTCATTACTTTGTGAGGGCTGTCTCATGGTTGGGTCGGGTCTGTTGGTGGTGGTAAGTAGGCTTGGGCAATATATATTTTAATACCGTTATGTCAGGCGCACGTACCACGGTATATGGTATCTTGACAGTATTTTAGAAAGCAACACTATTCTAGTATTTTGAAGTGATAGAATTCACAGAATGGAGGTGGGTGATTTTGCCGTCCAACAATACCCAGAATGCTGCAGTATACCGTATTGCAGTTATACTGTCCAAGCCTAGTTTTGAGTTTCATTTGCTTGTGATGTAAGCGTAGCTGCCACTTAACTAAGCACTACTCAGAAAGACTAATATTTTTCTTAGTCCAGGCAAATTATCCTTCTTACCGTCAATCTCCCAAGGTCGGCAGCAGAAATGGGAGCTGAATATATTGTGAATCCAAAACTGTATGTTCCTCCCCTGAAAAACTGATCCATTGCATTACGTTCAGGAGATGAATACAAGAGTTTAAAAGGATTTGAAATTGAAATCTGCCGAATTTAGTAGAGATTCCCTTTTTTTGCATGTCTCATTGCATGAAGCATATTCTCAACAACGTGCTGCTGGTCATTTTTCCGGCAGGGTCAGGCTCTCTCAAGACGCTCAGACATACTCACTGCTCCGCTCCCACTTTAAATAAGGATTTTTGTCAGAGTTGCCATGGCGATGCAGTATATTAAAGAATCTCTACTATTAGGATGATAAGGGAGGCAAAAAGCTAAAGTTTTTCCAGGAACCAGCAGCCCAGTCCGTCTTATCTGAGAGAGAAGAAAAGCTGTTGAGAAAAATTCTGGGGGTTGGTGGTGGAAGCATTATAAAGTCGCGGTTCCGAGTCTAAAAACGTCTAAAAGTCGAGTAAATACAGATAAATAATGCCAAATTTAACTAGAATTCATGCTTTTGTATGCAATTGAGGTAATCTCCAGTCATCATCCGCTGCACCCTGGTCTCCTGCTCAGATCCCGTCTGCGTGGTGGGGGTTCCACTCAACGGACTGGGTTCTATAAGTGGCATTTTTTAAGAACGATATGCGGAGCAGGAATTAAAGAGGCTCTCTGAAACAACGCCTCAGGTAGGAGGGAAGAGTCGAGGGAGACGTCGTCGACGGATTCGCCCCCTATTAATTTAACCGCTGTTTTCCGTTCCGTTCACTTTTATTTGGAAAGGAGCGGGATGCGGACTCCCCTGGGACGTCTGTTTCGTTTTGTGCTCCAACCCCCCCCCATCTCCACCCACCACTAGAGCTAAGCAGGAAACAGTGAAGACAAAACGCATCTCACAGGGCGTGCTTGGTATTTTAGTCAAATGCACTTCCACTCAGATGACATTTAAAGGTTGCAGTACAGTTAGAATTTTCGTGCAAATTGCTACATGTCATTTTACTCAACCGTTTAAACCAGTGCACATAAATCCGAGGTAAGTAAGTGTGAAGTTATTCAACGGCAGTTTGAACTAGTCCTGTGAATCTCTTCAGTTCCATGTCTTATTGGCCAGAGTTTGACCGTGCATATATTCTGGGGTGTAGCCGATGGGTGTTCGGGTGTGCAGGATCCTGATTTTGAGAACGTTCGGCTGTTTCGGAAGAGAGCAGCTGACCACAGTGAGGTTATGGAATAGAGGTGAACCCATTGTGGGGTTGACGTTCTCAGTGATGGAAAGCCCAGGGAGATCTGGCGATCCTGCAAACCCAAACGCACCGCTGATGACATTTTCAGAAACAAGTGTCACGCTGAAGCAATTACACTTTTGTCCTGAATCTGAAAAGACGGTGAAGGTGGGGAGGACGGGCAATGACTGGGTGGGATTGCTTCGATAAGTCTTGTTTGTTCTCCATCAGGTTTTCTGGAGAGACAAGTCAGAAAATAAGACCGTGAGTCTGTTTCAGGTGAGGCCCCTTGGTAGCACTGGTGATAGACTGAAAACTTTTCATTCCTCTTTCTGCTTGATTTTAGGAATGGGGAAGAAGGAGCCCTTTAGGGAAAACAATTATGAGTGAAACAGATTCAGTTTTCGCTTGGAATTACCTGCCATGACACGCTAGGCGGAATAAAATTAATAAAATTCCGCTGAGGGACGCTGCAAATTTTTCTTTAATGCGTAACGGCCGAGAGCCAGCTTTTCGGGGATGAGGTGTTTGGTGGATGGGGGGGAGGCAGTGGGGGATTTAGGATTTGGTCTGGCAACCTGGCAAATCGGGGACGGGGGTCGAGAGAAGCAGGAACAAAATGCAGGCGAGCAAGTGGAACCACATGGACCGGAGCTTGCAGGCATCTCTGTGAGGGGCTGACTTTACATGGAGGTCAGGCTGTCTGATTCCCGGAAGGCTGGTATGAGAACCCCATGTAGACGCTATCTACCTACCATAGCTGAACTCCCGGTGTCTAACACCGACTGACTGGTATGAGAACCCTATGTAGACGCTATCTGCCTGCCATAGCTGGACTCCCGGTGTCTAACACCGACTGGCTGGTTTGAGTACCCCGTGTAGATGCTATCTGCCTGCCATAGCTGGACTCCCGGTCTCTAACACCGACTGCATGGTATGAGTACCCCATGTGGACGCTATCTGCCTGCCATAGCTGGACTCCCGGTGTCTAACACCGACTGACTGGTATGAGAACCCCATGTAGACGCTATCTGCCTGCCATAGCTGGACTCCCGGTGTCTAACACCGACTGGCTGGTATGAGTACCCCGTGTAGA
>JAODKE010000050.1:14631668-14644378 GCA_026779605.1 Mormyrus hasselquistii
CCCGGTGTCTAACACCGACTGGCTGGTATGAGTACCCCGTGTAGACGCTATCTGCCTGCCATAGCTGGACTCCCGGTGTCTAACACCGACTGGCTGGTATGAGTACCCCGTGTGGACGCTATCTGCCTGCCATAGCTGGACTCCCGGTCTCGAACACTGACTGGCTGGTATGAGAATCCCATGTAGACGCTATCTGCCTGCCATAGCTGGACTCCCGATCTCGAACACCGACTGAACATTCCTGGTCAGCAGCACAGAGGACACGTTAGGAGCTATGTGCACCTTGAAGTGGACTTGCAGCTTGTCCTTGAGGAAACGCGGTGCTGAAAAAGGAGCTTCTGTAGCGTGTGAGATGGCTTGTGGATGCATGGAACGTGTCTTCCTCACGTCTTGTGGAGCAGAACCAGAGAACTCACATTTTAGGCTGGTGTGCCTAGAACAGAACAGAACATAGATGTAAAAATAGGGGCTCGAACAGGCAACGGCTGCCCACTCCCTGTCAGCTCGGATGCATCAGATGTTCTGCTGGAAAAAGGACTTCTTGCGGGGACTCACACCTGCCCCTCGCATGCCTGTGGACCGTTGGTCGCTACCCAGAGCCACTCCCTCGGTATCAATTCAGACCCAACCCGGCCCTTACATCTCTACAGCTTGCTGGCGAGCGCTGTGTTTTTGATCGCTTGGCTGAAAATGCCAGAAGCTTCCGCCAGCTGTCCGCTGGCATGTCTCCTCGTCGGCCCATCCGAACGGCTAAGACAGACAAGTAACGGCGGACTGTTATTTGCTTGAGCGTCTGTCCATGTGCTCCAAGTTCTAAATTCACACAAAAATGAACGGGTTGCAATTGGCAGGTTCAGAAACAGAATGAATGCGTGCCTCAACGTCAAGCAGGAAACCAGTTTGTACTGCTGTGCGGTGAAACTGACAATAACCACACCCTCTGTCCTCCCTTTCCTTCCGCATGCATTATTTACCCTGTTAGTAATTCATCCTGTAGCCAGTAGGGACTGGCACTGGTGCTTCTGCTCCTAATTCCTAATCTTTCCCTCAATCTGTCATGCGTCTCATCTGTAATCGAAGTGCTGTCCAGAAATACTGTTTTTTTTCACATTCTTCTGTTATCTGCCGTTTCCTGAATAACTAATGACACCATATACAGAGCTGTGAAGTTTCTGGATATACAAAGAAGTACGAGGGTCCCTGCTCCTCAGTACTGTGGCTGGAACTATAAATTATGTCCTTTATTGAGAGGATAGGTCATATGACTTAGCTGCATGCAGGTCACGTGATCTGAACTCAGCCACAAACAAATGCATTCCTCGCTTATACAATCAGAAGCCCAGGCCCCTGACACCAAGTGCATTGAGTGCGTTTGCCTTTCGAGTGTGTGTGAGAGTGGGAGCATGGGTTGCATTGCAGCGACTGGGGGGAGCGCTTCAGAAATTAGCAGCGGTGCGCTAGCTGAGCGTATATTTGGAATGTGTCCATATTGGATAAAAAGGTTTGGCAGAAGCCTTGGGGGACCAATGAAATGAAACTCTTTCTAATATCAGAGCTAATAGAGTTGTAATGTTGAGCCATGGTGTTATTCCGGCGTGGGTGGTCAAAACTGGCAGAAGGATGATGAGGAGATGTTCTACCAGTCCTTGTGGGTTTGCACGGGGCTAATTGTCCCATATTGATGGGGAAGGGTGTGAAGGAATGGGTTCTAACCAGCCAAAATTGTAACCTCCCCCCCATTAGCTTTGACTGACATTATTTTGCTGTGAATTTCAGTGGTGCGTATTAGTCTGTCTCGGATATTGAAGGAGTGCCGTGTGTGTTTTTTTCACTTGGTGGTCTTCATGGATGTGCCAGGCAACGATCGCGGTGGAAGCCGTGCCCCAAAAGACAAAAGAAAGGCTTGAATAGCCCCAAAAGTCTCAGTTTTGCTGGTGCTACGTTAATTGATGTCTGCGTTTGATTCAGCTGCTCACGTCGCCCTCTATGGGCTCAAAGCCTGACCTAAAATGCGTCATTCATAGTTATTTAATAAACGTAGCGGCTGGTTGTAAATATAATTAGCTAATACTTCTTGTTCTATTAGATAGAGAGAGCATATATGGTTTTATCATTAGTCATAAAGGAAATTAAAGTCATATACAATCCTACCACCCCTAGAGCCGGCTTTTATCAAAGTGTCACAATTCAACAATTCATTTTTTTAAAACATTTTAAAGACATTCAAAATTGAAGTTCCCTTGCTGCACTGATAGTATTCACAGAAGCCTGCACTTTTTCAGAACAGAGGGAATCCTTTTAAATGTTTTAGACCTGATCGAGGGGAGGGTCCCTGACCTTCTCGCATTATGCAGGTGAACAATGTTCCTGCCTGACCCCAGCCTCTTACCGTCGGGTCATCACCATCGCGAAGCCTACAGACGTGGCAGCTGTGAAGATGCCTAGACGTTCTGGGTGGGGGAGTCAAGTCACGTGAGGGGCATATTTATTGACTTCATCTGTTCATTATTCGAGGTCAGAGTTTCTTATCCTGGTCCTTGGGGAGCCTCCCTGCTCCCAGCAGAGCTGAACCAAAGAGTCAAGAACAAACCAAACAATCAAGAATGCTGAACACCTGGTTTTGGGAACTGGGAGGGAGCAAAAATGTGGACTGTCTGGGGGTCCTATAGGACAGGGCTGAGCAATACTATTCTAGATGAATGAATGAAGATGAGATTTATGCTCTCTCACCCCTCCCGTATCCAGACCCTACCATCCAGGCGTTTTTAGGGCAGTGTAACTGGTGCATGCCATTTCTGAATATGTTCAACACAGAAAACATTACGTAATTGTGGCTGTGAGTTGGATATGGCTAATGCTGGTTACAGTCCGTCATAATCAGCAGTTTGGGAAAAATTTTGATTTCCCAATACATTACATGGGCACTGGAAAGAGTAGTTGATAAGACTGTCTTATACTTAACTAGAATCTGTTGCTGAAAACACATCCAACGTACTAATTCATTTGAGACGACATCATTCGAATGTGTGTATGACCAGACGGAGGCAGAACCAGCATCTACAGGTTAGTCTCCCCATGGCATTTATGGTGCTTCTGCTAGGAAATTCAGACCAGGCTAAAAAATAACTATAGACTATAGAGGTGTCTATTGCAACAGATATGCGGGGATGCTCGATAGTAGAGAACATGCAGTTTAGTCCATTATGATTGTTATGATATTGTAGTTTTGTGTTTTTATTTATTTGTACAGAACTGTTTTTGCACTGTGCAAATAAGCATCTCTCAGGTTTTATTATTCAGACACGTCAGCTTTGCCTTTGGGTTACTGCTGCTCCTAATTGTGTTTGCAATTTTAATAATAAACAATTTCAAAACAAATTCTGCTTTCCCTGCTGCACCGAAATCACACCGAACCGTGAGCCCAGAACCAAAGTTTGTCCTGAACTATGAATTTAGTGTACTGTTTACCCCTACTAAATGTACACTGGGAGTACATTTAATCTGGGCTGACCAGTTCCGGTTCTGGAGGGCCAGTTTGCGACACAGTTTGCAGATTTCCCTGTTCAAACACACCTACTAAACCTGGTGATTGGCTGATTAAGATGCGTTTGGGAAGGGAAATCTGCAAACTGTCATGGATTCTTGCCCTCCCGGACTGGAACTGGGAAACACCGATCTTAGACATGTGATCCATTTAGTGCTAACTAGTCCACAAGGTCCAGAAAAGACACATTATTCATTATAGCTGTACCTGTATTACAATGGCAAAGCAGTAGTCGGCTCAATGATTCTCATTTCCAGAGGTAGAGATTTTAGGTCCAGATAGTACAAATCCAGACCAAGATTTTGTTTCAACCAACCAGTTGAGTAGAATTAGAATTTGGAGATCAGTGGTCATTGTTGACACACCACAGCGCAACAACAAAATGTATCCTCTGCATTTAACCCATATATGGCATCGTGACATAGCAGGGGGCAGCTAATTCAGCCGGGGGCAGTACGTTGGTCAGGGTTCCTCAGTGGAGCCTCACTGGTCGGGGATTCAAACCTGCAATCTTACAATTAGGCGCTTCCCTAACCATTAAGCCACCGCTGCCCACACTCTGTGACTGTGACTTTTTATGCTCAGCTGGTTGGTTGAAACAAAACCCTGGTCTGGATTTGTCCTCTCTGGACCTGAAATCTCCACCTCAGTCCATGACTTGATGAATGTTGGCCTCAGCTGGGGCCCCAAGGGCTCCATCCCTCCCCAGTTATACTCCTTCTGTGACTCAAAGCTTGTTTGGGTTGTTTCGGGCATTCCGTTACCCACTCCTATTGTTAATACTGTCTCCACTCCCTTCCCCAAATAAATCCCATATTCCTTCCTCTCATCCTCATACTGTACGGCTGTGTTTGCCCCACTTGGGGTGATTGGTCTGTTCTCAGCCTTACATAATGGACCAATCCGACGGGGGACGTCAGCTCCGCGGGAAGTATATTTTACTGTCAGAGCCGCGAGCAGCCAGCAAGACACGAGCTTCAAAGCGTGGCGGTCCTCCCCGACAGCTCTCTGCAGTGAGCTGGGGTGAGGAAGGCCCGTGGACCGGCAAGGTCTGCGTCTTTCAGAGCAGTCCGGCTGCCCTGATACACCTCATTGCTTGGGACGTATGTGTTGCATAATGCATCTGTTATTCTACTGCATTCTGCCAAATCGTGACTGACTCCCATAATAGGAGCAATGACCTCAATGTCTGTTCCTCACGTCGATCCCATGGTGCCCATTCATGAATCTTTAGCCCTAAAATATCAGCACCCAAAGCTGGTCACACACATATACAGTACAGTAGCTGGGTACACACACACTTGGGAGTCATATTTTTCATTTTTTTTTTATTACAATAACATATTCTATTGTGTCCCTCACCAGGAGAGCGCTTTGAAGGTGGATATTATGACGACGTCTAAACAGATATATAGAGGAGATATTTTTGATGTGAAGGTAAACATTACATCCTTAATATGAACTTTCTATTTTCTGCTGGGCTTGCGGATGGGATGAGTCCGCAATCGCCGGTAAACGAAACAGCACCAGCCCAAAGATGAGAAAAGATAAAGTATTTTAGCATTCATGAACTGGGTCAGTGTTCAGATCACACGTCGTTAATTTATGGAGCTCAAGCTGAGGCCTCCTTATCATGCGTCCCGAGGCGGCTCGCTAAATGACACTTAGCAAATCCGAATGGCTTCTAGATGTCAGAGAGAAAGAGAATGGCAGAACTTTCTGCCTTACAACGGTCTGACCACGTGGCCTGGCTTGGTTTTGGGGAGGCTCTGAGAAAATTACGTGTTATTTGAGAAAGTTACGTGTGTATTTGTCAACTGATAAAATCGGGACGCTGAAGCTGTTTGCTCAGGGTGGTGTTGTTTTCAGCAAAGTGTCTGATGGTGACATCGCAGACAGAGACAAAGCACGAGGGTAAAGACCCCCAAGCCCTCGTGAAATTCATCACCGTTTGTCCTAAACCTGTAGCAGGTCGGGGCTGGAGTGTCACTCGCACGTGAAACCGCACAGATGCTCGTCTGGTGCCGGCGCTGGGGTGACGCTCACCGTCTCTCTTCCACATTGATTAAAATCCCCTCACAAGAGGTGGCATATTTAAATTAGGCCAAGACATGCTCTACATTTTTCCGTAGTTGCCATTTACCTTCAGGCTTCCCCTAACGCTGTCTGACAGGGGAGCGCCAGGTATAGGGAAGGAGGTGGATGTGAAGAAAGTCGTTCTGTAGACCAAACAAAGACCGGAGACGCAGTAGGACAGGATGTATATGTCGGATAGTCGGCGCCATGATCGACGGGAAAGACCCTCTGGGGATTCCCAGCCCAGCCCGGGTCCGAAATTGTAAAACGCTGTGTCCTGGGCTTCCCTGAATGT
Source organism: Mormyrus hasselquistii (assembly GCA_026779605.1). Taxonomy (NCBI): domain Eukaryota; kingdom Metazoa; phylum Chordata; class Actinopteri; order Osteoglossiformes; family Mormyridae; genus Mormyrus; species Mormyrus hasselquistii. The sequence continues at coordinate 14,637,584 of JAODKE010000050.1, forward strand.
TGACTGAGAGTGCTGACACTGTCTGGTAATAGTTTAGTTGACCTCATTTTATTTTAGGCCATCACTTAGACGCTACTGACGTGGCCTACAAATAAACACATTAGCCGTTCATGGAACTGAATCATTTTATTGAGGCAGCCCTGGTTAAATACTTATCTGCAGTGTAAAACGGCATTTATTTGGATTCCAGTGTGAAATTGCCCAAACCCCCCACACACACACTCGTGCCCCATGCTCTCTGCTGGCTGCAGTCTCACTACGTTAACTACTGGCCTGTTGCTCAGTTTATTTTCTCAGCGGAAGCAGTTACCCGAGGCAACTTTAATTGTTTATAAAACCAGACATTTACTGAACGGCTTGCGAGGTCTGTAATGCCTCCTTTATGGGCCTGCGGAGATTGGGACTGAAGAGCGTTTAGGAGGCAACCCTGCATGCAAGGCTCGTCGGAGCCGGGGAGAAAGTAACGGATCGGCTCCGTCTCTTTACGTTGCAAGGACACAGTGGGAGTAGAAAGGGGGGAAAACCACGCTATGGCTGGTTATCCGGGATTGTTAGAACACCGCTGCTCACTTAGGAAATTGCTTCCTTCTTGTTTTTCCGGTGGTGTTTTTTGTATCCACGTGATGATGGAGGTGATTCGCATCTTTTTTTTTTTTTTTGCTGTACATCTGTAGTCGGGCTGCCAGGGAGTCGCTCAGATCCGGGAAAAGATAGCCGCGTTTCGCACGTATGCGAAGGACGCTCTCACCGCCGTCTTCTGGGACCACAACTGGAGTGTGACTTGTGACGCAGGAAGAGTCCACCCCCTTCTGAAATGTGCAGATGTTCGGACCATGGGGAGTAGGTGGTGGGGTGGGGGGGGGTGTTTGTTGGGCCTGTCTGAGAGAAATTTAGAACATCTGTCCCACCCCAGGGGTGACAAGACTCATAAAGCCAGATTCATGTGGGAATCTGGAAAGTCAACAGGCTTAATTAAAACGAACGAATAGGTAGGCGCGCTAACAGATGCTGATTTTAATTTATTTATTTTTCTTGGCTTCTGTGGCTTGACAGGGATTTTGCTTATTTATTTTATTTGTTATTCTTTTTAAGAAACGCGGAAGGCCCTCCTCCCTGTGGTTTAGGTTTGCGTAGCTCTCATTTTGGGCCTGCTGGTTGCTTGGGATGGAGACAGGATGCTAGCCGCTTAAGTGCTTCTAGTGCATACGGGGGCCTACGGGATGCTAACATTTGCATAGGTCCCTGAAGATGTATACACTCACAGACACACTGCAGTAGGCAGGTATGCTAATGACTCAGGTGCCTACTCCGTACCGGGCGCTAAGGGCGCTAGGCGCTAACAGTGTTAACGTTTCTATGCGGTCTGCAACGCACAACGGTAAAATTCCCATTCATTATGATTTGAACAATAACAGCACAGAGATGCCAGCACTGTATATTAATAGGATGCCAATAGCAGAGATGCTCTTAACGAGCAGTAGAACAGCATAAAATACCTAAACTAATACAATATGTCAGTGCTGTGTTGCTACTTTCTGTGTGTGCGTGTGAATACAGATTCGACGACATTCAGCCCCAGGCAGGTTCGGTGTTATTCCAGTGAGGAAATTCACGTCAGTGTGTAAATGGGGGTGACTGCTAATGAGCGTCTGTGGGCACATCCATGTATGGTTGTCTGCACATGTGCATACCTGTGTGTGTGCGTGTCTTCACAGGGTCTGCTTTCCCTCTTTCTGCTAAAGGGCTCTGTGAGGAGTTGAGATGAGTGAAAAGACACAAATTCGTACGCACAAGCAAAAGCCCGCACAGATCTGCATTCACATGCATTACCATCTCTCATCCCAGACTTCCTGTCGCTTTGCACTTTAATGAACCCTGAACGAGCTTTGACGAGGATGAAGAAAAAAAAAACTGGTAAACAATGGTAACAAATGTTAATGCACCTTTAATTTCAGGAAATCAGTTATGGAAAAAAATGTTTTTTTTTTCTTGTGTATGTCTGTAGAGTGTTACCTTTGAAGAGCTATTCTGTTTGTTGGGAATATTTTCTCAAAATGTACCCCCATGGAGACGACAGAATCCACGCACATACACAGTTCCTTCATGCCACCCCTCACATTCATCTCATTACACTAATTAGATCTCTCTTTATGCATGTTCCTCCTGCTCTACCTTGTAATCAAGGGAACTGTTCTACACAAGAGGTACGTTGGGGTCTGTTATTGTGTGCCACACAATTAGCATGATGGCTTCCGCCCGCACTCACACTGCTAAGAAAATGTGCGGTAATTTCTGTAGCACAATAACAACTGCAACGAAGGTAAATAAATACAAGAAAGGATGTCAGAGCAGGAACCCGGGTCAACAGGTATGTATATTTCAAAGTGAAATGATGATGAACATGTACAGTAGCAAAGTAGACTCGTGTTGCTAACGCTAAATCTGAACTACAGCTTTGTCTAGCTGTGAGCTACGTAATGTCAGTACTGTGCTTCTGGTAAATCTTGTCCTTAACCACCACTTTTTTTGACCTCCCTTTTAATGGCATTCAGATGTCTCAAGCCAATTTGCTTGGGGAGAGAAGAGTATGACGTGAGGGCTGGGAAAATGGATTCTGACTTTATTGTTAAGGTTTCCGCTACTGCTTAAAAAATGGGGAAACCAAAAGAATCATTGGGGCGAACAAAGAGAAAAGAAGCTGTCTCACCGGGAATGAGGAAAACCAAATAAGTCGACTCATAGAAAGGGTGCCGGAACTGGCACACTTCCCTTCCGGGCATCCTAGGGGCAGAGAAAAGAGACACATTCACATGTACCATGGGACAAAAAGGAAAAAAGGATAAACTGGGGAAGAAAGTAAATTGAAACCTGAAGTTCGCTTGGCTCTGCCCTCGACTCTCCCAACGTAACGTCAAAGGCAACTTGAGGAGAAACCCATTGCTTTTAATTTTTGCTCATTGACTGGTGATTTGCAGTGCCGGTCTTTAAGAACCTCGAGGGGAAATCCCTTCAGTATGTGTCAGATACGCGTGCGAGTCCGAGGACAGTCGTTTGTAAAAGTGCAAAGCTGGCCTAGATCGATACGCGGAGACCTTCGTGGGTCGGCCTTGAACATCATTTACGGCTCATTTCACCGCAGCCTCCTGGCTTGTGCTGTCTGGAGCTGTCTCTGATGTTCCCTAGTGGAGGTGGGACTTGAAGGAGGGATTACCAAAACTATGTCTGGCATGATCAGGCGCTCATATAAAGAGTAAGAGTTGACGTGATGCACGAGGTGACGTGGGATTCTGTAGCACCCAGGTGAGCTTGGCCGTTGTGTGTTCCCGGCTTGTCTTAAAGTATTAAGACCTGTTCTTTTCAGCTCTCTGGGGACATGGGAGGAGCGCCGTTCTGGATAAGAAGCACTGCTGACAGCTACACGGATGGCTGAGGCCAGATTTTCAGCCTAAAAGCAGGCCGGGTTTTAATTCGGCTTTGCGGTATTTTTGTAGAGCTACACGAGTGACTCAGGTGTAGATGTGGGGCTGTGTGGCCTGTAGAAATGCTGTCTGCTATCTTTGCGTCATCACGTTTCACAGCCTGGTCCATAGTTTGTGGCCATCGCCCCTCATCCATAAGGAGGTGCCTAACCCTATGACACTTCACCGGCGCGATCCGTCTTGTCTGTTAATATCGCAGTGACGGTTTAATGCAAATGCTTCGATCAGAGCTTCGCTGAAAGCAATGTCCCTGCCGCGAATCAGTGCTGTCAAGCTTATCTCGAGCTTCTCGAGTCCTTCAAAAAAATCCAGCAACACCTACCCTCATTTTTTGACTCACGTGTTTCGTTTTGAGCGAATTTTCACACCCAGCTCCGCTGATCCGATCAGTTCAGAGGATGAGTCCGACCCTCGACAGGTCAGAGTAATCAACATTCCAAGGAACGCAGCTCTAAAAACACCATAGGAGAATTCGGAAGGAAAAACTTTGCTATGTTAAGGTCAAATTTTCTTCCCCACAGCTGCTATGTAGCAGGTCAGGCAGATATGTGCCATTGAGGTGTGTCTCCAGTCAATCGAGGTGTGTACCGCTGCAGAGCGTGCAGGTCTCTGGCGAGGAGAGACTGCCTGTTCTGACACTGGATGTGAAATGGACGTGACACTGGACAGTGACCCTCCTGTTTATAAATAGAGAATTAAATTTGGCTTAAAGTCAAAACCGCCACATTGATACTTCTCAGTTTAATGTTGCAGCCATGGAGTAAGGGTCTGGTTAGGACACTGCCGTTTACAGATTGTATTCACCTTTTTTCACCTCTGATGTGTGTATGGTGAGGAGGAGGAGTTAAGGAGTGTGTGCTGATACGGTCTGATGCCACACCCACCACATGAGAAACCACCTCAGGGATGAGAACCCCAGGGCAGCACAGTGCCAGGTGATACCTCAGCACCACACTAGTCCGAATGGAACATTGTGATTTTTTTCTGGTGGCTTGGAGGGCCAATCTTGGCACCAACCCTAAAAGCTGAAGGACCTGCTTGCGGGGCTGAGTGTAGGTTAACGTCATACCCAGGACTGAGCAATTGGAAGTTAATGGTCACCTTCAAGGGCCTCACTCCTGGCATTCATGGGATTGAAACCGGCAACCTTCTGTTTGCCAGCACAGATTCCTATCCTCAGAGCCATACACTGTTATTCCTTTTGTTATTGTTAAGACCTGGTTGCTGTGGGGATCGTAGAAAGCTTTCTTTACGCTCCTGTAGAGGCAGCTCATTAGCTTAGCAGAACCATATTAAGTTCGTATCGACTTCCTCAGATCTTTCAGCGTCCCCCCCCGTACACATTCCTTAAGACCCAAGGCTAAAGCCTGGCATTTGGGGAGAATACCCTCTCTGTACCATATCTAACCAGTGTTTACTTACCCTAAGCAATCGTTTAGTTACCCTATGCCACCTTCTGCCTCAGAGATGTGGCGACTTAACGGATCCCACTAAGGGGAGGGCTCGGCCCCGCTTATGGAGGCTCCGAGATGACGCGGAAGCACAGAGCTTGCTGCTGAGAATTTATAAACAGGCCTGGATGACGGGGGGGGGGGCACCCTTTTGGTGGTGTTTTCAATTAGTGAAGTGTAGCCCCTGGTTAATAGACTCTGAGCTACTGAATCTGCTTAGGAGAAAATGGATATGTAGAGGAAGACATTCTCAGACACACTGAAGACCTACACAGACACACACACACACACACACACACACACACACTGTTATACTCTCTTCTACTCTTCTAAGTCACGGGTTGGTTATCTTGGAGTTTCTTTAGTAGTCTGTTAATGACTGCCTCAGTGCTTTCTAGTGCTCTGTGCATCTCCTTCTTCTTTGTAAAGCCTTAGTAAGCTCCAGTTACATACTGGGATAACTTGCCCTGAATTCCACATTGGATGTCATCCTTTAGATGTTTTATCAGGTCTCATCTCTGGCAGCTGAAATGTTTCAGTGCTTTTCATTTGAAAATCCGATTGCTGACATATGTCATGGGATCGCTCACTTCCCTGTTATCATCAGCACGTCCCATGGGTTTTGGTTTGGTTCCCACTTCCCTGTTATCATCAGCACGTCCCATGGGTTTTGGTTTGGTTCTGCATAGACATACAAGCAGATTGCCCAGTTAAAATAAATGACCTTGAGACCTTAAGGTTCCTGGTTCAAATCTCAGAATTGTGACTACTCTTATACTGTTATATATGTACTGCAAATCAATTTCTAGATATATCTAGCAAGCTTTACGCTCTAATAGTCAGTGAAATGATGCATTCAGGGAGTGTGCCATGATAATGGTGATAATGGTGATAATGGTGATATCATTGGGTTCATCTATAAACCGCTCACTTCTTTTCTGTTTTTCTATAATACAGAAAATACACAGACAGGCTATAACTCTCCTGCAGTGTCTGTAAGTCTTTGAGATTCAAATCCCTCCTCCTGCAGGCCTCAAATCTCAAGAATGCCCTACTAAAATCTCAGCGTCTCAGAATCGGCAGTGGTCAGGCTCCTACCCCGCTATCAATTCTTCATTCTAGGAACGTTTATGAAATGTTACAACTGCATTATGGAAATGTTCAAATTGTCCAGTTTTCCTGATGTTGCCAGAGCAATTACTACTACAACTAAGAATAATAATGTCAAAACAAACGAAGGGCATGGCAGAGCAGAGGGTAACACCTCCATGGTCTTGTGGTCTCGGCTGGACGGTGTGTCCTCACAGTCCACGTTTTCATATCTTTATGGGGACCCTAATCCCAAAATGACGACCTTAACCCCTACCCAGCTCTAACCTTAACCATAAGCAACCAAACTAAATACAAAAAATGTAAAAAGTTTACAGCTTTTTATCACTTTGTGGGGAAATCTAGTCACAAAGACATAGTATACACACATAGTGTAACAGCCCGATCGTGCTGATCCTCCTGTGCCACGCCCCCTCATTTACCTCGTGTCCATTCCCAGCGTTTCACAGCTGTTTCCAGTTGTCTGTATTAGTTCGATGTATTTAAGTCCGCGTCAGAGTTTGTTTCTCTAGTTGTCATTATAGTGTTGTATTGTTGTGTAGCATAGTGGAGCGTTTTTGTTCTTGTCTTCCCTGTTATGCCCTTGCGGTCCCCGATTAAAGCCTTTTATTTAATTCAATTCAGTTTATTTTTATATAGCGCCCTTCACAACAGAGTTGACCCATGGCACTTTACATGGGTGTGTTCGAACACATTGATATACATAATAAAATAAGATACATATAATAATAATAAAATAAGATACATAAAGAAAG
>JAODKE010000050.1:14657905-14673705 GCA_026779605.1 Mormyrus hasselquistii
AAGTGGCCAGTGAATCGAGCAGGAAGTGGCCAGTGAACTGAACAGAAAGGAATGTTGGCAGCCCTTGACTGTCCAGCTGGAGACTGGGGCACCATTAGCAGGAGCGTTAAGTATCAGAGCATAAGATCCAGCTTACGGCACACTTTCCTTAAAGAAGAACTCCCTGCACCAGCTGCGTCTGTTTATATGGATCGTTACGGCTAAAAATAACTGCCCACCAGGCAAGACTGGAAGACTGAATGCAGGATGCGGAAAAAGTTTATTTATTTGCTCTGTTTATTTTCGAGTTTATACTTATTTATACGGTAATGGATGTTAAAACATACTTTTCTTTTCAGGGAAATGACACTCATTAGAGCATAACCTATGAATATATGCCATCATGTTTGAGGGATTATGTGCTTGTGTTTCTGGGCTAATTGTATCTGATTTTTAATGGCTTTCTTTCTTCTGTACTCTGCAGTTCCCACAGATTGCTAGCCCAACAGGTGCGCAAAATATGTCCGAATTGTTCTTTTCTTAGAATCTTTGGCTGATTATTTTTGTCATTTGGGTGACCCCCCCGTGGCACCAGCACACAGAGTGCTGTTGGTGGGGGGCAGCCGTTGGCTTCAGCTAGTCGTCCCGGACACATTTTCCACCATGAGCCGGCGGATCAGCCCGGCTGTGTCCCACATGTGACTCCGAAGCGCAAAGACCCAAAAAGGACTCTTTTGTGCAGATACCACAAATAACTTGGGAGCTTTTCCTCCCCAAAATGAGGCAAAAAGATCCAGAAATGTCCACTGGCTAAGCGAAGCAGCAGCCAGGTAGCCGTGGCAACTGACAAGAATCTTCTGATGTGATATTTTGCGCTGCAAGAGAAATGTGAAAATCAATTAACCACCAATATGTCACCAACCTCGGGTATAGAAAAAAAATCGGCATCATTTTTACCTCAGGCAAAATGATGGGCGACAGAAATTATAGAGGTCACTGCGCTGACCACTCTCGACTTGTTTACAGTGTCTCTCGCTCTTCAGATATCTTCTCTAATTGATTTCTTCTGTTTTATATTTCTTCCTGGCTATACACAGTGATGTTTTCTGGACCAGAACATGGTAGAAATGTATCTGGATCTCCCATGGGTCTATGAAAGTTCCCTCACACGCCTCCATGAACTGAGGAGGCTCTGGCGTTATTGAAAATCTCAAAGTGGCATTTTTATTCACAGGCCATTTCATCCAATACGTGCTGCATTGCGGCCTAAAACCCACAAGGAGCTGAAGGGTCATATAATCAGAAGAGCGTAATTAAGGCCTCTTCGTCTTTCTCTTCCTCTTCCTCTCTGATGGAGTGTGTAATTGAAACAACAAATTATTCTGTTGGAAAGCCTCCCCAGCTAATGGAGATAGATCCCTAGAACGTCAGTCCATGTTTTTTTGAAGCGTCGTCCGGAAGCAGGCTTTTCGGACATTTAATGAGTCATTCAGAGCCTCGGAATTTTCTTGCAAGCCTGTGAGACTTGCTGTTTAGCTCCTCATGCCAAACTCATACCTTCTGACTTCATACCAACGGGTGGCGATTCCGGCCCCTCGACGATGTATACACAGATCTGTGTAAGTAAGCGAGGAATCTTCTCCGGAGTGGGGAGCAGGTCAGAGGCAGAGAAAAGGCAACAATGTGGAAGCAGGAATTGGAGGCAAAGAGATGCTATAAACCTGGAGGTCTGCTGGTGAGCTCCTGACATCGAAGCAGAAGCTACACCTAGGACAGGAAGGGGGCAGAGTGGGTGTATATGGCGCTGTAGTTGCCCAAGATCATGAGATGTAGGGAAAACTGAAGACGATATAAAGGTTATTTGCCATGTGACCCTACATGACCTTCCTCATGTCTCCATGAGTGGTATTTAATGGCGAGTTAGGACCTGTGAGGCAGCTGCAGATGGGATGACAAGGGGCGTAAGTGAAGCAGACGTCTGGTGGGAGTCGTCTGGTTATCACCTCCCTTCCCGGGTCCCAGAAATTCAGGGCCGGGACACAAGTTGTGTGTGTGTGTTATTGGAATGGAGTGTGTGTGTGTGTGATGAGTGTGTGCATGTGCGCTTCTGCTAATGGAATGGGCTGCATTTACACACCGGACAGCCAGCCCCGAGCATCCTGCTTCTTCCGCTGCGCTGAGACTAATGGTCCGCTGGGCTCGTTAAAGCCCCGGCAGTGCATTAACCTTCCCCGGGATGGGACGGGCGCTCTGGCAGCTTGGCGTGAGTCCCAGCCATGGCCCAGATCATCTGGCAGTGTCGGCTTTGGGGGGGCGGGGGGTGGATTATTAGGCAAAACTGCCATTTTAAAATAAGCCGTGTTCCGGTGGAGAGTAGACGACTATTATCCAAAGATTTGTGTCGTGCAAAGACAATGTTCTGGCTTTAATAGAATTAAAAACTTTTGTGGGGGGGGGGGGTGAGCTGGCACATTAATTAGCCTTGTGTGCCTTTTTAATGCTGCTCACAACTACCGTTTGTTTCACAGAAACAAATTCTGTCAAAGTACTTTACCTCTTTTTTTACTCCACCAGTTGGCCATTCAGGACTTGGTAAAAATTTAAAATACACGCATTAACAATTAAAGACTCACCATTCATATTGAGGCAGCTTTAATTGGCGTTTGACTTGAAGCCCATTAGGGTCGGAGGGGGCCTTCTGGGGAGCGTGGGTGGCCTGCCTGTGCCTGCAAGGCGGAAGGTGGACGGGACAGCGCGCAGCAGATGTAACCTTGAACAAGGTCCTTAGCGGTAATTGGGACGCTAACGAGATCTCCTCCAGCGGCGCCATTGTGAAGGAGCAGCCTGGCACAGGCATCACTAATCAGCCCTGGCTGGAGAACATCTGACTTGTGGTCTCGCCTGTACTATGTGGCTGGTGAAAAAAAACAGGAATGCGGATGTTAGATCTGTAAACGGGATGGCATACGTGAGCTCCATAAATGGGATTGGCAGACATGATATCTAGAAATGGGAATGATGGATGTAAGATCCAGAAATGGGAATTGCAGACATGAGGTCTGGAAATGGGAATAGCGGATGTGAGATCCAGAAATGGGAATGGCGATTCTGAGGTCTGGAAATGGGAATAGCGGATGCTGGTCATCCTACCACAGCCTGTGTGCTCCACAGTGCCTTTGAGTCCTTACAGACCTGTTGATTTCAGACAAGGCTTCCTAGGAAGGCTCATTGTCATGGCGACCACGCTCACTGCCCATCTTGCGCCTTGGCATCTGGGGTGGGAGGTTTGTCTCGAGGCTCTCTGAGAAGAAAACGTATGGAATTGATGGGACGCGGATGGCAAGTTGGTCAAAAAGCCCCGCCCCCCGGCCCACACTTCCCATTCCTCTGAAAAATGGGCCTCAGTAGTGGGTGGCTGGTGGGAGGGGGGGGCACAAAACGAATCGATCTGGCAGTGCTGCTCCCCGGCAGCCCCGTTCCCGAAGGCGGTGACGAGCTCCCCCCAGTATAATGCGTCGATGCGGCTGCCCGTAACCGAGATGGGGGGGGGGCAGGTCATCCAGGTAACATTACTCAACATGTCTCCACTTCCCTCCTACCTCCTTTTCTTATAAAAAGAAGGAAAGAAACAGAAGAAGCAAATGAAAGGAGAGAGAATAAATGGGAGAAAGGTCAGAGCAGACGGATGAGAGGGAGGTGGATCGAACAGGCGAACGGAGGAGAAGCTGATGCGGGGGGGGGCGCTTTCTATTCGCCGTTCTGTGAGGAGCCTGTGGGGGGTGTCATGGTCAAGGTCAAGACCCCGACGGCATGCCGGATAACTTCAGGCTTCACGGGGAGGTCGTGGGGGCCGCTCCTTAGCAACCTGGCAGCATCCCATACTAAAACTCAGGCTACTGCCCTGTTCTGAAATTTACATGTTTATTTCTTGGATTCTTTTGTTCCTTGATATTTTCACCTCGTGCAAGCGTCTTTCAAGTGCTCAGAAGTAGATGAAGCGGTGGTAAATGCATGAAAGGAAAGGTCATCGAAGTGGGCACAGAACATCTCTCTCCGTGCTGTTATTTACAACATAGCGTTCACTCCTCCGTGGGTGTTGCATAAATAGGTGATAAAGGGCTGTGAGTGTATGAGTGCCACTAGGTGGTGCTGTGGAGACTTGGGGCTTTCATCTCTGCGTGCCGCCCCAGCTCTCACGGTCAGCATCCCTGCTGCCCGGGGGGTGTGGGTGCGTTGAGGCTGTCCGCTGTTGCCTCGCTGGGCGTATTCATCTCCCCTATTGGGGATGTGCTTATGCCTACAATCCGCCCTTTGTGTTCCATGAAAGAGGGATGGTGAACTCCACTGCCTGGGGATTTGAGGAGAGCGAGGAACGGGATTTCTGGAATATGCAAAGTCAGGTTATTCGTGTTTTGGCAGATGGTGGCTGGAAATACGTCCCCCCCACAATCATTGTCCTTTTACTCAGCATGCCCGTACCCACACCCACTTCTCATACCAACTCCTGGTTGACTCCGGGGTGACCTCTAGTGGCTCACCGTCCACCCACCCTGTCCACCGGTCCCCTGTTGCCCGTACTGATAAAAATTCATGCCTCTCTATTTGCGGGTGCCTGAGGAACTGTCTCAAAGGACAAGATAAGGCCAAACCGGCGTTCAGCGAACCCCGAAGTGCTGTTTGTGACTGTTTGGCTTCTCCTAGACGGCATCGTCTTTCAAGCGACCGCTCCGTTTGTGTCTCCTCCTACGGTCCCACGATATAAATATCCGTGCGGGTGATGGGGGCATCCCTGTTATAGGCCTGTGGAGCCAGCCTTTTAAAAGAGCAGGTTTCGCTGGGGTGGGAGCACGGCGGGCGCGTTCCGTGGTCAGTATCTGCTGGAGGGAGGCCTTCAGAGGTCACAAGGTCGTCATTGTGTGCCACTTCCCGTTAAGCAGTCTTCGGTTTAAGGGGTCTCCATGCTTTATATTGTTTGTCGACGCTGCCCTCAGATACGCGTGTCAAGGAAGTGCGCCTGCCGGGGCGCTCGTGGCCGGGGGGGTCAGCTGAAGCGCTCCTCCGGAGTCTCTTTTGCCCCCCCCCAGCAGCCTGTTCTCCCCCACCTCCGTCGTCTCTCCCTTTACGATGTGCCGCCACGCATCCATATATGTCAGCGTAATGCCGGCGTGACATTTGAAAATGTCCGTCCTCTCTGCCGTTTTCTCTGTCTTTTCCCCCTCCCCCACCTCCTCCACTCCCCCCCACCTCCTCCAGTCATGTGTAACAGTGGCGGCGGCTCCCTGCATGTGGCTCGCTCTCAAAACTGTGTGTTTTTCCTCTAGGGAGCCGTTAATGGGGTGTCTGGACAGGTCAGGCTCTGATATGTTAATATCTTTTTTTTTTTCTTCACGGATACATGCCCCCGTCAGACTGCTCAGACGCACGCAGACACACAAACACACACACATGTGCGTGCCGCGGACCAGTCGTGCGTTTCGACCCAGCTGATCGGGACAGCCCCCGGTGACACTGTGTGCTCACCAAAGGCATATAGAAAGGCGGGGGCACGAGGGCACGGGCCTTAGCTGAAAGTTGAGAGCCCCCTCCCTGTCACTCACTGGCATTGGCTAATGATAAGGTTGCTGCCTCTGTATGAAATACATCCCCCACCTTAAAAAAATCATAGAGTTGCCTCTGGGGGACATGTACCCCACTGTACCACCTTGGCACTGGCAGAACAAATGTAATAAAAAAATAGTGATTTATTTGGAAACAGGGATCCGCAGAAGGACAGTTGGGGCAGATTCGCCCAGGGCAGAGAAGGCAGAGCTTAGGAATAAGGGCCAAGGAAGGTGGACATTCCCCTGGCGTTTGCCGTGCTCGTGGAATCCTGTCCCGCTCCCTCTTCAAAGCACCCGCCCTCCCCGCCGCAGGCTGTAATGACTCCCCAGTCACATAAAGCAGTGGGATGGCTTCGTGCCTCATCATGAAGCCATTTTCCCAGCCGCAGGAAATTGATTTAATTCTGTCATCTGTTTCCCATTTAGGGGGTGGTCGCTTTCTATTTGCGTTATATGGCACGGTGCGATTATGCCCCCCCCCCCCCCCCCAAACCCTGATGGGCAGACCCGTAGGCAACAGAGGGTCTGAAGGGCTGGGGGTGGGGTGGTCTCTGTGGGGGGCAAACCGGCGCATGACCCTGGAGGCGGAGACTCGGCCTCCGTTGGGGGGGGATCCAGCAGGGCCCACGTGTTGAACATGCTCCGATGTTCAGAGGCCTTGAAGAAACCAGCGCTCTGTGTTTAATAACCACAAGAGTTAATGACAGGGTTGGACTCTGGGGTCTTTCTCATATGTCTTTTAAAGTGACAGTCTTGAAGTTATTTTTATCGGTGTTCCAGTCAGGATAGTTTCATGATGATAGCAGTTTGACATAAATCGACATCTGGAGTTAAATGTTCCAAGCAGCCCTTCTTTGTCTTATTTAAAGCTAAATCTGTGCTCCCTAAACATGGAGCCTAAAGACTTGGGCAGGAATGGGCCGTCCCCTTTCTGAAACTCATGGTGCCGTGTGCATTTATCCTCGTACACATTTTGCGTGTGTGAGTGCCTGCCTCTGGATTTGTGTCTAAGTACATCATTGTTTGTTTGGCAATTCGAGCATTACACGGCAAAATGTGGCTCTCACCAGAGATTACTTAAGATTTTATTGCCTTATTTAAAAACATCTCTAAAGTCCCAATCAAATATAAAACATTAGCAATGGGCAGAGTATTTTTAACTTTCCGAGAATGCACGTCTTGTTTTCCGCTTGTATTCTTGGGTTTTTCTGCAGAATCAGAGGAGGGTTCTAGGGCCCCAGAAGATCAACCCTAACTCTAAGTCCCTTGTCGCCTATTGGGTAGTGTGGCCAACAGGGGGGGCCCAAATGGTAACATGTACATAGTTATGGGATTGTGTGTGTCTGTGTCATTGTGTGTATGTTAGTTGGTGCATATTAAGTGGGGACGTCGTGTGGCTCAGTGCATTAAGCTGCTGTGCCTGTGTTCAGAAGGTCACTGTTCTGAATCCCAGAGTAGGTTCTGCTTTTGGACCCTTGTGCCCCTTGACCCCCGATTCCATAAAAATGTAAGTTCCCTCAGATAAAAGCACCTCCTAAACAAATAAAATTATGCAAAATTTAAATGTATTCGCTGCATGAGGCAGGGAAACCTGAACAGGGCCCGTCACATCTCGCAGTCATATGCAGGCGCCGTGATCGAGGTTGTTTTCTTTACCGCTCACCGTGCAGCTGAAGCCGTGTGACACAGGGTGATGTCGCCGACAGACACGGCATAAGCCCCGGGTGACAAGCCCACTGTTATAATCACTGCACATCATACATCAAGTGTATTATATCTACGGGAAATACACATAACCGTCAGCTCAGCCCCTTTCGATTTATTTTTATATAGCGTCCTTCCCCGGCGTGGTTTGGCCCGGGGCGCGTAACAAAGATTTAACAATAACAGCAGCGTGATAGACGGACAATTATTGTTAAAATATGGGGGCGTAAAGCAACCACAAGAAGAAGAAACACAAGCTCCTGTGGTATTTATTTATCCTGGGACCGGTAGGATTAGTGTGGCTGGTTGGGGGGGGGGATTTGTGAAGATCAGGGTGGAGATGCGAGAGTCTGGAAGGGGGGTGGGGGGGAGGCGCTCCAGGACAAATATCAGCATAATCCACGGGGGGCTTTGGACACCTGGGGGGGCCGGACGGTGGCGCCAGCCCCCCCCCCCCCCCCCTTCGTGACAGCCTCGGGATGGTGGGGACCAGATTAGGAGCAATTTCGAAGTGACATAAACCACATCATCCCTGCCCCCTTCCCATTCCACTAGAGCAGATTAGGAGCGCTAATCCAGCTCGTCCCCCGCCAAGTGTCCTTCTGTGCTCCTCAGAGCCCTTCTGAAAACAGATTATTTACAGTAATCCACCGTGGTAAACCCCTGTCCACAGCATGCCATTTAAGAAGGTCACTCCCGCACAACGCGCGCATTTCTGTGTATAACCAGGGGCGACTGTACGATTTTTCAGCCCCTGTGGCCCCGCCCCCTTTATGTAACATGACATTAAACGTTATATCGACGGGAATATGATGGACGTTTCAATGGACGCGTGTGTTTATCACCTGACAGCAGGACAGAAGAGGGACAAAACTGCCCAAGGTCTGAGAGAGATCAAGTCTCTTTTGGCTGTTGGAGCTGCTGGTCATTTGAGATGCTTCTCTCCAATCAGGCTGGAGCCCCCCACCCATGTGTCCTAAATTTTAATTCTGGAAGGTTCTGTTAGCATGACAAAAAAATCTAGGTCTTTTAAAATGTCAGTTGTAATCATGCAATGATATTTTAAAGTTACTGCGTTAGACGTCGATTGGACGTATTTGTTTTTATTTCGGTGAGGCTTTATTTTCTGCTCCCGCTCTTTGTCTGCTTGTTGTTGACATTTTATTTTTTTTCCTTTTATACACCGGTCTTTGTCTTCCGTAAAAAGATTAACAGCTAAACAATATACGGCCAGCCAGAGAAATGAGAACGGAAAATATTTCCATTTTATAGAAGCGCTGCAATTAACTGAGGATATCACCTTTTCTGTGAGAAATAATCAACTTCAAGACAGAATAGTTGTACCTTTAAATCACTCGAAGGTGGCCGGCAGAGTCTTTTAAGATGGGGGACAGGAGAGGGGCCGTAATTCGCACACAGGGGTTTATCATTTACCAGTGATATTAATTGGTTAGTGCCAGGAAAGGTGGCACTCCAGGGGCCAATCAGCTCTCAGCTGGCGTCAAAGCCCATGTGGCCCCACCCCAGTATACACCCTACCTAGAAGCTAATGTCTTACTGTCCTCTTCATCACTCAGTGGCTCCTGGACTCGTGCCTTCATCGCCTGACTCTTCGGGTGCTTTTTGCGCTTCTTCCTCATTGTCGTGACTACCGCATGCCCTGCATTGGGGATGGATGCTGTGGGGTGTTTTTCTCTGCGTGCTCTTCCGGGGGCCATTTCTCCCAGAATGCCTGCGGAGGGGGAGGGTGCGTTCGCTCCACATGTTGAATGTTATCGACGGCCTTGACCAATGATAGGATTTCACTGCTACATTTTCTCTGGGTCTGCTAGTCATGGGGAATGGAATTCTTATATTCCTGCTCTGTCTGCGGCATGATGCCTTACTACCTGCGCCACAGGTCAACACGCCCCTTGCACTGGCTGTCCAAACTGACCTTTCAAAAAGCCCTGAATCTTATAATTAAGAGTCTTACTCTTGTGTACTACCTGAACTTCATTGTGAATACAAATGCATACAGAAATACTGTACTCTGCCTATCATCCATAACTGCTGTCTGATGGTGCATGCGATTGAGTATTGACCTTTACCTCGGTCCATACAGAGAGATGTGGATGTTTTCAGATCATATCTGAGTTGCTGGTGTCTTTCCTTGAAGAGGTAAACCACAGGATAAAAGCTCTAACCTCAGATTTCACTTTCTAGCATTGACAGGATGATGACAGGAGACAAAAAACCATTAAGCTCTAGAAAAGGAGAAACACATATGGAAAATATAGACGGGTACACTGGTTTGCTGGTGTGGTCTGTTTGTAGCCAAGGCCCTCTTGACTTGGCCCATGAGAAGCATATGCCTTCCTTTCATCTAACATTAATCATGACTATCATTACTAGTTGACATCATTGAACATATACCAAGGATTTGTTATGTATACCTCCAACCACTGGGGGCACTCTGCTGAAACAGCTGAAGCTTAGCATATATAGCTGGAAACAATAAAGAAATGCCCAATGCCATGTTGCAGATTATGCTTCCCATATTGCCAAATCTTTTCCATTTCCTTCATTCAGTTCTCCCCGTCGTTGTGCAGATGTCCGGCTTAAGTCCTTTATCTTGGCATTTCTATGTGTTTGGAGGACTCGATATTTAGGGGAACACAGATAGGAAGAGCTATCCGTGAAGAATTATTTGAGCGGAATGTCTTGGCTGCGGATCAGCACTATCTTGAGGACATCTCCATGATGAATGTAGGAGAAAGCAGAACCGAGGAGCCAATTTTCACAACATAACTAATGGAGAACACAAGCTGCTGGAGATGTGTAGTGTAGGTGTACAAGAGGACTTTTCATTCCTGAGGTATATGGTGCTTTGATAGCATAGCCTGGTGCTGTGGACTTATAAATAATCATACCAGATATAATGCACAAGCATCAAGTATAAATCCTTTACCAACGGTTCCTTGTTTCTAAACAGCGCCAGGTAATATAGTAATTTGTGCTTTTCAACATAAACAAAATCATGTATCCACCGTCCATGGGCCATCTTGATTGCTCAATAATCATTCAACACACACATAGAATGAATTTCACATCAAGATAGAGCTCACTGTTTTTCGTCACCTTCCTGACAATTGCACCAGGAAAGAAGAGAGCAAATGACAATTGTGACGTAAAGCCCTTCGTTTTGGTTTTATTTGTATTCTATTTCCGGCATGTTTGTGAAAAAATGATTAAGTGAGCATGTGGCACACACCACATGATTCAAATACACACACTTGTGATCTGCTACAATACACACGCACACACACACTCTGCATTCTTAAGGAAGCACATGCCCTCACAGCTCCCTGCAGCCTGTCAAACTTCATAACCCCCTCATCCCACTTGCACAGTGGTCCTAGCAATGAAGAGAGCTGTCTTCCAGACAACATTACGCATTTAAGTTGCTTAAATCCTACGTACACCCTCTGCAGACATACTTTCTTGCATTGAAAAACACCACACATTCCTGCTCCAAAGAAATCAACACGTGGACCTCCAATCTTTAAGGAGGCACAAAACACACACACACACACAAGACATATTTTAAAGAAGCACTGCTCTTGAATTTCATCAAGCATGCTACACTCTGCCGTTGAGTGTCAGCCTTGCAGGTCACAGCCTTACGGCCTCAGGCTTGTGAATCTCTGTCTCTTTCTTTCTTCCTCCATGTTTCATGGAATCCAAACATGCTACTTTGACTCTGAATTGCCAGGTTTTTTTTCTGTGAAAGCAATTTAAGTGTTTATATCAGTCGCTTTCTCCGACTCCCTCTCTCTCTCACTCTCCTTCTTCCGTCGAGTCACTTAAACAATCCCTAATTATTTAAAAATGTATTATATATTTATCTTCCACACTTAGCAGCCGGCACAGAACTTTGACAATATGTCTGTACGATCTGTATAAGTAACACTATGGCCTTGCTCTGACATCATGAGAACTTTTTTTTTCTATCTCAGCTCTGTTTCTGGGCCCTTTGAAGAGGAAAACAACTTAATCTCCCTTCCTTGAATGAAAAGCGTAGGAGCAAAGGTCAAGGGGATAATCCAATCTTTCCCCAAGGACTCTTGCTCAAATATAACTTTTTTTTTTTCTTCTTTAAGCATTACAGATAACCTGAATATATACCTCATTTTAAAATCTATTTCATGACAGGAAAACAGAAAAGCAAGGAGATGGGAGACGAGGATGATGTGCGGGGAGACTTAGGGGCCGTAAGCCACGGGAAGGGTTTTTGGTGTTTGCAAGGGAACGCCGGGATATGTCGAACTAGCGAAAGCGTCTGTCGTCAGGCAGCTTGGAAGCGTTAGCTGCGAGGGATCCACGAATTTGCGATCCGTCTGCCGTGTAGAAGGGCGGGGAGCAGCTTGTCTAAATGCCGAGGGATCAGGACTTTGGGCCTAAGCCATGAGCTCCGTGGAATCGTGCTGCGGGGGTTCCTGGTACCTCCTTGTTTACGGTCGCTGGTCTGGCTCGGAAACACCTGCATGGAGGCGGCCCCAAGACTGCCGACGAGGTTCTGCTTCATCCCTGGGCCGACGGCTATCCCCGCTGGTGAAGCATTTACCGGCCTACTCTGCGGCACGGCCTTTTTGATGTAGAGCTGTGTTTCCAGATGGAGAAAATGAGAGGGCAGTGGAACTGGCCTCAGCACTGACAGTGTGTGGGCAGATCACGACTGGTGCAGCGGAAAAAGAGAAGCGTGTCTTGGGTTTTTGTACGTCAGAGGATCAGCTTTGCCGGCATGGCCTGAGCAGAGGAGCGGTGCCCGGTGTGGTCTGGTTATGCTTGAGTCATCACGTCGACCTCCCCTCTGCTGTGCACCAAAAATACGTTCCCGTTGTTTTCCTGCTTGCAGCCTGACCATCCATTTGCATAATTAGATCTTTCTGTGTTCTTTTTTTTCCGCTTCGCCTGTGCTAGAGGAAGGTGATGGAAAATCCAAGGTGGGCATTGTCAGACAGTGGTTACGGGGTTTCTATATTATGTCCACAACGTGTTTTTATATTATGTCCACAACGATTCGACTGGAATGGGGGGGGGGGGGGGGGGCCCAAGGCACCCACAGGCCAACCGGTACAACCAAACGGCATTCGTTACAACCCACAAATGCCAGGTACTTTAGCGAACCTGGGCACCCAATCAGACCACTGAGCTGGGGCAGCATATTGTCCAGGTAATGAAACATCATGGCGACAGGTGGGCGGTGCCCCAGAACACTAAGCTCCTTATCAGTGTCAAGCACTGAGCGAGTGCCAGCAGCAGCAATGCACTCTCGACAAGGACGGTCGACCGTTAACTGATGAATCGGAAGCGTTTTCTGGCACCGGCTACAGACATGCAGAGAGAGAGAGCGGGGAGTAAGAGCGGCCGCTGAGGTGAAATCCCCATTTTTCAGCCCATGCCCAGATATCCCATTCTTGCGTTGTTCCTTGTGGCAGCCCCAACTAATCTACCACTGAGCAGCTGAGTCATCGCTTAGCTACATCACAGCAAGGACAGATAGCATGGCTAAGCTCCAGTCAGGAGCGGCTGCATGCCCCATATTACAGAGAGATTAACTGCAGCCCAGTCCCACCCTCTTTTTCCCTTCAAAGCTGCCACAGTTATATGACCTTACATTTGGCCTGTAGAGGTGGATGTTGGCCACTTCTACCCTCTACCTAGCTGGGATTTAGATACAGTAAAAACTACAAAGAAAACAATCCTCAGATTGCATCCTGGAGTTTCCCTCTTCATACTTCCGACTCCCCTTTCGGGGTACTTGTGCACAACCTTAGCCAGGGCTGGGCATTGTGCCCTTGAGCCGTGCAAAGTAATAAGGGCTCCACATGCTCACCAGTGGGTTTGGCAACCGCGCAGCTGGCAGTGATCCTGTGCTGGACAGATGAGGGCTTTTACTGGAAGACAGCAGCTTCCAGCCATCCTGTCCAGCTGGAGGGCCGTAGAATTGACCAGCTGCCACCGTCTCCAGACTCCCCGGTTGCCCGTTCGAGCTGCCCGAGGCAAAGCCGGTGGGTCAGAGTGACGCGAGAAGCACGTCGTCGGCTGAGTCACCGCTGGCTTCCCTTTAGTGGGTTAAGTGATGCAACACGAGGTGATGTCAGAGCTGCAGGGGGCTTTGGAGTGGGCTGAGCTGAAAGGGAATTTGGAGATGGGCAACGAGACTGATGCTGTTTTCGCCGTCTAGTGAAGCGAATTTCCAAAACTTACTCAGCCCCCCCGATACGTGGATGGGATAAATTTGTAAGTAAGTAACATTTCTGTGGACTTGGTGAGTTTTGGAAATTTGCTCTTCAACTGGGGAGTGATGGAGCGAGGTTGAGATTACCAAAAAGCCCGGACTGGTACGTTTTTGTTAAAAAATTAGCCTTAGAAGCAAGCACTCCGGTAATCGTATAGGCTCACATTTGTGCATGTTGGTGTGGGTGCGTGTGGCTTTTCTCTTGTTCCGGTGGGTGAAAATTAGTCCTGGGATCACACGCTGCAGCAACAGCTCGAGGACTCCCATTGGCTGTCGATGACAGGGGCATCTGCTAGGCTGCCTCAGGTCCCATATTACCGTTACTGTGCCAGGCACCTTTTGTGATGAGTGCGGTTATTATAATAGAGTCTCCTCCCTCTTCAGAGTGGAAAAAAGTATATATATATATATATATATATAATTTTATTTTTTTACAGGAAGCCGTCCTGTCCGTACAGCACATGAGCACTGATTAGCTTTCTGTGCAATTATAATTTTTAATAAAAGCTCAGAGCTCCCATTATGCACGTTCACAATGGCTGCCTCATCTCGCTACTGATTGAGTTTGCGCTGGGCATATTAACGCTTGTTTGGTTACCCAGCCTCTCTTTAAGGACTTTGTTATTCCACATCCCTTAATGACTAAACAAATAATAAAGAGAACGCTACTACAGGGTTAGGGGAGACAAAAAAAAGAATGATGAAGAATGGTTTCAGGAGGTGATGTAGGTCTTGTGTTTTTGTGGTTGAGCAGATATCACAAGAAGTTCCACTAAAAGTTCAGTGGAGGTTAATAGAATTAATCCAAGGGGTGCATTACCTCCGGCAGGGTCAGGAAGACGGCGTGAGTTCATTAGTGAGGTGTTACGAAAAGAAAAAGGAGTTGACAAGGAAACGGCGGAATCTTCAGCGAGGCATCCAGGTGTCTCATTAGGTTACCTTGCCTTTCCCGCCGCCTGAAAATTCATTTAGTCAAGGATGTTCGTTGTTAAGGTGTGACATGTGACTGACTTAATTTAATGGAGAGGGTTCTGCTGAATGATCAGCACAGGCGTGCAGATGGGCTGTACTGTCGGTGGATTATATTGAACCGGAAGAGCCTATTGAATGTTAGCAGCATGACAGAAAATTATGTCTCTGCTGCAAAGATACAGTGAAAGTAACTAAAAGTCTGCTGCTATGGGACTAGGTGAAAAAAACAGGATTGTACATGTTTAGTGGTAAATGTCATCCACGTTTTGAATCCGTCTGATTGGCCGATCTCCTGCGGAGAAGGGTCAGCGCAGTGGGTCCTCCTTGTACTCGCGCACCTCTTGTTCTCGTCTTCAGTATAAGTACAAATAGCTTGCGCCCTTCACCTGCGGCCGTGTCCAGAATGTGGGAAAGGAGTATCTGGGTCAAAAAAAACAAAAAACAAACAGCGAGGCAAGATAATCGGACGCAGACGAGGGGGAGATGTTGCGATTCAAGACAGTTTGAGCGTGTTTAACACCGAGAAAAGAAGCAGAAGTGGAACAGAAACATGTTCCAGCTGAAAGACTCAACTGACAAAAGAGTCGTTGCTGGACTGTAAGCTTTGAAGACTCCAGCCTAACATGTTCCCCGAGAGTTTCCCCTGCCTTCCTGCTTCTCATTTGTCTATCCTTTTTACTGTTTGTTTTGCAGTTTTTTGTGTGTATGTGTGGAGCATCAGAAGGCCAAGTTTTCATTTAAGGTCCCATTTGCAACCCGGAAAAGTCAAGGACATTAAAATTGTATATGAGTCCAGAATTGCTCTCCCACCGTCACAATGGATAGAGCCAACATTTCAGGCTGACTCAGCCTTGATGTTGACTCTGCTGTACCGGATGTGTTCCAGGGGTGCAGTTCACACACTGAAATATTTTTGGTCAACTGGCCCCAAAAAAATGCAAAGAGGCTTACATTTAACTGTTTTGTTTTCATGGTTCTCTGGGACAGTGGCACCGCAAGACAAAAACCAATATGTTTAGGCATGTTCAGTGCCACCGCAGCGTAGATGCAGACAGCCTTACCTGACGGGCTCGATGCGTTTGTATTTGGCCGTCACCTCTGACTGATGTCTTTTCGTCATGTTGGGATAAATGTCATTTGCTGGATTTCTCCGATCACACTGGGTGCATCTGTTTCTTCTCTCAGGGATTCATGATACACTCTGATGCATTTCTATCACGTAATGCCATGTAACCATATTTGTTGGCGAGGTATACGATGAT
>JAODKE010000050.1:14699082-14711921 GCA_026779605.1 Mormyrus hasselquistii
ATCGAGGCGGTCCTTTGACAAGAGAGCCACCTTGACGTATGCCCACTCCTGCTTTTGGTACCGCGGCTGAACCAGAGTGCCCCCCCCCCCCCCCATGAAATGACATCCGTGAGACATATATCCCCACTATCTCTGTCTGTGTGTATCAGACATGGGTGGCTTTGTCGAGGGTGATCGCTCCCAGACCGTGTCGCAGGGAGGGGCGGCGGTGATTCCCGCCCCGCACATCCACAGCTTCCCCCGCCCCCAGATTACATGGTTTCGCGACGGACGGAAGATCCCGCCCAGCAACCGCATGTAAGTCCCATTTTTACGGGCCAGTCTTCTGTTTACATTCATCGCTGTGTGAGCTCAGCTCCCTCTCTGTCTGTCTCCATCCCTCTTACATCCCGTGCTCTTTATTATTTGTCTCCTTATAAACCTGCTTTGTTAATGTCCTTATATGTACATCCACACTTCTGTTTGCACCCTCGTATGTCTGCGTGTTCAAGGTTGTACGTGTGCATGTTTGTCCAGACCTCTTTCTGTTTTGTCCGCGGGTGTGTGAGATGTGTCCTAGGGGGGGCAGGGTCACCGGCCTTCACCCCCACTCCATTTTCATTGGGTAGGTGGGGGACGGGAAACTTGTTTATCGGGTGAATTTTCAGGCAGGGACAGTATAAGTGAAGTGGCGGCGGTTGCCGCGGGAACCCGGAATGGCTTCTTCATTGGCTGCCCCGTTCCCCCGCCGTTGGAGGAGGAGCAAAGCTGCAGTCATTTTGGATCGAGCCACTTTTGGTCAAGAGCCCCAGCGGGAGCAGAACTAATTTCAGCTCGCGGCACTTCAGCATCGCTGGGCCTCTGCTGCCCACTGGGTTGGTGGGGGAGGGGGGAGGGAATCAGTGTGTGTGTGTGTGTGTGTGTGTGTTGGGGGGGGGCACAGAAGTGCAGGATCTGTACCTTCACGCAAACTTATTTGGCTTCCTTCCAAATCCATCTCCCTTTTTTCCTTAAATCCACTTCTGCTGTCATCTCTCCCGGCAGCCGCGGGCTCCATCCTTTCATCCTCCGTTCACTCCTTCCCCAGCTCCCGCCTCTCTCCGTCTCGTTCATCTGTCTATTTCATCTCCCCTCTTCCTCCTCTGCTCATTCTCCCTCACCCTGATGTGGCTCGCGGGTGTGTACCGGGGAGACTGTCTGTCCCGAGGGCTTTTATCAGCCCTCGGGATCCATGTATCAGGAGCTGTTCACGGCGCGTCACGGTGGTCTGCTTTGTGTTCTTTGCCGCTCACCTCTAGCTTCTGTAATGAACTACCTGGTAATTATAGTAATTCTGGCCAATCAGACTCTCGTCCTTAATCACCTGACTGACCTGAGGTCAGTGTGGTGGGGGTGGGGAAGGTGAGTGACAGACAGAATCTATACATTTATGTATTGACCCTGTAGTCTCCCTTCTCTCAACACCACTGGCCCTGCAAAACTGTAATGGGGGGGGGGGGGGGGATGTTTTTGGATGTGAGGCCCATTCCAAGGAGAAGCATCTTGGCTGAGTCGGCTGTGGACTTTAAATGGGTGACTTCATGTCTTTCATTTCAAGTGCCACGCTGCTTTTCGCAGGACAGACAGCATCAGTACAACAGGTCGCTCCAGGCCCTTAGTATGGGATTCGCCTGACTCCGTCACCCTTGGCGTCTCCGTGACGACCTCCAGTCCCGGCCGCAAGCGGTCTCACCGGCTGCTCTACTGGGAAATGGAAAGAAAGCTTAGCAACCCATAGATAGTCTGACGGATCGCACGACACGCCCACACATGTGAACGCACAACAAGTGTGATGAAACGCGATGCCTCTTCTGCTGGGGGTGGGGTGTGCAAACCAGGCCGGTTTTTAGACACGAATGTATGGCGTGATACTAGCCGTCAGGCACCCGCCTGCTCGGCTGGGCCAATTAGGCCTTTGAATTTCCAGCGGTATCCACCCACCGACCCAAAGTCATCGCCTGTCCGGTTTTCCGGATAGAAGACCCTACTAACTCGGTTTCTGCGGTGGGGCCTGTCACAGAACGGCGTCTCGCTGGGCTCCAGGCCGGACGCGGTAGCAGGGCCAGCCGGAGATAAAGGTGGCAAGGGATCTAATTAGCAAATGGCCTCGCAGACGGCGTGTGAATACATAACCACAGAGAACCTGCCGGGTCGGCCGGCTGGGGTCGGCGTGAGAGTGAGAGCACGTATGTATGTAGGGCCGAATGTTAGGGGTCACAGAAAGACGCTCCGGGTCTGGAATTCTGTCCAAGTATTTACGGTGTGGCTTCCTTGATTCAACCTGGCTTGAATCCCAGAGGAAATGGGCCAGTGACGATCACTGCGTCACGGTTTAGTACGCCCAGTTACAGCGTTTTACTGTAATATTCAGTCACGTTAAAATCTCACAGCCAGCTTCTGTTACCGTGAGTTTTTTTTGTCGTGGTTTGAAAAGATTCTGAATGTCTTTATTGCAAACGTAGGACATCTCAGTACAAGTAAAATTGATCTAATTTGTGTCCAGTCAGAGCTGGATGGAATTGAGGGCCACCCCTACACCAGTGTGTGAGTCCAGCCGAGCCCGACCTAGACGCCGGCACCCCGGAGAGTGCCCGCCCGCCAGCCTGTGTTATTAGGCTCGGGGTGCTCCTTCCGTTTCTGAGCTGGGCTTAGTTACCGGTGGCTGTCAGCTCTCTCCAGGCGGGAAAATGCGCTCGCCTCTTTGGTGCACCGGGCAGGGGGCGACTTTAGAAGACGGATAACATAATAATGATGTTAACCATTAAGACGATTAGCATCACAGTAGCGCCGGAGGGAGGGGGGGGGGGGGATGTTGCCTCCCCGTCCTCATTTGCATAAATTTAAATACCAGCCGATGATGTCGCCTTAAGACCCTAGATATGCGAGTCCCAAGTATGCAGCGACCGAGCACACACAGTACACAAAATCAGCCAGCGGAAATATTAATAAACAGATTAACGACAGTTAACGAACATCGCGGCTGCGCAGGCGGCCCAGATGAAAGGCTGGTTAAGAGGCTGTGGGATTAATAAGTGCAGACTAACGACGTGGGGTGTCCTTCCCCTTCCCCGGAGCGGGTCGCCGAGGCCGCCTTGGAGAGGCTCCATGGACATCTGTTTGTTTCCAGTTTTATAAAGATGCTGGTGAGCTCGAATGAACGGCCAGCCCTCTGTGTTCTGTTTGCGTTTGGGGGGAGGGGGGGTGGGATAGAGGATCTGAAAATGCAATCAAATTGCCGCAGGCTCGAACCGGGGGAGGGGGGGCACTGCTGTTTAACAAAGTACTGTACTCAATTGAATCGAACCAGAATTTATTTCTCAAAAAAAAAAAACAAAACAAAAAATCTGTGTCAACAGATAAAGAGAAAGAAGCCCCCGGATCAGCCCCCCCCCCCCGACCCAGCGCCTTGCCGGACAGTTTGTTCAGAGAATACATGTCAGAAATGGGGGACCGTGCTCTCTGGTGCATTCTGGTGCAAATTGCACACCTGAAGTTCTCAAAGTGGGGGCTCTTATGACAAAACAGTCGGGGGTGTGAGGTGTCCGTAAAACGTCCATCTCCGCTGAACCAGGAATGGAGCAGCATCAGGTGTTCAAGAATGGAGGAGCGGGTAACCTCTAAATGCCTTGAGCATTCTCCCCCTCCCGTCTCCAAGGATGGAGGCATTTCCGGCAAGTGGAACAATCCCATTTGATGCCCCCCCCCCACTCCCAGCTAGAATGCTCCGCAGCTGTTCATGAGCAGCCTCGATATGTGTCCGACCCCCGCCTCGAGACCGCAGGCAGTCGGTCTTAGTGCTGTGGGTGACATGCAGCTTGCTGGTCTTTATCTGGGAGGGTTTTCGTTTCGCTCTATGCTGCCTTGTTAACACGCGCGACGACGTGCCTGTGTGTGTGCGTGGAAGCGTGGGATCAGTGTGTGTGTCTGAGGGAGACCAAAAGCCTGTTTGTGTGTGTCTGTGGCGGGTGCTGTGGGGGTCTGGATGTTTCCCCCCCTGCCTGTAGAGTTACAGCTGTGTGAGTGATGTTTATTTAGCGCAGAACTAGCGACTCATCTGGTGGAGGAGGGGAAGGGATAGATGAGGGCCGTGGGGGGGACGTGAAGCCAGCGTACGGAGGCTGAGATGAAACCCCGCTGAAGCAGAGCAGGTGGGGTGAGCCAGTCACACGGGGCTTGTCAGGCATAGGCAACATAGGTGAATAGGCACCATATTCCAGGTGGGGGGGTAAGCACTTAGCAACTGCTGACATGCCCCCTCCAGTGTGAGGAGCAGGTAGAGCATGAGACAAAGTGACACTGGGTGGGTGGAGCGGGCACTGGCAGAACAGCTTACCGAAGACTCCATAAGGGCATCGATCAGCATTGCGGTGTGGCGAGATTCCCACCAGTCACGCGAAACCAACAACGGCCCCCACTGCACACCGTTTCCATCTGACTCACTCACTGTCTGTGACCTCTGACCCCTCCCCCCCAATCCTTCTCAGCGCCATCACTCTGGACAACGCGCTAGTGATCCTGTCCACCGTTGCCACGGACTCAGGCCGCTACTACGCTCAGGCCGTGAATGACAAGAACGGCGAGAACAAGACCAGCCAGCCCATCACTCTGACAGTGGAAAGTAAGTATTAACAGAAAACCACAAAAATGTCACTGTACATGAGACACCATCAACTGAAACATCAACAGGTGGCTGTACGCGTCTACAAAAACAGGTGTTTGGAGCCCTCTAGTGGCCATGATGGTACTGCCTTCCAGTCACAGATATTGGGAGGAATGATGATTGGCCTTAAGCAGGCTTGTTAATCATTGGCAGGTTCATATTGGTTATTGGTTGTCATTGTGTTAAACTGAGCAGTGCCTGGCAGCGTATGATGATCCCGTCTGTCTTTGTGGGTCGATATCTTTGTACCCCCTGACTTCTGCCTGTGTCCGTCGGCCCCGTATAGATGTGGGGGGTCCAGCTGACCCTATTGCCCCCGTCGTCATCATCCCTCCTAAGAACACCAGTGTGGTCACTGGGACAGCAGAGGTTACCATGGAGTGCGTAGCCAATGCCAGGTGGGTGATGTCACAGCTTGTGTGTGTGTGCGTGTAACATTTGTGTGACTATTTATGTCCAAGTGAGTATTTAAGATTACTTACTCATCTTTTCAGACTGTAAGTGTTAATCACATCTGTGTATGTGTGCCTTTCTGTGTCACATAGACGTCCCCAGTTTTACATCTACCCTCCTGAATTCAGGAGGTGATTCTTTTGCACTTAAAGTGAAAGTCTATAAATATGTGTGTGTGTGTGTGTGTGTGTGTTTGTGCCTCCCCCCTCCCCCCAGGCCTCTCACCAAGCTGAGCATCGTGTGGCGTAAGGACGGCGCCGTG
The DNA here is from genome assembly GCA_026779605.1 of Mormyrus hasselquistii. Lineage (NCBI taxonomy): Eukaryota > Metazoa > Chordata > Actinopteri > Osteoglossiformes > Mormyridae > Mormyrus > Mormyrus hasselquistii. The sequence goes on from JAODKE010000050.1 coordinate 14,704,476, forward strand.
CTGCACGCAGGCGTTGGTGACTTTGGCCGCCGGCTGACGGTGGCGGGTCCCGCCGTGAGCGACAGTGGCTTCTACGAGTGCGAGGCAGAGCTGCGCAGTAGCAGTGTGCCGTCTGTCACTGCCGGGGCCTTCCTGCACGTGCTCGGTGCGTCCCTGACCTTTGAACTCTGTCACAGGCTTGGTTGAATCGTGTTGACCCAGCTCTCTATGCCCCCCCCCCCCTTTTTACACTGATCAGAGCCCCCCCAGTTTGTCAAGGAGCCAGAGAAGCACATCACCGCTGAGATGGAGAAGGTGGTGGATCTTCCGTGTCAGGCTCGAGGTCAGCAGTGTTTGGCTCAGGCTGCCACAGGGTGTGAGGGTGTCTCTGCACTGGATCTTCAGTCTCCTTCTCCTGCCGACCAGGTGTCCCACAGCCTGACATCGTGTGGTACAAGGACGCCGTTCCCATCAGCCCCGTGAAAACACCCAGGTACCGCGTGCTGGTAGGAGGCAGCCTGCAGATCAACGGCCTGCTTCCTGACGACACTGGAATGTTCCAGTGCTTTGCCCGCAACGCCGCCGGGGAGATTCAGAGCAACACCTACCTCGCCGTCACCAGTACGCCTCCCCTCCCTTCCCCTCGCCTCCCTGCTCCCTGCCTCTGCTCCCCCTGTCAGAGTGATTAATGGCTTGCATGAAGAAGAGAGAGAGGCAAGCTTTATGACTGCCAGCTTGGCTGCGGTTTGGGATTCTCCGCAAAGCCCGCGGCTTCCCGGGAGATGCTGATCTGCTTTGATTCATTTCCAGCTGTGTCTCCCCTGCCTTACGTCTCTGTCTCTCACCTGTCCCGTCTGTGTGTGTCTCACACAAACCTTCAGCATGACTTTGAATTGAATTTGGCCTGGTGAATTGGCTTTAAACCATCGCTGAGTGCTCTGCTCGGCGTCTGTAAATGGCTTGTCGATACTAATGTGCCTTTTATTCGTGTAAAGATTATCAGTAAAAATGTCATAATGCATTAATGCAGCTTCTTTATAAGTGTTTAGGCATCTCAGGCAAGTTTATTTAATCGCTACGCGGAAATGGTTGTAAAATTCTGTGGAGTGTCTTTATTGCAGCTGTGTTTTTTATTTTTCAGTGGCCCTGGCTGCCCAGTGTACTGACCAATCAGGAAACACTCCCTAGTTTTTGTGACTTCATCTTCCCTCTTCTTAGGCATCGCCCCCAACATCACAGCTGGCCCATCAGACAGCACAGTCATTGACGGCATGCCCATCTTCCTGCACTGTGAAACCTCTGGCGCCCCCCGACCAGCCATCACCTGGCAGAATGGTGTGTTGAACTTTCCGGTGTCATCGCCTGGCCAATAAGAAACCTTTATCTGCAAAATAGCCAATCACAGCTGCATAATATCTATCAAATGGGAAGTCATATCTAGCTCCGCCTCCTCTGACATGGAAAGTTACAGTATGCCTGAGCCTATATATGGAAGGTCATGCCCCCATACTGGTACCTTTACCTGACAATTTGATGATCTGATGAGCTGACATACCCTAACATTGCTTAGGTAACGATGAAAGATTATTTTGGTTTATTGGAATTGAATTGATGGGCTTGAGTGCCGACCTGACCCAACTCCAGAGCAGTGAAGCGGGGACTTCTGGCTACTCTGGTGTATGGTGACGACAACCCCAACTCTTCTCCGCCTCCCAGGTGAGCGGATCCTGGCCAGTGGCTCGGTCCAGCTGCCTCGTTTCACGCTGCTGGAGTCCGGAAGCCTCCTTATCAGCCCCGCCCACGTCTCGGATGCCGGCACCTACACCTGCATGGCGAGCAACTCACGCGGCATCGACGAGGCCTCCGCCAATCTGGTGGTGTTGGGTGAGCCCCCCCATCTCTGCCACTCGCAGCTTATGTTCTGTTCTGTCGACTGATGGCTGTCTGGACATTGAACTGGTCACCTGTGATCCTCTAAATACAGCAAAAGGGTCAGTCTGGGTCACATGTACCTGTGTACTCACTGGGTCTAGGTCACCTATAACTGTCCTTAAGTCTTTTGTACATCAGCCACATAAAGGCTTCTGGCTCTTCCTCCTTTCGACCTCCAGCTCGAACCCGTATCGCCAGTCCTCCTCAGGATCAGAGCGTCATCAAGGGGACTAAAGCTGTCATGACCTGTGGGGTGACCCATGACCCCAGTGTCACCATCAAGTAAGCATACATCTCTGCCTACTTGTATCTTATGTCCCCTGTGTGTAGCTGTCTCATGCAACAATGTATATACCCTCCCATCCATCCATCCATCCATCCATCCATTTTCCAAACGGAAATGCAGTAGAAGGTCATGTAGGGCCTGGAGCCCTACCCCAAGGCTAAAGAGCATGTTGGATAGGGGGCAGTGTGTAGCTCAGAGAAGGTCACAGGTTCAAAACCCTTGGTTGGCAGAGTGATGTCATCATTAGGACCTTGAGCAAGGTCCTTAACCCCTAATTGCCCCAGGGGCTGGTTCCTGCTTTCTGTCAAAAATGTATGTGAATTTGGATAAAACACTGCTAAATAAATATGACGTAATGTAATGCCCTGTATGTGTTGCCAGTCCATCACAGGGCTCCATGTAAATAGCTGTACCTGATACCCGCTCTCTCATCGCTCAAGTGACACCTCCTGTATCCTGCCGCCTCACTCGTCTCCTGTGTTTTCCTCCATCCGCTGGATTTTTATGTAGTCTGGCCTCCTCTGCTGCTTCCTATGCATCTTCCCAGCTGCGCAGCTTGAACAGCCGGGACTGCGGCGTCGTTTCAGACCCGCAGCTCTCCTCCGCCGCCTCTGCGGGTCAGAAGGGGGCGACGTAGCAAGCAGAGCGCTAATTAAACACGAGTAACGAGGGATATGCTGGTGAGGTGGACACGGCGATGTGTACACGCGTCGGCGTTTGTGCGTGCGCGACAGAAGGTGTCCGTTTGTGTGGGTGAGGGAGCTTCTCTGTTTGCATTTCGTGCATATGTCTTTGTGTGTGTGTGTGTGTGTGTGTGCACAGTATGTGTGTGTGGAAGGCCCTTCGATGTTTTTGCATTTGCTTTCATAAGACAGACTCCGGGCAAGATAGCAAACAGGATCATGTGACTCAGGGACGAGAGGAAGGATTGAGGGACTTAATTTAGGACGGCAGATGAAAAGGGTGCAAGGAATGAGCTCGGAGGAGTCAAGACGAAAGACAGTGGGATCCGCTCAAGGGGAGATGGGCAAGAAATAAACAGGCATCGGGATTTCTGCTCGTGTGGTGCGAAGATGGGTATGGAGGACAGGACAGAGCCATTGAGTATGCCCGTACCGCACGGTAACCGCATGCAGGCCGGCGCGGTTCTGCGGTTGACGCCGCTCTTCCTGTGGCTCCAGCTCCGCTGACTGATGCTGCTTCTTATTTCTTATCTGCACGTTTACCTGGTTCTTTCATCCGAAACGGACTTTCATTCATATTCTAGGCTCGCTGAGACCTCATCAACACCAGGATGCGCTGTTCATTTCTAACCATATATCACCTGCCAAGGTTTTAAACGTCTGCAGTTACGTTTAGAGCTGCTAAAAGAAAATATGAGTGTGCTGCCTGACTTTGGTGCGCTATTCACCTACATTCTGTGTGTCTATATTGTATATTACTGTTATTACGTTATCATACTTGGTTTCGCTGCTAGTTTCAACTCCCAAATCACCCCAGAGATTGTCTGACCAATATTTCTCCAAAAAAGAGTATATTGTTTTGAATAAAAGCATCTGCTAAAAAAGTCCAGCTCCCTTGTCTTGTTGCATTTGCAGGTACGTGTGGGAGAAAGGGGGCGTTCCCCTCAACATAGACTCCACCCCCCGCATCCGCCTGGAGCCTGACGGCACGCTGCATATCTCCCAGACGTGGTCAGGTGACATCGGCACGTACACCTGCAGAGTGCTCTCTCTGGGAGGCAACGACTCACGCAGCGCCCACCTCCGAGTCAGGTCAGCCCCAGAGCCTTCTTGTGCTCCCCTGAGCCCCAGGGCCTTCTTGTGCTCCCCTGAGCCCCAGGGCCTTCTTGTGCTCCCCTGAGCCCCAGAGCCTTCTTGTGCGCCCCCTGAGCCCCAGAGCCTTCTTGTGCTCCCCTGAGCCCCAGGGCCTTCTTGTGCTCCCCTGAGCCCCAGGGCCTTCTTGTGCTCCCCTGAGCCCCAAAGCCTTCTTGTGCTCCCCTGAGCCCCAGGGCCTTCTTGTGCTCCCCTGAACCCCAGGGCCTTCTTGTGCTCCCCTGAGCCCCAGAGCCTTCTTGTGCTCCCCTGAACCCCCTTCACCCCTCCCTCTTCCATAGAGACATGGCCGAGCTGAGGTACAGGCAATCAAAGCGGCTGCTTTGGGCCAGGCATCCACCGGGGGGGGCTCTTCATCTGATTAGCCTGTCAGAATGGGTAGAAAGATGACATCTACATTGATCAAATTTCACTACCTCCCAGAAAAGGGTCCTGTAGATGAATTCTGCCCTTTTTTTCTAGCTAACATATCACAGCCATACTGGGAGGTGATGGTCTTCCATTGTAAATCAAGCGTGCTGTACCCGACCCATATTCTCGTTGACATGGTCATCCTTACTCGAAGGTCTGAAAGCATCACTAAAACAAGCTGGTTTGAGTTGATTGGTCGGAATGCAGGGGGATACCGGGCGTCTGCGTCAATATGACGGGGAACAGGGCATATTCCATTCATTATTCAATATTAATAGTATCGCGCATAACTCAAAACTTAAAAAGATCTCTAACGCGAGAATTCATGATTTTAATTATACAACAGCCTATTTATAAAACATAAAGCATTTTATTTATTTCAAAGCTTCATTTGCAATCTAAGCACCAAATAGTAAATTTAAAAAGTAAAACATACATACTACCTTAATGCAAGGTGCATGGTAAACGGTACAACTACCCAGTTAACAATACAACCGGCCATTTTCCATACCAATGAACGTCAAAGCACTTCCACCTCCGAGCAGACGTACTGCCACGTTTGCCGCCCTTTTGTTTGTGCTGTGCCTTTAGTGTTAATAACAGCAGTCAATCTGACCCGCAACCAAAAAGCCGTAATGCTCCTAACAGAGTCAGTGCGCTGTCCTGAAAACGAAAGGCTTCAATGTATTTTTTTAAAAATGTTGGATAATTATAGTTTATTAGTCATTTCATGTTCGTCAGAGTTTACGTTTTTTAAAAACGGTATAAAGAAATGTTATTTTTTATACAAATCAATTCGGGTGAAACAAAAACACGTAGAATTTCAGGGTTGCCAGCTCACACGCATCTGGTGTGACGCAGGCTGTCAGACTCCCGCTCACGCTAGAAATCTTACGGCAAATACCTCTTATTCCACTATAAATATAAAACTGGCGACATCAAAGGTGCTGGGGTAGTTTGCATACCCTAGAGACTATTTAGAAGGTAATACAACTGTTACATACATGTAAATGCGTGTGCAGACTCGTCTCGAATTGAAAATCTCACTCCTGCCAGCTGACTAAAGCTGTCAACCCTGCGTTTGAAATGATCTGAAAAATGCACTATTTTCGGCTGAAGCAGCTTGTTGATCCGTTAATTATAAAACAAATATGAGAAAACATTACCTATGACACTTTTCATGTCTTTCCGAAATAAGAGCGCCCATACCCATCTGTATTAGCAAGTAAAGTGTACTTAACACGTTATAAAATGATTTTTTAAATTTACATAAAGGTACAGGACATGCTACTCCTCCCAAAACGTAAAATACCTGAAAAAATAACGTGATAATTTTTGGTCATATTGCCCCCCCCCCCTACTTTGTGGTACAGCCTAATTCTTGTATACCAGTGGAAGGCTGCCATTAGGCTAACGAATGGCATTTCTTATTCAGCTTTTATACAGCAAACAATAAACAGCAAATGACGACAGCAACAGTATAATGTAACCCCATTTCTTTCCCCAATCTTTTCCTCCTCCTTCTATTCCTCTTTCTCTCCCCCCCCCCACCCTCCCATCTCCACAGGCAGCTCCCCCATGCCCCTGAAAACCCTGCGGCCACGCTGAGCTCCTCCGAGAAGAGGGCCATCAACCTGACGTGGGCCGCGCCGTTCGACGGGAACAGCCCGCTGATTCGCTACATACTGGAGGTGTCCGAGAACAGTGAGTGGCGGGAGACAAGGGGGTGGGAAAGACTGGAGGATAAACTGGGAATTTGGGTGGGAACTGGCAAAGACAGAGAAGGGTTAATGGTGGGAGAGAGGTGTATGCGTTTGTCCTGTAATCGGAAGGTCGCCAGTCAAATCCTGTGTTTGCCAGAGTGATTTCAGGCTTTTAACAGGCATATGGTAAAATAACTAGTTTGACCTTACTTTGAAATTTGACCTCCTTCCCCAATAGTTAATTTCTGGCTACAGGCATGGCCCATAACCTAGGGACTGGCTGACATGCGTCGCTTTGGATAAAAGTATCTGTAAGATAAGATAAATGTAAAAATCCAGAAGGCTGGAAGTGCTTGGATAGAGAAGAATACAGCTGGTCATTGTGTTAATGTCTTTGGTTATCTGGACCAACTATGAGGCTGAGGTTGAGGCTCACAACGTCCTTCTGTCTAATGCAGATGCGCCGTGGACCGTGCTCCTGGCCAACATCGAATCCGACTCCACCAGCGTGATTGTGGGCGGCCTGATCCCGGCCCGCTCCTACCAGTTCCGTCTCTGTGCCGTCAACGACGTGGGGAAGGGCCAGTTCAGCAGGGAGACAGAGCGGTGAGCGGCATTCTGAACCTGCTCCGCGAGCGTGTCCCTCTGCCAGATAGGGAGTGAATCAATCCCGCAGCATGCTAATGCCATGCCGCCCCTCCAGATTCCTGTTAACGGGACAGCTGTGGGGCCTTGTGGGGAGCTGGAGCAGGATTTTATTGGAAATGAAGGACAACATATTATTTAAGTTAATTAGTGTACATTTATTTGTGGGATTAAAGAACATTTTAGTGGTTGGCTAAAACCCCTTAAAGCAACCCAAGTGACTGCCCAGGTACCGGACAAACACATGTGCGCACACACACAGGTTTGTAATTATATCTTTGTGGGGACTCTCCATTAATTACTATGGGGGAAACTCTAATCCCAACATGATGACCTTAACCCCTACCCAGCCTGGACCTTAACCCCTACCCAGCCTGGACCTTAACCCCTACCCAGCCTGGACCTTAACCCCCACCCAGCCTGGACCTTAAGTACCCTAAGTAACCAAAGAAAATATTTTTACTTTTTTGATTACATTCACAGATCTTTGAGTGGACGTGAAAAGAACAGATTTTTTATCACGTTGTGGTCCCCACAATGTAATATAAACCAAGTTCACACACACACACACACACACATGATTGCATTCACAGATTTTTATAAAACTGAGGTTATCCAAATGGGGACCTCAAAAGATGTCCCCAAAAGTAGGGAA
>JAODKE010000050.1:14722423-14748155 GCA_026779605.1 Mormyrus hasselquistii
GTTCTGTCTCCCGTGTTCTGTCTCCCGTGTTCTGTTTCCCGTGTGCTGTCTCCCGTGTGCTGTCTCCCGTGTTCTGTTTCCCGTGTTCTGTCTCCCGTGTTCTGTCTCCCGTGTTCTGTTTCCCGTGTGCTGTCTCCCGTGTGCTGTCTCCCGTGTTCTGTCTCCCGTGTGCTGTCTCCCGTGTGCTGTCTCCCGTGTTCTGTCTCCCGTGTGCTGTCTAGCAAGCAGCGCGGAGGAATGACGGATCTTCATTAATCATGACACTGACTAGTTCTCGCTCCCGGTCTTCGTCTGACAGGCTCAAGCCCTTCACCTCCTATCAGTTCAGAGTAAAAGCCACCAACGACATCGGGGACAGTGATTACAGTGAGGAGAGTGAGGCCATCACCACACTGCAGGATGGTGAGCGGCTTAACCTTTGACCTCTGACACCATCCTTTTTCCCGTATGCTGCCTTAACAAAGGAGTTGATTTCTCAGATTCTGCTGCCTTCTGTGATTTTAATCGAAATTCTCCCAACGCCAACGTTCAAGCGCTGCACAATTACTATACTGACATTATAGATTAAGTTAAATTATGGGATGCTTATGTCATTCATGCTGACTAAAACAGCTTCCCATCCAGTAACCAGGACAACTATTTAACTTAAAGTTCCTCTTCGTTCTTGTCTCCTCTAATTACCTCGCCCATGAGCCGTCTGTTAATCAGTATCATTTAATCATCCTGCTGTTTACCGTCCCATTCATGAAGCGGCGGCCTCTCTTTCCTTCTCTCTTTTCTTTTTTAGCTCCTGACGACGCTCCCACAATCCTCTCCGTCACCCCGCACACCACCACGTCAGTGCTGATTCGCTGGCAGGCAAGTGGGGATTTTTGTGGCGGTGTGGGGGCATGGCTGGGGTTCAGTACCCGTATGGGATAGTATAGTGGGCACATGTGGGTGGGGTGGGGGGAGCAGTACCGGTAAATCAGAGCAGTATTTTGATCTGAGGCTCTTTTCCTTTCCCCACGTCCTGCAGCCCCCCCTGGAGGAACGAATTAATGGCATCCTCCTGGGTTTTCGTGTCCGGTACCGGGAGCTCCAGTATGATCGTCTGCGAAGCTTCACCGTCCACACGGTCAACAGCCCCACCAACACATGGGCGGAGCTCACGAGTGAGTCACCAGAGCGCCCCCTGCAGGTGGAGCCATGCTCCTGTCACACTCAAATAGACCTTATGCTGCTGGTGCTAACAATGTGTTAGCATGTTATATAAAACTGCTAAGCATTCATCCCTCCTCTAGGGTTATATATATATATATATATTACTGTCAGTGCTTTATGTAACACCTAGTTTTTCAGGTATTTCACTACATACTTTTACAGAATAAGTGTTATACTCAAGTGGGACTTCAGCTTGCTGTCTTCATCATCATGGTGCAGAAATACAGCCGTCACGCACGGCAGCTCTTCTTGTTTTTTTTTCGCTTAGTTGTAGACTCGTGTCCACAGAAAAAGTACTTGTCTCTCTCAGACAGATGTACGTTTAAGTGGTTCACACAAACAGAAAAGGAAGGCTGGACCAGTCGTATTTTATCACACCAGTTGTATTCTCGACAGAGGCCTGCCATGACCATTTGTGGAAGTTTTGAACCTGGTTTGTGTGACTGCCACTCTCTGCCAGCCAACAGGCGCTTTGAGCTTGACAGCGTAGATTTATTTGGCTCTGTTTTGAAGCTCTCTGGCCGTCCTACAGCCTGACACGCCGGCTGCATTTCGCTTCAATCGTTTGACAATGTAACGTCGTTCACTCCATGCCCTCGCCTCCTTCTCAGTCCCTCTCTGTCCCCATCGTGCCCTAAACTGCTCCCCCTGCTGTCTCACTCAGCATCCTACAGCGTAAGGAATCTGAGCCAGTCCTCCTTGACCGAGTACGAGCTGGACAGTAAGTTCTTGTGTCGTTTCATGTTCCTCAGTTTCTGTCATGGGAGATTGATTACATGCAACACACACTCACATGTACACCCACATACTCCATCTGCCTTTCAGTATCAGTGTTTTTGCTAATGTTTTTTTAACCCAAATATATTGTGCTAATAAACAAGACTGATTATAAAATCAGGTTTTAATCCTCTTATTTTGTAATATCACGTTTCTATCGTACTTCCTGTCACAGTCGTTTGCTCAGTACTTCCTGTCACAGTCGTTCGCTCAGTACTTCCTGTCATAGTTGTTCGCTCAGTACTTCCTGTCTGTTTCTTATGTCCTTAACTACCTCATGTATCGTTTTACGGACAACCATAATTCATATTCATATTTATTCGTAATTTATTGTATTAATTGTGTTTGGTTAGATGCTTTTCACTGCATTTCACCGGCTCTGTAACTATACTCAGCGCAATGACAATAACATTGAATCTAATCTAAAATCTAAAAATATATTCAGTACAAATGCTGAGACTTACCCTATCTACACTAATAATGTTTATGATACTTGGAATGTTATGAGTGACACTGGGTAAGATGCCCATAATTATGTGCTTTTTAGGTGTCTCTGTGTGGTAGCCTGTGCCGCCAGACTAATGCTGGTTTGTGGTTTCACACAGATCTGAGTAAACACAAGCGATACGAGATCCGGCTGAGTGTGTACAACGCTGTGGGCGAGGGCCCCACCAGCACCCCGCAGGAAGTGTTTGTCGGAGAGGCGGGTGAGCACATGCAGGGCACGCTTCGCACGCGAATGTTCCAGGTCTTCACTCATGCTCATGCGCCATTACAACGTTTCACATCTGTTGGAAAAATTGTCTTATTTGAAGCTCATTGCGTTTCGGCCTTGTCCGTCAGTCCCTACGGCCCCGCCCCAAAATGTGGCCATCCAATCGGCAACGGCCACCCAGCTTGACATCACGTGGGACCCGCCTCCTCTGGAAGCTCAGAATGGGGACGTTCAGGGGTATAAGGTGGGTCGAAATCCATCACTCATGCATGATTTTTGAGATCTGATCCCCACAGGGGACAGTGGCTGATGGGGAGGCCAGTAAACTTTAAGCTGGTGGTTTGCTGATTCCTGCAGAAAAACTGTCACTGTATGCTAGCCTAGTGCTTTGGTCGCTTCACAAAAATATTCAGGTATAGCAAGCATGAGGCGTGTTGCTGTCTGTGGGTGACGGTATTGAATAAGCCAGCGGAACAAAGTGTGATTTACTCAGGATCTCTGTCAGTGCAGCTACCTAAGACGGACTCCCTGGGGTAATTAAAGAGGCCTCCACTGCCTGAGCGTGAGCCAGCTGACACCACACATGTTCCCCCCCCATGCTTTCCCCCCTCCACCTACCGCACGCACAGATATACTTCTGGGAGTTCCAACAGCGCAACGAGACAGAGCGAATGCGGGTCCTCTTCCTGCCTGAGGCTGGTGTCAAGCTGAAGAACCTGACGGGATACACCACCTACATGATCAGCGTGGCCGCATTCAATGCGGCTGGGGATGGGCCTCGCTCCCCCCCCACTAGGGGGCGCACTCAGCAAGCAGGTGAGCAGAAAATGGGGAAGTGTTAAATAATATGTTCCCCTGTATGAAGTTCTATAACTTTGGGTAGTATGGCACCTTCATCGTACCAGGTCACAGATGCTGTGTAGACACAGTGTTACTACCTGCATAATGGACCCACAATGCATCGCACCTCTTGCATTCTAATCACCATCTCCTCCCTCTGCGCTCAGCTCCCAGTGCCCCAAGCTTCATCCACTTCAGCGAGCTGACCACTACCTCCGTCAACATGTCCTGGGCTGAGCCCCTGCACCCCAACGGCATCATAGAGGGTTACCGTCTCATCTACGAGCCCTGCACCCCCGTGGATGGTAGGCAGCACCCAAGTGCCATGTGGGGGCAGTGTGTGGCTCAGTGGGCTAAGCCTGTGTGCCCTAATCGCAAGATCGCAGGTTCAAACCCAGCCTCAACATGTCTGCGGGTCCTTGAGCAAGGCCCTTAACCCCCGGTGCCCTGAATAATACAGGTTTTGTTGAGTATTCCTCTCATTCCTGGAAATCACCGCAACCCCCTCCAGCTCCTTACAGTTTTTCTCGATCGCTTTGTCACATTTCGTGAAACGTACTTAACATTCTCAGCATTTCTCAGAAAAGTTCATGCATTTAGCACAACACCATGGTTTACCTGCAGAAGCCTGTAACTTACTCAAAACAATTGGCTCAAAAGCATATAATTCCACCAATGAATTAGTCAGTGCCACCAAAATGAAAAGCATCAGCATTGTTTTAGCCTTCAGAGTCAAAATGCTTAGATACACTGTCAGTATGTCAATGTAAGCAGAACTCTGAGCTCCACAATGCTGAATGATAGTCGGTTCTCGCTTATCATTTTCACTGACTGATCATTTTTCTTTAGCAAACTGTTACCTATTCATGTCAAAGACACCAGTTTCAACACTACAGTATAGTAGTACAGTGTAGTACACTACAGTATAGTAGTACAGTGTAGTACACTATAGTAGTACAGTGTAGTACACTACAGTATAGTAGAACAGTGTAGTACACTACAGTATAGTAGTACAGTGTAGTACACTACAGCACTCACATGCACATGTAACTTCTTCAGATCTCAAGACGCAGTACAATAGCAAACAAGAAAGTCACACAGCATTGTATAATGGCAACACAAGAACACCAAAATGACAATAAAATCATGTACCGTGGGAACCAAATACACAACCATGCCATATCACTGCAATTTATTGAAATCGAAAGCTTGGGGTTGACTAAAATATATATACATTATATACATATATAGTTTTGGGTGTAAAAATTACAATGGGAAACTACATCATCTGTTTTGACCAGCAAGACTAAATCAGCTGAAAATAGCGGCAAATGATGACAATTGTACAAAACCATTTGCACGGATGTACGTTAGGGAATGTGTGTGCAGCAATGAGTGAAGATGTTCTGCTGTGAAGACAGAAGTGACTTTATGATGCGGGGATTACGCTTATTGTTTTCCAAATGTTAGTGGTAATTTACAGAATACTCCAAAGCAATTGAGAAAAACTGTAATTGTAATAAGTCGCCAACCGTGGTCAAAGGGTGGCCGACCATGGGAGATCCTAGGATCACAGGTTTCTTTTTTGTTTTGCCACGCATCCTGAGGGTTAATGGGAAGCCTGGCTGATTTTCATAGCAGGGTTCAGTCTCACTTCTTTCCCAAGAAGGCTGAGCCCAAGGGAGGTGGGAATTGTAGAGGGGGAGGTTTTTCTAATTACTTTTTTCTGACCTTCTTTACAACCAGGTGTCAGTAAGGTTGTTACAGTGGACCTGAAAGGCAGCGCCCCCTTCTGGATAAAAATAAAGGACCTGGCTGATGGGGTTACTTACAACTTCCGGATTCGAGCCAAAACCATCACCTACGGCCCCGAGGCCGAAGCTAACATAACCACAGGACCTGGTGAAGGTTTGTCCCTGTCCTCTTTCTCCGATTAACACATAATAATTTTGTATCATTTGAGTTTTATTCTCTTCGTAAAACCTGTGCTCGTCTTCTCCATGTATATGTCTTTCTGACCGGAGTCACCCCAACCCTTTTCAGTGCCCTAAGCGAAATGTGATTAACTTAGCTGGCATTTCTCACCTTCCTTCCCATTCTGACAGGCTGAGCAGATGTGGGGCGCCCTCTAGTGGCCACTGGGCCCTAAGCAGCTGCTCAGTTATGTGTTCCACTTACGCCCTGGGGCCCACCTTGCCTCTGACCTTCTGTCTGTGTGTGCTTTACATAGTGATTTTTTGGTGTGCTGTGCAGTTCCGGCACCCTTATCATATATTCCTGCTGTCGCCCTCAGGAGCTCCAGGCCCCCCAGGTGACCCCTTCATTTCCCGCTACGGCACCTCCATCACCCTCCACTGGACCAGCGGCGACCCTGGGCGAGCCCCCATCACCCGCTACGTCATTGAGGCCAGGCCCTCTGGTGGGCATCTAATATCGCCGCATTGGCAGGCAGCCAAGTCTGGTTATTAGGTTAGATTAGAGAACCTTTATTGATCCCAGGGGGAGTCTCTTGTGCGTACTGCAGCAAGGTACATTGAGCACAGACAAACACAGAGCACAGACAAACATAGAGCACAGACAAACATAGAGCACAGACAAACATATATATATATAATGTGTTACACAGCAACATAAGAAGGGAGGAGATAAGCAGGATGCAAATGCTGGTGCTTTTTATTCGCGACTTATGGCACAAGCAGGACGGCGGTAGTTGGTGGCAGCGGAGTCTTCTATAAAATATGAAGAGTCATAGAGTCTTCTTTTCAAACCCAGTGGTCCAACAAGGCCATAGAAGTCACAGTCAGAGTTGAGGTCTTCAGTAACTACAGTCACATCTCCCTTCACCTCTCATAGATGAGGGACTGTGGGATATCCTGATCAAGGACATTCCCAAGGAAGTGACATCATACACACTGAACTTGGATATGCTGAGAGAAGGGGTCACCTATGACTTCCGGGTCATCGGCGTTAATGACTATGGCTATGGGTCACCCAGTGCCCCATCTCCCTCCATATCTGGTATGTATAAGTTTTCTACGTCATTTATAGTTGCTTTGCATTGTACCAAAACACCAAATGGTTCTCATCTAGAAATATCAAAAGTTAAAAACACATTTTAGTAATAAGTATATAAGATTCTGCACCAAAGATTTCTTCAGCATTATTCTGAGCATTTTTCCATTTCCTTGCTACTTTTATAATTAATTTTGTAATTTACACCTCTAGCTCAGAAGGTGGCGCCATTCTACGAAGAGTGGTGGTTTTTGGTGGTGATCGCCCTCGTTGGCCTGATCTTCATCCTCCTCTTGGTCTTCATCCTCATCATTCGAGGACAGAGCAAAAAATATGCAAAGAAATCAGACTCAGGTGAGGAAATGTGACAGGTTCGGCTGCGTGAGGGAATAATCCACGTTTTGTGTTAGTTTCAGTTTCAGTTTTCAGGTCTGTATATCCAGGCATTTTCCAAAACTGCAGCCTTTTGACTATTCGTAGAAACCCGAAATGGTCAGTTAAGGCAGAAGGCCTGTTCATCTGTACATTGTTAAAATCTTCTGTTGCCTGTGATAATCTCCTGTACAAGTTACAGCAGCAAGGGAACCACTACTCATTATGGACCTCAAGAAAGTATATTGTATCGAGTCCCCAACCCAGACCTTGGAATCATAATCGTCTTAATTGTCACCCCCTTTACGGTGCCCCCGCACAGTGGTAAAGTGAACCCAGGCGCAATGCACTCAGCTCTTATTTTGAAATCATGGAGGGCGTTTATCGGAAACCGAACAATCTGGCCTGAGAGCCTCTTCAGCATGAGAGCCGGGCAATATAACACGTTCCTCGCCCGTTATGCAAACGGACTCCTGGGGACGACTCGGGCGCAGGCCAATAGCGATAGCGAGGGGCGCTTTGCGATGGAGGAGACCCGCCCCTTAGCCCGGGAGGATTTCCTGTGCTTCCTGTCGGAAGATGGTACTTTAGATTTCATGGGTATCTGTTGAGCTTTACTTCAGCAGGTTTATGTTGCAATATTGTGTGTAATCATTTGGACAGTTACATGTACAGTCAGAGTATATTAGGACAGAAAGTGCCTTTTTACCTTTTAGATTTTCCCCTGTCTTGGGTTTAGTTTTTGATAAACAATGCCACTTACCCATAAGTCCTATTTGGGAGTTGACTGTCATGTGACATGTGACAGTCTCAGTCGGAGAGTTGACTGTCATGTGACATGTGACAGTCTCAGTCGGAGAGTTGACTGTCATGTGACATGTGTTAGTCTCAGTCGGAGAGCTGGCTGACATGTGACACGTGACAATCTCAGGAATCATCTGAGAGCAGCTTTCCCGGGTAAACAGAAACAGACACGGGGGTCTGGCAGGTGTTCAGGGATGTGTTGAGGGTAACGTTGGGCTTACGTCAGCGCGGTGGTCTCCCCCCAGTCGCCACTGGACCCCAGCTGCGCCATGGAGAGTGTACAGCAGCACAAGCGGCTTGTTTGTGTGCCACACAAAGGCCCTCTCTCAAGGCGCCGTCCACCCAAGCCATCGTACCATCCCGCATCCACTGATTTTGTTTGTTTGACCGTTGCCTCATCCTCGGGCCTGTCCCGGGGAGGCATGGAGTGCTTGTTCAATCTGTTGGAGCAGGGTTAGGGTCAATGACATTTCCCCCCGTGTCCCTGGGATAATTTGCTGAACATGACATCACATGAGGATGTGCCATGGCGGGCTGTTTGTGGAGGTCACATGACTTGCTTAGGTCTTTGCAAAACATATGTATCCTGGCCTTATAGCCCCACGTGCCCCTTACCCATCCATCTTGTGAAGGGCAGGCACTGCGGATGGAAAACACAGGACGAGACAAACTGAGCTTGCAGGACGCATAGGTGTAAAATGAGCACATTAAGGTTGATCTGCAAATACTATTAGATGAAGTGTATTTCTGTTTGTTGATTAGCATCAGTAGCTAAATCTGCGCAGCTGTGTTTTGTAGCTGCCATAGTAGCTGCAGTTGTTGTAGCGATTAGCATTAGCTGCGAACGTTGCATAGATAGCAGACATAAAGTAGCTGCAGAGCTATTGGAAGGGATTAGCATGTAGCGGCTGGCAGTTGGCATATGCCATGCGACGTCTTCGACGCCATCGTCACACAGCGACAATGTGCCCCCCCCCCCCAGGAAACCACACTAAATGCAGCGCGCTCCAGCTAACCCATGGGGACATGGTGAGGCTGGACGAAGGCCGCTTTCCTACCCTGGAGCTCAACAACCGACGGCTGTCCGTTAAAAACTCCTTCTGCCGCAAGAACGGGATCTACACAAGGTGAGGCCTCTGTGTGCTATTTCACGGCAACTGAGAAAAGGATACAGGCAGTGCATGCTAAGGTAATCGGGCTGCACTGGCCAGAGGTCAAGTCCATATCATAGAGACCAAAACCACTTGCCGGCCACAAGAATTAGCAAGCTGTGCTTGATACCTGAGTTTAGCACTCAGGGAACCAGGTGACTGCTCCAGGGGATGATGTCGCTGTCGAAAGGCCCAAAAAGCAGCCCTGTGCCAGACATGCCAGGTTGAGTCAGAATTGTTTTTAAGAAATCTTACGAGTGTGGTTTTATTCAAGCAGACAGTAAAGCGATACATAGGTAAGTGCACATTATGTTTGGGCTGTGCTGCCCCAATGGGAAGATCATTATATAGAATAGTTTAATGTGGCAGAATCAGTAAATTGACAAATCGCCGCGTGTTTCCACAACAAAACGACAGCCAGGAGGAGGATAGAAGCCTTTCAGTTCTGCTACCCAGGCGCCAGACTCTGATAAATGAGCCCTGCACTTGAAATCTGAATGATTTTTCCACGCCCATTACAGAGCTGATGTGTCCTTATGGCATGTTCAGTTGTTCGCCAGAGGAGGCAGCAGTGAGCACAGTTCCGCAGCAACCTAAAAGGCCTGTTAATTCAGCTTCCCAGTCACATGGTGGATAGCTTCAAGACTCTTTGAAGTGTTAAGACAGGGGAACAAACATTATTCTCTTCCTCATGGGGATAGTTGTTAACCATTTGCAATAAAATCAGTGCATCAGTATATTGTTAATATTAGTAGTTCTGATGTAAATTAATTTTAAATCTGTGTATCCACCATACTATTAGGTTGGGTATTCTAAATCGCCGATACTTCATTCTCTAAATGATTATATTTCTTTGGTCTGATTTTACATAAAAGTATTTTGTATAAATTATTCATTGCTTGCCCCCTGGCTTCTTCATTCATTCATCATATGAAAGTAGCCTTTTGATCTCCTCAGCATTCGGTAAATCTCTGTTCAGGAGCCGTAGAGATTTGAAAGGGAAAGTTTTGTTGGGCTGGCTTTTATGCCCAGCTTACCTTCAGTGCAGAGGGATTGTTATTCTAGACTGAGAGCTATGGTGTCAGATGGGTCACGGACGGGGGGGGTGGGCTAGCAAGGCCATCAAGGGGGTGGTCCTTGGCCGTCTCCTCCCCCCTCTTAGATGAAGGGACTGGACTGTCTTTGAAGTCCTTCATTGGGTGTAGCCCTGCTAATAAGCCTGGACAGAGTTTCTTCCACCCACATGGGGGAGGGTTGTCTGCATGTTTTTGTGGTGGGCTGAGGATGGGGTGGGGGCTCCAGCCTGGGCTGCTTCTGAATTATTTAAACATTAAGCTGGTGCTTTCAGAATATGCCCCCCCCACTTCACCCCCCAAGTTTTCTTGTCTGTCTAGGTCAGGGTTTCTCCAGAATTCTCAAACAGGCGAATCTCCATCCCTCAGTTCTCACTATTCAAAGCTAAGCGGTTTCCTGTTAACCCTTTAGTGTCACTTCCTGTTAACCCTTTAGTGTCGCTTTCTGTTAACCCTGTAGTGTCGCTTCCAGGTAACCCTTTAATGCCTTGCCCCAGACGGTTTCCTTTGCCAGGACTGTATGTATATGTAAAGCAAAGCAGACTTTTGCCATCACAGATAAGGTGATCACCTACCCTAAATCATGTTTGTCAGCCTGAGCAACTTATTACCATGTTTTTTTCTTTCAGTGGCTTTTCTGGGGAATTGTTTTTATGCTAAAGCAAGCACTTCCTGAGGCCTGTGATGCTTTAAAAAAGAAAAAAAAGCTTTCATACTGTAAAAAATAAAAAATCCTCCATGTACATAGCTGTGTAAAAGCAATTTACAACCTGGCCAGGAGGTGGGAAGAACAGTGGGGGGTATTTTCACAAGAGTCCAGATTTGTTATGGCAAGACTGGTGGGCTTTTGGTTTGGGATTTTTTTTGTTTTGCAATGTTTTATTTTGTGACGAGGTGGGGGGACGGAGAGGGGTCACCCGGGTCTGTGGTGAGGGTTTGTATGCAAGCAGTCTCCCTCCCCTCGAGGGTGTCAGTCGTGCCCCATAACACCCCCGCGTTCAGTCTGGCAGTGTTACCCCCCCCTGTGGGATTTTGTGTGTCCCCTGATCATTATCAATCCCCCGGCCTCCCGCCCTCTGTCTGTAAATTTGAATAGAGGCCTCCCCAATCTTATCTCAGATCACAGCCTCTGTCATGGCTGTACACGGCGCGTCTGTGCCTTTGTCTGCTCCTGACATCCCAGCGTCCCGGTGTTTTCAGAGCTGCTATCAACGTTGTAACCCTATTTAAATCTGATTTTCCTTGCAAATAACGGCATCGCTTTCACTTTACTGCCTTTCTTCTGATCACATTTCTGCCTTTAGCCTGAGTGTGAACATTTAAACCTCAGGGCAGTATATAAAATCCCAGAATGAAACTGAATTTGTAGACAGATGCAGAAATATTCTTGGTGAAACAGAGGGATGTGGGGCGATTTCTGTGTGCTTTTGCGTTTTTGTCGAGTGACTCTGGTATAGCTTGGCAGTAAGGGTGTAGGGGAGAGTTTGATATTATAGAATAAAGAATGAAGCCAATTTAAACATTAGGAGGTCCGACACCCCCTTGGTTCTCCACCACTGCTTGGTGGTACAGAACAGATACACTGTCAAGAAAAAGTACCGATTTTTGCCTTTGATTGTACAATTTCTAGTCACTGAAGCTGTACCCTCAAGGGTCTGCCAACTGTACCATAGCTGTAGGTAAATGTACCTTTTAAGCTACAGAAATTGACTCTGAGGAACATTGTTGTACCATCTGAGGTACATTAATGTTGTTTGTACCAGGACTGTACCCTGTCGTCTAACAGTGCACACGTGAGCGAAAATGTGTTGTTTCACTTAAATGCAAACTCGAGGGCTTGAGATGTGACCGCAGTCTCTCCGGATGCCCTCTGCCCACCCAGGTCTCCTCCTCGGCCCAGTCCGGGCAGCCTGCACTACTCAGACGAGGACGTCAGCGCCAAGTACAACGACCTGGTGGCCGCAGAGAGCAGCAGTCTGACGGAGAAGCCGTCTGAAGTCTCCGACTCACAGGTGCGTCTTGCCACTCCTCATGGGCCTGCTTAACAGCCTGGAAGCCCGAATTCTATACACGGTAGCCATTGTGGCCCAGATGCAGACTGTGATGGAGCACCAGTGTAAAAAACCAGTGTAAGTGTGGGCAGAACTTCTGGCAAGTTCCACATCCCTGTATAAGGAAGGTCAAAAACTATTGCGTAAAACATTTCCTATTGTTGGTCCATTATCGGGTTACGCACAGCAGATCACAAAAGTTTATTTTTATGACGATCATTGTTTATTTTCTCTTACAGTCATATTGTTGAGAACCACAGTTCTTACGTTTCACTGATGCTAACAAACACAGCCTGTGTTACTGGCTTCCTGCCCGCCCATCTGTGCTCGCTGTCCTCTTCGGAAAGCAGCTCATCCTCCCCTCCTTTCTCGCGGTGTGAACGCCCGACAGTCAGGCTGACAGAATAAGCTCATGCCTGAACTCTGTTGTTGTTATGCCCTCGGTCCGAAATAGCTTCAGAGAAAGTCATGTCCTGTCACATGCAACTAAGGTATCTCTTGGCCCAATAACTTGCAGAAACCATGCAATGACTTGCCCGTTCTCAGAAATGTGAGACGACCGGCCAGCATCACGCTTGAAAACAACAACGTCGTTCTTTTGATGACCGTGTCCTGCTTCTTGTGCCTTTTTGTAATCTCCTGCCAGACTGAATCTTTCATAAGGATGATTTACTGCCCCCCTAGTGCTTGTCTGCCATCCTGCCCTACTTTTCCATTTCCTCTCCCCATCTCACCCAGCCAAAAGTAGTTCAGCTGTAATCCGTTTCTGTCCAAAGCGATATGCAAGTGAGACAGATAGTACGTTACAAACTGCTGCTGAGAGCTCGACTCGGCTGGGCTCCCAGTGGATGCCCAGATACAAGTGTAAGCAATACTGGAGCAGGAGCTCCTCAACAATTTCCAAACAAAACAAAACCCGAACAAGAATGCTATTCAATGAGTACTACTATTCAAGTGAAACATAAACCATGTTAAACCATCTGAGCACATTTCAGACACCTCTCACCTCCTGAGCTGTCATGGAGGACAATCCCCCCCCCATCCCCCAATCAGCAAAATTTATATTTATGGTGGGGTAACCCCTTTTAATTGGCAAAATTCATCTTGGGAAAAGCCCCCACTCACACTCAGCAAAATACATCATACAATTTTTAATCCCAGTCCAGCATTGATATACAAGGGAACATGATATATAATAATTTATGTGCAATGTGTTTCATTACCAGAAGCTTTTCTTTTTCTTTGCGTGGAACGCTGTTAAATAAGGTCATTCCTTAATCTACTACACTGTTTTCTGAACGCAGTATCCCTGATTCATGCCATGGAAACTCACTTTCATTTTAAGAATATAGCCATTTAACAATAATATTTCCACAGCTTGGGTAACAAAAAAATTTCCAGATGAATAATTGATTCGTTATATTGTTTAAAATAAGTAACAGGACATGAGACTGTTTCTCCTGCTGACAGAAAATTTCCATATCCCTGTTTTATTTTTCCCCAGTTTCGTTGTATATGTTTTTACTGCCTCTTTTTTAAATGAAATATTCTGTGCCATGCTTTTCAGGCATATCAATGGACAGCTATTATTGACCAAACCACAAAAGTAGGGTCCTGTATTGTATTATGAACCCTGACAGGTGAATTAGAACCCTGGGTGGGGTGGGTTACCTTCTCCTCTCCCACCCATAGTTTTATTAAATTTCAGGTCACTGTGGTGTGAGTTGCTGGATCTTTCTCCCTCAGAAATACATTCACTCATTCACACATACACACACAATTGCAGATATTGGACACTGACATCATATTATCCCGTCTGCCTTCAGTCTTATGTTAATATCGCTATATGAATTATATGCTTACAGTATCTTTGCCCCTTTTAAATTTAAATTTCAACACATCTTTAAAGAACTTCAGAAATGTTTTATGTCAGCTGGGGTAGTCTGACTTCAGTAGGGTGGCTGTTCCCAAAAGATCGTTACATGAAACAGGAAGGAAATGTCATGCAGAACTTCTGCAAAACATGTAATGTGACACCAGAGGCCTGTGAAGCACATGGAGACGTGTGGCTCAGCAGGTTAGGACACTCTACCTGCGATTTGAAGGTTGCCAGTTAAAATCCACAGTCAGTATCACTGATGGGTCCCTGAACGGGACCCGTGACCCTCAGTTGCTCCAGAGACTGTCTGATGCTGCTTTCTCTTGTGCGCTAAATGCGCATAATGCTAGCTAGAGAGCCAGCGGGCTTTGAGATTGTGACGCCCAGCACCCCGGGAGGCCACTTTGCACCAAGTGACCAGAGACCTAGAATATGAGAATTTATCACCTTCCGCTGTGAAGTTATCTGAGAATTTACAGTGCAATAACAGCTTTTATACAAATGTATAGTGTGAATAAACCTTTGGTGCATGTACTTGGGTAGTTTCATTGGCAATTAGTGAAGTGATATAGGTTTTGGGTTAGTGACATAATTGTGAGTGTTCACTAGGCTACATGGGTGCACTGAGAATGGTGTGATATCACCTGTCACACTGTACCTGGTTAACCCACATACTGTAGCAACTACTGCAAGGTGGTGACTGATGGTTTGGAAACTAATCACTTCGTAGGCATATCTCTTGTTCTTGTACCAGAATGGTGCTTTCCAGTGTTTTGGGTGCGCTCCTGTGTGCATTCGAGTTGAAAATGAACTATGTCTAGAACTAGGTAGGCTAGTTAGACAAATAGAATGTAATATCTAATGAGTAGATATAGACCCACCTTTTCATAAATGGAGAATGATTTATTTTAGGTGGTGCTGCGGCCAGTAGGAGCGGTTTGTGTTTCCTTTCGGTTGTGCTTAAATAGTGCTGCACCATGTTTTTTTTTCCTCTTTTTTCATTTCAAAAGTAAAGACTTGTTTTTAACAGTCGTCTTTCACAAAGTAGGAAGTGGTTCAAGGGCGGATTGCACAAAGAGCACAAATCATAATCTGAACATTTTTTTAAAAGCTCCGAGGTCAAGGATGGCTTTAGAAGCATCTCATTGCTGCCTCTGGAATGTTTTTACAATAGAACTAAATCGGAAATAAAAGTGCTTCGCTCTTCTTTCATGTTTCCTGCTTTGAGAGTATTTGGCGTGCGTTAATCTTGATGCCACAAAGAATTTTGTTTTGCTGCTTTCATTTCATTATTACCAGATGGCATTAATTAATTTCATAAAACATAAGGGACGTTTTGCTCAAAACAAAAACCTTTAATGTTCTGCCTGTTTAAAAGTATGTTTAAGAAATAGTCTAATAAGAGTTTGCCCTGTCTGATGTGATGGCACTGTGGAGTCCTTGACACACACCTGATAACACCTTCCATGACCTCCTCTTGTGCAACAGCAGGGCAGTGACAGCGAGTACGAGATGGAGCAGAGCCGACACAAGATCCACTCCTTTGTTAACCATTACATCAGCGACCCCACGTACTACAATTCCTGGCGGCGCCAGCAGAAGGGCCTCTCCCGCCCACAGGCCTACGGCTACATGGAGGACACAGGGGAGGCGGAGTCACGCGGGCCACCCCCGCCCCTGCCCCCCCTACCACCTCTCCTACCCCAGGTCGCCTCTGCCTCCCAGCCGCAGCCCCAGCCTCAACCCCAGGCCCTGGGCCAGGGCACCCTCTTCAGGCCCAAGGGCAGCCGGACTCCCACGCCCTCTCAGCAGTCCTCCAACCCACCCAGTCAGCACAGCACCCTCTACAGGCCACCCAGCAGCCTGGGGGCAGGCGCCCAGACGCCCGTCGCTGGATTCTCCTCGTTTGTTTGAGGCGAGACTTTTACTCCACCATGGTCCCAAACAAAAAAATCTGCAAATGTGAATCTGGCACTTTTCATTTTATTCTTGCTATTTTTTATTTTCCTCCCTTTGTTTGCTTGTTTTTCAACTCTAAGCAGATATTTTTATGGAACAGTGATATAGATTTACCTAAAAATACCTGACAAACCCTAAGCATAAAGGCATTTTTCCCTTTTCTTTTGTATTTGTGTCCAGGTGTGTGTGTTTTATTGACAAGATAAAAGTCAGATCTTTTTTTGTTTGTTTGTTTTTTTAATGATGTTATTCTATCACAACTGTGCCCGTTGTGGATGCCAAATGTTACAAAGACACTCATTAAAAGTGACTGACACTTGTACTGAAAACGGACATATCAGAGAAAGGGGGGAAAACAGTGTAGAAGGAGACATTTGAAAGGTAAAACAAAAAGGTAAGAGAATTCTAACATGCGTTCTCATTTGTAAAGCTTGTCTTTTGTGGTTGGAGAAAAGCTGCTGCGAATGTCTTGTTCTTTATTTGTGCCCTGCTTTATGTGTTTCAGCTGAGAAATTTCACCGGAATAGTACACATTTGACATTGTCTGCCAATGTGCCCCATTGCTAATGGCGCAATTGCATCCTAAATGCTACATTGACATGAAGCAGTGAGCACAAAATAAAGGCTAATTGATTAATGGACACCGATTAGTTCTGGATACTTGTCTACTGCCTGTGGATTTTGTAGAGCTACCTTAATGTTTCAGCTTGTTCCTGGAGGTGCAGCAATTGTGTTTTTTTTTTGCCTCATCGCACATCAGGAAAATAGGATTAACTGAAGAAGGATGCGTATTCAATTAAGGAAGTCCTATGTGATTACAGCTAGGCAGACGTAACGTTTCGGAGATGACAGGCCGCCCAGGCAGCTGTGATGACTGTGTTCGGCCACATTCAGCAGATCTTGTCATGATGTAGGGCCAGCTGGCCTTAGCTCTCTACGGGTTCTTCTTCTATTTCTGGTGATGTCATTTTTTGCTTTATTTTCCCTGCTGCTGTTGCCTTGTCAGTTGCTTTTTTTTTTGGTGACATCATCCCAGGCCAAGAGCTTCAGAGGGCGATGTCATGCAAATTTTCCACGTCAGATAACATGAAAGGTGCAGTGTGAATCCACAATGTTGCTCTTTCGGGGAAGATGATGAAGACCTGAGAGATTTGTGAAATAAAGCAGAATCTAGGTGGTATAATGTTGCATTTTTGGTCTTTGAACCTATAAATGTCTATGGGGGAGGGTGGTGGACATTTAACAAAAGCTTTAATGTGACCTAATGAATAAAATAGACAAACTGATTCAGAAACAGTGGCTCCCACTTTGGGAGGTTTGCTTAAGCAGTTCTGGATTTGTTTTATCTGTGGAAGAGAATGAGAGGCATAAATATGTGTTTTACTAGGATTCACAATGTGATTTCTCCACATTGAAATGGAAAAAAACTGTACTGTAAGTCACTATGTAATAAACAATTGACTTCAAAATACAAGCTATACATTTTATTTAATAAGACAGAAATTCAAATTCATTGTATGTATATACAGCTTACATTTTACTTGAATGAAATTTGAATATATGAATATATTGAATATATGCATTTTTAAAATGAAGCCTGAATTGCTGAAATTGTAGATATTCTGTAATTCACATGAATGTGCTAAAAAGGAAGAGGCGTGGTCAGTGAGGAAGAGGCGTGGTCAGTGAGGAAGAGGCGTGGTCAGTGAGGAAGAGGCGTGGTCAGTGAGAATGGCAGTCAAAGAGAGATCCCACACTGCTCAACAGGGCTGTAGCTTCAGTGGTATGATTGACTCTTTCCCACAGTGTTGGGATCACCGACATATAAATGCGATTAAACAGATAAATTGTATTGAATTCAAATTCCAAAATACATTATTGTATTTTCCACAGTGGCTTCATGTAGTGATTGACAAATCCTCAAGAAAGAAGGAATACAATGAACAATTCTTTAATTATCATGAGTTTTGGTAGTAATGTTAATTGAAAAGTGCCGTGAGAACTGCTTGTTTGTCACTATAGAAACGTTAAAAAAAAAAAATTAAATAAAAAGCAGTTAAAGAAACTGTGTGCTAACAAGGAACCCCCGGGCTACTGCGTATAACATTTGTTTTGGGCAAGTTAATCAGTTAATAACCACTTTTCATTTTGCCTCGTAATTCTTGTGTGCGAAGATCTATTAATCAAAATTTAAAACACCTTCTACTAATTTAGTCAAGTTGTTATATTGAGTTCTGTTACACAGCTTATTATGTGTGAATGGTATATGTAAGGTCTTAGTGAGAGGGTCTTGATGTTTTTAATTTAGGCCTAAGTTGTAGGCTTCAGTGTGAGGGCCTTGATGTTCCTATACTAGGCCTAAGTTGTAGGCTTCAGCGTGAGGGCCTTGATGTTCCTATACTAGGCCTAAGTTGTAGGCTTCAGCGTGAGGGCCTTGATGTTCTTATACTGGGCCTAAGTTTTAGGCTTAAGCGTGAGGGCCTTGATGTTCCTATACTGGGCCTAAGTTGTAGGCTTCAGAGAGAGGGCCTTGATGTTCCTATACTAGGCCTAAGTTGTAGGCTTAAGCGTGAGGGCCTTGATGTTCCTATCCTGGGCCTAAGTTTTAGGCTTAAGCGTGAGGGCCTTGATGTTCCTATACTGGGCCTAAGTTGCAGGTTTCAGCGTGAGGGCCTTGATGTTCCTATACTGGGCCTAAGTTTTAGGCTTCAGCGTGAGGGCCTTGATGTTCCTATACTGGGCCTAAGTTTTAGGCTTAAGCGTGAGGGCCTTGATGTTCCTATACTGGGCCGAAGTTGTAGGCTTCAGAAATAGGGTCTTGATGTTCCCTTTTACAGAACTATCAAATATGCAATGCAACAATTTTCAACAAATCTTGCTACATTTATAAGACAGTATATTATTTTACCAAATCCACATAATTTTTGTGTGCTGCCTCGAGTTCCTGGATACTCCCATCTGGCCATATTTCAAACAAACACTGCACCTCTGCCCAAAAGTGATCCCTTTGCTGCAATGTCTGTTAAATATTTTTTGCTACCTGATCTATGCAGCCTACCTGGTCTGTTCTTTCTGGGTCCGGTTCATGTATAGCATACATATGCACCTGCATGTGCCAGTCGCATCAATTGCGTCATGTCAGTGTTCCATGCTCGTGCATGGTTAGTGATCACACTGGATGCACGCCATGAATGAGTCCATCTAAGTGAATACACCAGTCAAACGAACTGGACTTCAGGGGTCAAATGTGCTTGGGCACGGTAGGTGTCGCCTGGTGTGAGTAAACCCTGTATGCTTCTTTAGTAGAGCCCAAATATTCTGATGTGAATGAATCCTATACATGGGGGGATCCCATACTGAGAAGAATCAGAACTTATTTTAGTGAAATATATTTATAATCTATGTGAAAAGGCAATGACCAGTGAGGGTGAAACATGGAGATGGAGAGCCTGGTGAGATCATTTTACATGAACACTGGACCTTCTCAAGACTGGGGGAACATGTGGGGAGAGTGACCATGGTCAGGCATGTGCTCTAACTTGGACGTCCTATCTCATCGCTTCTCTGTATGGCTCAGGAACAGTATTGGTAGAGCTGATACTGCCTGAGTCAACGCCTACTTTATGAAGTAGTCTGAACCAAAACAGACCAGGTTTTGTCTCTATAGGTTGTGTCTGAATCCTCTTTCACTAGAAACCCAACAGGGTGAGTGAAGAAGCATCGTAATTCATCCATCCATTCCTTCTCTGTAAGTGCTTGTTCTATTCAGGGTCATGGGGAGTCCGGAGTCTATGGGCATAAGGCAGTGAATAACCCAAGGTGGGGCCCAGCCCGTCGCAGGGCACACCCACACCATTCACTCACACATGCACACCTACGGGCAATTTGAAAACCTCAGCCGGGTTTTGGACTGTGGGGGAAAACTGGAGTACCTGGAGAAACAATGCTAAGAATTCTATCTAGCCAAATCGGCCATTAAGACAATATTTACTCTTTTATGTAGAGCCTGAGCCTGTTATCTCCTGTAATTTGCAAACACTGATGCTGACATACCAGGTTAAATCAGACATAATTAGCATATAGAAATGGATCAAAGGCAGCAGACAATGCTGCTGTGGCTCATCAGGTTTCCGTGCGGGAAGAGGACAGCTGTGGCACGTTTGGGTCCCGTGCAGTAAACAGGGCAGCTGTGGCACATTTGGGTCCCGTGCAGTAAACAGGGCAGCCGCGGCACGTTTGGGTCCCGTGCGGTAAACAGGACAGCCGCGGCACGTTTGGGTCCCGTGCGGTAAACGGGGCAGCTGTTGCACGTTTGGGTCCCGTGCGGTAAACAGGGCAGCTGTGGCACGTTTGGGTCCCGTGCGGTAAACAGGGCAGCTGTGGCTCATCAGGATTGTAAAGAGTATTCACAGATACAGGCCAGCATGACCTTTGCGACGACCCCTCATACATTCTCATACGTTCCATTAAACAAGCTCAGGATGTTTGTGAACCAGGCGTTTTTCAGCCCCCTGAGCTCTGTGGACTTCCGTTCCACTGGCCGACAGGGCACCCCTCCCCCATCCCCCTGGGAAAACATGGAGGAAAAAGCCTGTGTTTCTTCAGCCCTCTCTTCACTACACTTTCATTTATTTTCACACATGCTATACAACTATTGGATCTTCAATATAATGCCAGTGGTCATGGGAACTGCCCAAGAGATAATGTGTTATACTTTCAAATATATATATGTGTGTGTGTGTATATATATATATATATATATATATAAAATAATATGCCACAACTTTCACTAGGAGAAGCAGTCTGAAGATGAATGGATAGATATTTTAATAATATATAAGGGTATTGACACCTCCCCTCAAAACCACTGTCGAATAGAGTCGTTCTGTGCCTTTAAATGGAAAAAGGGGGCGGGGATGTGTATTTGTAGGGGGTGTGGCCGGGCTGTCCTCAGTGCGCTACCTTTCGCTACTCAGAGGCACACCTCCGGAACATGACAGCGGAAAATTGATATGAGTTTGAATTCAGAAAATAGTGAACGCAGTTTTAAGAAAAACAACCATTCATACTGCATATTTCTTTGTTAGAGTTTTAATTAAATAATAAAGTCGAAAGGATTATTTTTATTATTCCGGAATGTAAAGGTCGTCTTATTGTTTTGAACAAAGGGGATACGTGCTGTTAGTACAGTTGATCACAAAGCGAAGAGGGTTCGATCTGAAATTCACAATCTGATCCGACTGGGTAAGTATTACTAGCAAAAAAAAACATGTTCTTTAAACTCTGTGTTGATGTTAAGTTGATCGCCGGAACCCCAGCGCTGATCTCCAAAGGATGAGCAAATCGTCTTTTATTTAATGTTTACAAGGAGGATGCATGGCAGTTCAGCTTTGCAGCCCGATGAGATTTTAATCAGTCAGCTCATTTAGATGAAACAGTACTCTGCAGTGCATCCTGCATGTGCGCCCCGCTGCCTTGCTGGGAGTGTCAGTTGCGCTTGCGGACAAAGGACTCCGTTCGCACCAGAGAGTCTTTGTTTGCATGTACCTGGTGAGCTTTGCTTTACTCAGGTACAGGGTCAGACGAAAACGATGCCCTCCAACGAGATACATGTACGTCCTATGCAATTTATGGTCGGGATTCACCGTTTATTCTCGAAAAACTGATGATGCTGGCGAAAATTATTGAGTAGTTCCAGGTAGCATCCGTTGCCTGAAGAGTTTCCGTTAGAGTGCATGTGCTATTAGGAGATGCAGAGTAACATCTTCGGCTTTTAAAAAGCTGGAAGCGACCTTTTAGGCGCACGTGCATCATGCGAAATGCGCGAATCGTCCTGTTTGCATGTGTTTGTGGGACTGCAAAGAGCCACAAGTGCCTCTGTGTATTTAAGCTTCAAGTGTTACTTTTTATAACTTACCACAAGGGAATTTTCAATAGGCTGTGGCGGTATTTCTTCATTCACCCTCCCTAGCATCCTTCTGGATATATTATCCATTTATGGCTTAAATTAGGTTGATGAGTTGTAAGGGTAGCCTTGAATCCTCGTACCAGATTTTCACTACAGCTGTGGACTATGGAGTGGCAGGGTCAGTGGAAGAATTCGGTACATTTTAAAATTTTTAGCAGAGATGTGATCCGTGCATATCTACTCACTCTGAATCCTGTTGGAAACCGCCTGTCTACCCTTCAGACCGCTGATGTTTTTCACTTTAAAAGCCTAAAACCAGCGACTTTTCCTCATGAGATGCTACTGTGTTCTCTGCAGTTAAGGATTTTGTAGAGTAAAAGTTTACTCCTTTCTCACCCGAGAGGTTTTGAGCTTGAGATTGAGCTCAGATTCAGAGATGATAAGGGTGCCATGCCGGCGCAGTGGCATCAGAGATGGTAAGGGTGCCATGCTGGCACAGTGGCATCAGAGATGGTAAGGGTGCCATGCCGGCGCAGTGGCATCAGAGATGGTAAGGGTGCCATGCTGGCACAGTGGCTGCTGAATGCTGTCTTCATCACACCTGGCCTCCACAGTCACAGTATATATCTGCCTACTAAGAATGAACATCCCAAGAAGCTGAGGTTGCCAAGGGTAACCCATGTGACTGGACATGCTCCAATCCCCTGCAGGAAAACCTCATTCTGTTTTTGCATTTGCATCTATGAGGCACATTTATGAACGTTTAGGCTTTGAGATGCAGGAATTTAGCTGAATGAATTTTCTATGTTTCTGTCTGTCTCCCGCCCCTCTCTCTGTAAACCCCAAGAGCCATATTTAAGAGTGACCTGAGAGGTCATCATATCAGCCTCGCTCTCCTGTTTCTGCTTTTTCATCGGTCATTAATTCAGGGTCATTGGACGTCCCTGTGACTGACCTCATCGCTGCAGGTCTCTCTGCTAGGTGCCTGGCCGTGTGAATGGGGCGGGACATGGGATTGACCCTGGAGCCGCCTGACCTTGAGACCAGGCCCAGTGATTGGTTTCTCTCATAGTCCAGAGGCCAAAGTGGTCTGTCACTCTCTGGAGTGTGCAGTGTCCAAACAGAGGGTCAGTGTAGTTTCAGCCGGTCTCTCTCTCTCTCTCTCTCTCTCTCTCTCTCTCAGAACTCATTTGCTCAGGACGTCTGCTTTTCTTCTTCGTATCTGCACTTAATCCACACATAAATCCTTGTGCATCTTTCTCAAGGCTGCATCCTCTTGCCCTTTCTGTCCTTTTCTTTATTCCCCATTCTGCCCCCTCTCATTGTACCCCAATCTACCCCAATCTTTTCCTTAGTCCTGGGCGCTCATGGTGATCCATCATCCGGGTGACATTTTCTTTGACCAGACACTGATTATCTCTTGCCTCAATCTCTGCACAGTTCATTTGTCAGTCACTAAATCATTTGCGCCCCCCCCCCCCCATTCCTTGCTAGTCTGCCATTAGCTGCCAGTAGGGATCAATTGAAGAGGATGATTAGAGGTCAAGGTCCAGTATCATCTGAGTTGATGTGCACATGCACCACACCAGTTGCTCCACTCTTCTGGTCGGGTTGTGGAGTAGCCAGTGCAGCCATTTTCGGCCTACGTGTCCCGCTCCGCGTCGGAATACGTCGTTGGCGGTGCTACTCTCACTGTTCCCACGCCCCTTTGCATTCCAGGAAATTCTGACCCAAACTTGTTTATTTTTGGTGAAACTCTCCAGCTGTCAGGACTGGGAGAGACGCTAAGTGACTGGGTACTGCGTACGGAAATATTTCATGTAGAAAAATATAGGCCTATATCATATTTGGCGGGTTCTGAAGGGGAAGCGTGTCGGATATGTTATTTTTTGTCTGTTTTATCCTTTATCAACACAGGAAACAGACCTTATTTGGTTTTGAGAGAGCGCGTTTTGTGTCGCTAAGCAAACAACAAGACCTTAATAATATTTTATGTATTTTTACTTGAGATACATTGTATTATCCTAACATCACACGGTGTAGTTAGGTGGAGGCAGCAATCGGTACGGCTAAACCAAAATCATGGTTATTTTCCCTCTGAGGCCTTGCACACACAGGGTTAGTGTCACCCCCCGCTTCCGTTTCCAAAGTCTGTGAAATGTAGCTCTGTATTGCTTAAGCAGCCTGCAGGCTGTCGCGACCCCCATGTATGTTCGTTGACCGTGTGAATCGGTGAGATTAGTAAAAATGTTCAGTTTACCATGACCCCCCCCCCAGGGGAACCTTAACCAGGTCCAGATGTCTGTGTGTGAATGGATTTTGTTTGCAGCTTTTGTTTGGAAGAGTGGCTCACATATGCTTAAATGCACTTAGTCCTTGGTTCCTGCACATGGGGGGTGGGGGGGGGTCTTCCTGGCCATTCATGTGATGTTTAAGGTGCCCACACTGGGAGTTGTAGAATATTTCCAATTTTGGAACGGGCACACAGACCTCTGCTGTAATAGCGTCTCTGTCCGGACGTGTTTGAGTTTCAGCTGACACCTAAAACCCTGTTGGTTTTCTGGGGGAATCCACACAAACGGCACTTTTTTAGCTGCAGAGGCTGCGCCGTAAAAAGCCATTGAAAACCTCAAGCATCACATTATAACCGCTCTCGTTGTGAAATATGATGGCTTTTTTAGACTTGGTTTGACACCTGACAGGCGTGTCAAGTATCAGATTCAGCTACGATAATAAAAACCCTATATGTGCCTAAATTCTAGCTCTTGCTAAATGTGCATTACATTTATTGAAAGTCGTTAACGGAACGGTGCTCGTCAAATGGCAGCTGAAAAGAACGTGAACACAGTTCATAGGTTGGCTGGATCGTCAAAGTCAACGTCATTGTCATTGTGCACAAGCGCAGGGAAATAAGATAATAGGCTCTGTCACTGATAGAGTGATGTTTGTAATTTCAGGTTATGTGGCCTTGCTTGCTTTGTGTGTGTATTGCTGTCACATTTGATCTTGCTTTGTGTCACTCGGCTCTGAGCCCGATTGGACCCGACAGGCCGACACAGCACACACACCAAACCCTTACCAGGCTGCCAGCTCGACCCGGTTCCCCTGGGCATCGCTAATCTGAATCTTTTACATTGGCATCCTCTTTATTCGCCATGTACAAGAGTACAAGGAATTTGTTTTGCTGGTGTCAAGTTTGCAAACGAAACATATTGTCAAAATAAAAAATACAAAAACAATATATATAATATGGAAAATAAAGATGGGAATAGAGAATAAGAAAATGTGCTATTAATAAATAAACAAACATGCAGATAAATAAGGGTGAGATGGTAAGATGTGGGGGTACAGAGAGGTGGGGGTTTGGGTGAATAAGCTCAGAGTCAGAAGAAGAGTGTGAAGATCCCATAGGTGGTCAGTGACCTTCTCACAGGACCTTGTTTTGGAGGGCAATGGCTGCAGGGCAGAAGCACACCACAGCATGATGGTCCCCCCCCCCAGGTTGGCTCCTTTAGGTTATTAAAATGGTGGGGGTGGGACTTTGCCGATGAAAGTAAGTGGCTTCTAGCAGAACGAGCTGAGGCGCTAGGATTTCATCCACTTTGTTAAATTTGCCTTCATAAAATGAACACCTGCTCTGCAGCGGCCCTTAGCACTCTTAGCCGGGGGGGGGGGGGGGGGGGTTTCTCGAGGTTTGGTAACAGAACGGCAGGAGAGGGTCAGGTATTGGCTGTGTATCATTAGGCATTTTGCTGCGTTCAATCATTTACATTTATCGCCTTCATCATTGACTTTCCATTCTACACTTTGTTGGTTTACACAGATGGATTCTGTCACTGAGCTTTTAACTAATTTCCTGGAGGGTCCCTTCTAGGTTATTATCATTTAGTCTTGGGTCCCACGTTGAAATGATGCAGTACAGTGTGTTTGGTTCGCCGGGGTGGGGTTGGGGTTGCGGGGAGGGTCCATAAACGTCTTCCTCTTCGCT
>JAODKE010000050.1:14775545-14795067 GCA_026779605.1 Mormyrus hasselquistii
AATGTCCAGCCTGTCATGTCATTGTCAGTGTCCAGCCTGTCATGTCATTGTCAATGTCCAGCCTGTCATGTCTTGGTTAGTGTCCAGCCTGTCATGTCATTGTCAGTGTCCCGCCTGTCATGTCATTGTCAATGTCCAGCCTGTCATGTCATTGTCAGTGTCCAGCCTGTTATGTCATTGTCAGTGTCCAGCCTGTCATGTCATTGTCAGTGTCTACACTGTCATGTCATTGTCAGTGTCCCGCCTGTCATGTCATTGTCAGTGTCCAGCCTGTCATGTCATTGTCAGTGTCCACCCTGTCATGTCATTGTCAGTGTCCACCCTGCATTTGTAACAATCTAAGGTCTGCTTAATAAAATGAATATGAAGTTAAATGGCAAATTTCAGCATTTTCTTTTAGAAATGATTAACTCCCAAAGGCACTTCGCAGTATGTTAACCTTTGTGCTCTGTGCTAGTTCCCACTCGCAGGTAATTCACTCTGGTGTTATCAGTTACTGTCTGCCCCGCCTTTCCCTGTGTTTAGGTCAGTTATCCTCCCTGCCTCCCGTCTTGATCCCTTGTGGATCATTTGTATGTTACAAATTCCATTCTTTAAATAAAATCTCCTTCGGATTCCCTGAGCTGCATTTGTATTGTCACTCGTCTTCCCTCTCCTGTGGTGACAAGCATGAACTTACTATCTCTGGAAGAAGCCATGTCTTTCTGGAATTTCTTCGATTATGGAGATCAAAGTGTACTCTCTCCTGTAAAATACTGGGCGTCAGAAAGACATTCCGGATAACTGCAGTCACCTTTAACAATATTAACTACTTATTAAGCATTTTCACTCATAAAAAAGATTCATCATAGAGTTAGGAAATGTTGATAGATGCTTTATTCTATTTAGTATAATAATCTAATGAAATATATTGTAATAGTGGAAGATGCAGCGTATCTCAAAGACATCTATACTGCTTCTTTATGTGATATCGGTAAATAGCCGAATAATCCTTAGTAGTATTGTTGCATACAGTTTCATATCTGTTACCTCCTATATGTTTGGCACATGTTTATTATTATTATTATTATTATTATTTAATTTCTTTATAGTAAAACTCATTCATTTATGCTTTACTGTCTTTGGTGTGGCTGCTTTTCGCTACCAGATGAGTCTTAAAGACTTAAATATGCAGCTACTGTAAAAATAATATTACATATTCTTCTTCAGAAGGCAAAAATGACTTTTACTATGGTACCTGTAAATTCAGACATTAACAAACAAATCAGCATCACAGACCAAAAATATAACTATATATTTACATATATATACCAATGCATATGATAAATAGTGTTACTATTTGAATTAAAAACTGACCTGAAGTATCCACAGTTCATGTCTTTCCCCACGACATCCTCATATGGAAAATCAGACAACAAGCCCTTACAAGAAATCAGAAATACACACCCGTGGACTTTGTTCATACAAAGCAATTCACTGTATAATAGTACTTTTATCAGTCCAAAGTACAGCTTACAGACAAACAGGGAATTTTACTGGAAACAAAACTCCAAAGAAGCCAAACAAGACAAATGAAGACACAAAGGAACACAGAGTAAAACACATTGACTTCAGTAGAGAAATATCTAACAAAAAAACAGACACACTCAGACATACAGACACAGACACAGAAACAGGCACAGACACATGCAGACACACAGGCACAGACACAGGAACAGGCACAGACACACGCAGACATACAGACACAGAAACAGGCACAGACACACGCAGACATACAGACACAGAAACAGGCACAGACACACGCAGACATACAGACACAGAAACAGGCACAGACACACGCAGATATACAGGCACAGACAGAAACAAGCACAGACACACACAGACACACAGGCACAGGCATACAGGACAAGGGCAAACACTTACAATTTCAGATTATGATGGCATTACCAGGGACAGGTTTGGGCTGTTACTGATTACTAGAGTTGGTATAATATCATTCTTTCTGGTTCGGTCCCAATATTAAAATTTTGACTGTTTGCAAACAAAGGCTACACAATATTGCCAAAAGTATTGGGACACCTGCCTTTACACACACATGAACTTTAATGACATCCCATTCTTAATGGATAGGCTTTTATATGGAGTTGGCCCACCCTTTGCAGCTATAACAGCTTCAACTCTTCTGGGAATGCTGTCCACAAGGTTTAGAGGTGTGTTTGTAGGAATTTTTGACCATTCTTCTAAGAGAGCATTTGTGAGGTCAGGCACTGATGTTGGATGAGAAGGCCTCAGTCTCCTCTCTCATTCATCCAAAAGGTGTTCTATCAGGTTGAGGTCAGAGCTCTCTGCAGGCCAGTCAAGTTCCTCCACACCAGATTCGCTCATCCATGTCCTTATGGACTTGCTTTGTGCACTGGGGCACAGTCATGTAGGAACAGGAAGGGTCCATCTCCAAACTCCCCACAAAGTTGGGAGCATGAAATTGCCTTCAAATTCTGCAGCATTAAGAGTTCCTTTCACTTGAACTACAGTAAGGGGCCAAGCCCAACCCCTGAAAAACAACCCCATACTGCTGGCAAACTCAGACTCGTTCATCAGACTGCCAGAAAGAGAAGCGCGATACATAACTCCAGAGAACATTTCTCCACTGCTCTAGAATCCAGTGGCAGTGTGCTTTACACCACTGCATCTGACGCTTTGCATTGCACTTGGTGATGTAAGGCTTGGATGCAGCTGCCCGGCCATGGAAACCCGTTCCATGAAGTTCTGTATGCAACGTGGAAAATTTAGTAGTGAGGAATGGACTTTCACGGATGCATCCTTTCACGGCACCACTCTTGCTTCACGATTGTTCTCCCTGATGGAAAATTGGATTGGTTTCTTACTCCCTAACCCCCGCCCCCATTATCTGATCCAGCATTTTTTGCCAGCATCAGCCCACTACCCGTAGCGGGTATCACAGCGGGTATTACAATGGTGCCATCTCAACTAATTACATACAAGAATAAGGAGCTACAGGGACAGGTGACGTAACTACAAGTACAAGAACATTATTAACATTGGGAAATCAAAAATAAGAACTAAAATCTTTAGCATAGTTGAAGCTGGTCTCCATCCACCCTCAAACCCAAGATTGTATGGAGGGCATGATTAGTAGCTGCAGGCGCCAGCTCATTCAGCCACGTGGCAGCCTGGAGAGTAGGGGAACACATTAGGAACTGTGAAGGTTAAAAATGAGGGGGAGACAGCGACACCAGGTGGCCAAATAGAGAAATGACAGACAGGGCCACGACTGAAACACCAAGTTTATCCTGAATCAAAAGTACTTTCTGCTGTCACAGGTTTCCTGAATCCATCACTATTCTGCCATTAGAGTGAACAGTGTGGGTATTCTTTGCCTGGATTTGAAGAGAAGTACATAGGTCTTACAATAAGTCAGATTTGTCACAGGTGGATTCTGCTAAATTAAAATAATAATTGTTTAGCACTATAACATTCCAAGGTATCAAACTGAAAACTGTGTTGTCTGTTTAAAGAACATGACTAACATGTCAATCTTTAATATCCCATTTTTACAAGTCACAAATTATTTCCCATGGGCCAATTTGCAGATCCCAGTGTAAGTGAGTACACGACAAAAGATTTCCCAGAAAATCATCCGTCTTTAGAATTAATACTTTCTAAGGGATCCTAAGACATGAAATATTTCTGTAAATCTGGTTTAATGGTTGCAAATGAGATTTGTCCCACAATAAAAAACTTTTTTTTAACAACATCATTTAAGACCACGGTGCAAAAATTATTACACCACAATAAAGGTCCTAGGAATAAAACTTGATAAAATGCTAAATAACAGGAACTGAACAGCAGATGAATCTACGTAATCATGACATAGGTGGCCACCAGATACCTGACAAATGAGGGCGGTACTTAACAAATTACATCCCCTCCCAATCAATGCTGACAATAATGATACCATGTGAGAGAGAAATGTCACAACACTCTAGACAGAAAGTCATTCCTTTACACAAAAAGGTCAAGGCTACAAGAAAATTAGTAAAGCATTGTTAGTAAAGCATTGTTTTCTGCATTGTTAGCAGAAAAATAAGGATGGACGTACACCAAGCCCTCTGAGATGTCCAGGCCGTCCATGGAAGCTTAACATCTCAACCTGAGCGTTTTGTGATGAGAAGAGTTGAGGAAATCACTTTGCAAGTCTGTCACAGTTAGCTAAGGCAATAGAAAGCCAGACTGGGCTGACTGTGTCCAGATGTAATAAGACGTCCACTGCAGAGGAGAGGTGGGTCAGGAGGCTGTCTATGAAGGGAACACTGCTAAAGCCAATGCAGAAAAAAGCCCACAAGCGTTTCCCAGGATCCATGCTGACGATGGTGAAGACTAAAACGTTTACCAGGATCCATGCTGACGATGGTGAAGACTAAAACGTTTACCAGGATCCATGCTGACAATGGTGAAGACTACTAGGACTCCATACTTTGGAGTGACGAGACAAAGATGAATCTATTTGGAATTAATGGCATCCAGACTGTATGGTGTTGCATGGTGGCGGTTGTGTTCTTCTGTGGGGATGTGTTAGTGCGGTAGGTGTCGGGGAATTATAATTCACTGATGGCTTCATGAATTCACAGATGTACTGTGAAATACCGAAAGAGAAGATGCTGCCATATCTACGTGCCCTGGGTGGCCGGACACTCTTTCGACATAACAGTGACCCAAAACATACATCCAAGTCCACTGCTGCATTTCTGAGGAAGAACAGGCTAACAGTGTTTTTGTGGTCAAGCATATCATCTGACCTCAACCTAAAGGGCACCTGTGGGGAGTTTTGAGAATCATTCTCCATCCAGCATCCAGGTTCTGGAAGGACAGGTTCAACATCATTCTCCATCCAGCATCCAGGGTCTGTAAGAGCTCATTTTCCAAGAATGAAGAAAGATAGACATGGCAATATGTCACCAACTTGTTCATTCCATGTCTAGAAGAGTTGGTGCTGTTCATAAAAATAATGGAGGCCATACAAAATATTAAGTT
This sequence comes from Mormyrus hasselquistii, assembly GCA_026779605.1. Taxonomy (NCBI): domain Eukaryota; kingdom Metazoa; phylum Chordata; class Actinopteri; order Osteoglossiformes; family Mormyridae; genus Mormyrus; species Mormyrus hasselquistii. The sequence continues at coordinate 14,780,598 of JAODKE010000050.1, forward strand.
TGGTAGAGTTTGCTGTAGTGTGTTTTCATCATATTTTGCACTTCATTTGAATACACTTTATTATTTTCTTATCCTAATGATGTTGGTGACCAAAATTGTATGTTGTTAATGAAACAAATGTTTAGTAACACTTAGTTTTGTCAGCAATGTGCTAATTGTTCTGGTGTTCACTGAGAAATGGATAAAAATCTTAATTATAAGAGTGTGTACTAATTTATGCTGGGTACTATAGATACGTAGCTATGTTTAGCTGCACATACTGTATACACATAATTTATCCGCGCCGTATCTACTCCAAGTCGCTAGATGGCGACATGCGTATCGATAATCACCAGTGAGTCGCAAAATCTAAAGAAAAAGAAAGAGATTCATTGGTTTACTTTCGTTATTGCTGCCGGTAAAGTGCCAGTGACCGGCGAAGTTAATGGTACTTTTTTGCAAGCAACGAATCGTTTTAAGTCCGACGTTGATTGCATGTCACGGCCCAATTATGAGCGCGGCACATATGCTTTGACATTTTTCTCGCAATTACAGATGATTTAATTAGTAGCTGTATTTTTATACTTTTATGATGTAATGGGCGTTGTGATGTTGTCAGCTGTGCGTAAATGCGGTGCCGGTCTTCGGCGCTGTTTGCCCTGGTCAAGCTGCTTCTTTCGCGATATGAGCGCGGACATAACGGGGCGTAAGATCCCAGCTTGTCCGCTGCCTTCAGAGGAGGCGTCTCTCTACGTACACGTGAGTTTAACTTAGTAAAATTTTCTGTGCATTTTCTGGGGGGTGGGCTGTGTCTCGTCACGCTTCCGTTGTCTCTTTCTGCAGTGGCCCTACTGCCTGAAACGCTGCTCCTACTGCAACTTCAACAAGTACATTTCCCGGGATGTCAACCACAACGAGATGAGGGCATGTCTGCAGTTAGAGACTGAGACACTGCTCCGAGTCAGCCAAGTGTCCCGGTTTGTGTCTGTCTTCTCTCTTTGCTGAAGAGTTCAAAGCCCCTACCTAGCTTTTTTGAAATCTGTTTGATTGCACTGAAATCGCCTCCCCCCACCACCACCTCTTTGCCCTTTATTTCTCATTCCTCAGCATCACTTCTGTGTTTTTTGGCGGTGGGACCCCCAGCCTGGCCCCACCCTCAACAATTGCAGCCGTCCTGGAGACTGTTGCTAGGCATGCAGATCTCCCTGTTGATGCTGAAGTCACCTTAGAGATAAACCCGACGCCCATGGGACTGGCCTCGCTGGAGGAATTCAGCCTTGCTGGGGTGAATCGTTTCTCCATAGGAGTGCAGGTGAGAGTTGGGCCACATGTAAAGAGTTTCGGTGAGATGCGCAATGCAGCCATTAATGCATGACAGTCGCAGCATTCCATGCAGGAACGCAGGTGATCCAAGCTGGTTAGCGTGCACCAGTGCGCAGGGAGATTCACTCTTCAAGAGTTGAAGCAGTCTTCCATGCTGTTTTTCACTCCATCATTCTCCTCGTATATATTTTTATCATTTTTTTCCCCCTAACAGTCTCTTCACGATGAGGCTCTGAGAGTTTTGGGTCGAGACCACAATTCCCAAGATGCCTTGCACACGATAGCTGAGGCTCAGAGGCTGTGTCCAGGTCGTGTGTCCGTGGATGTCATCTTTGGTCGTCCGGGCCAAACCATGGAATCTTGGGAGGCGGAGTTAAATGAGTTGCTGTCGGCCTGCGATGATCATGTGTCGCTGTACCAGCTGACCCTCGAGAGGGGCACTCGCCTCTTCAAGCAGGTGGAGGCAGGTCAGCTGACCATGCCGGGTGATGATGTCACTGCTCACATGTATGAGTCGGCCCGGAGGATTTTGGGAAAGCGAGGATTCTTGCAATATGAGGTGTCCAACTTTGCCAGAAATGTAAGTCCTCAGTGCACTAGGGTTGAGCAGAGAATCTTTGACAAAACAGGAAGCTCTGATAGTCACACTGAAGGTTGCCAAATTAAAGACCAAAGAGAGAGAGCAGCAGTATCTGAAGCAGGCATTTCCCAGAGTATTGTATTGCTAATGGTCAAAGGCAGCCAGTAAATATTGTGTTTGGACGAAACAGCTTCAGTCTTTCTGTGTGTGTTTTTGTGCTGTTATTCACAGGGTGCTGTCAGTTCTCACAACATCAGCTACTGGAAGGCGGGTCAGTACCTTGGCGTCGGCCCAGGTAGGTCCAAGCACTGCAGTATGCTGTCAGCCTAAATATTTACTCCTGTTGGCGTTATACTGCGATTCACTGCGCTGTGCTTCCTGTGGGATTTGCTGGTGAGTGTATGCATGGGCTCCCTGCCAGGTGCCCACAGCCGCTTCATCCCCCACCAGGAGGGGGTGCTACTGAGGGAGGCCTGGACCCAGACCCTGGAGCCTGATGTGTGGATGAAGGAAGTTCGTTGCCGGGGTCATGGAACGCGCCGGAGGATTCAGCTCGGTCATCTGGCTCTGTGAGTGGTTTTCTTTTGTCTGGTCTGCTCCGCCATTTCTCCTTTTCTGGGCTGAATCCCTGAAGATCTATCGCTGATCTCTGCGGTCGTTCTGCTTGTGCCTGTGTGAGTGGCCCTGCACGTCCATGTCCATCATGCTCTTCCTCCGCCTGCAGACTGGAGGAGCTGTTGGCTATGGGCCTGCGCCTCGTTGAAGGCGTACCTCACCGGGTAAGCTCCGCCCACCGTCACCATGGTGCCAGCGTTCACTTTCACACGTACGCCCTCGTGCTCTTTCCCACGCCGGCCTTCGCCTGTTGTGTTTCATGCTGCCTACAAGTCTCTGGTTTGTGGGCCGCTAATCACTCAGAGATGTGCTTTTTCTTTTCTTTCAGTGTGAACCATATGCAGAAATCACCTCTCCGTATCTCAGGCTCCATGTCTTTCTGCCATTTATCCTATATTACAGCCTTGATTTTATTCCATTGGATCTAGAACTAAACAGGCACTTTGACTGATATGTAACCGGCGTGTCTGCAGGTCTCTGCTGAATTCATGGCACCTTGTAGTCCGGGGAGTTATTCTGACTTAGTCACACAAATCTGTCCAGCGAGAAGCTGTGTGCTTAGTACTTATGACATTGGCCTGGTACCTTTGCAAAGATTTATTGTTCTCAAAACCTGCTTTTTCTTATAGCGTGACTTAGATGTTCGTGCTGTTTCTTTGCAGCTCTGGAAAGAGTTCAGCCCAGATGCTGGCCTCCAGCAGGTTTTTGGCCTGTCCACAGAGGTGCAGGACCTTCAGAAGAGGGGTCTGCTGGTCTTGGATGACCGGTAAGCACCAGCTCACCACTGGCTATGTTGCCACGTTTAGCTGATGCTTGTTGCTTAGCAGCACCTGTTTCCATACAGGAATCTTGTTATTCTTGTTATAAGGCATCTGAGCCTAACTGCCCTATCAGGAAAGTAGGGTTTTGCCTTGATCGTTTACTGTGCCTTTAAATTTCTGTCTGTTTCTGAAGATGATGGTGGGAGAGCCCCCCCCCCCCCCCATGTGTGGGAGGGTGGTGCTGTGTTAAACATTATTTTTTCTCATTGCAGGAGTCTGCGGTGCTCCTGGGGGGGTCTGGCACTGTTGGACAGCCTCCTCCCGCCTCTGCTTCTCCAACTTCAGGCATACAATGACCACCAGTGGGCGTCTGGGTGATCGTGGTGGTCATCATTTCATAACCAAAAATGCAACCATGTTAAAGACCACAGAGGAGGTGATGGGTCTGTGAAAATCCGTGCAGTTCGTCATTGTCTAGCGTGACCCCTTATGTGAAATCCACACTTTGCAGTGGTGTGACTCCACTAGCAGTCGAAGATTGTCATGCACATCGACCATCAGCGCAAACCAGGCTACATCAAGGACAGCAGGGTCTTGCATGAACTTTAACCTTTGCATGTCAGCCAATGCTCTTTATCTAAACCAACACAGCAAGTTCTCTACAGACAGTCTTGAAAATGTGATAAAATTCGAATATTTAAGTTAATAAAGACAGTATATTTTCATATAATTGTACAAAAAATAATTTTCATAGTATTTCTCATACTCTTTACAAAAATAGACAATGGATTGATATCCATCCATCTCCTCTAAGTACTTATACAGTGCCAGATGGATGTGAGTTCACAACCCAGGAAGCACTGGGCACAGGGCAGGAGGCTCCCTGGAAGCGATGCCAGTCTGTCGCAGGGCACACCCTGGGCACACATTGGGATGCCATGGGCAGTTTAGATACGTCAGTTAAGCTATCTGCATACAGCCGTGGAAAAAACTAAGACCACAGCACCATTTTTTGTTTCGGTCATTTCTCAATTTATTGGTCTGCATCTGTGAATTATATACTGCAGACTGCAGCCTGGCTCTTCCCTGCTTCTCATTAATGACGGGCTTCTTCCTGCTTTATCGGTCTTCAGTCCAGCTTCTAGGAGCCCTATATGAACTGTCCTAGCCGTGCACACCCGTTCCTTTCGAAGGTCACTTCCTGTTATCCTCCGATTCCTGAGGCCTGTGGGATAATTTGATGGTCATCTCTCGCTTCCGCCCTTTACCTGGCTGGTTTCCGGTTCTTCCCAGTGTCTCCCGCTTCACTTCATTCTCAGGTATCGTTGGAACCAACCTGCTGTTCAGCGTAGCCTTCTGTCACAGAATCACGATTAAACCAGGATATAAAAATGTAGATTTCTTTTAAAATATACGATGGTCTCTACTTTTTTCCGTAGCTTTATGTTGCAACTATAAAAGACAACTTTCATGCACCTAGTAGGTTTGGGAGTCGATTGCTGGAAGTCCGCAGTGTACAATTATCGTGCAATTAAATGAAAGACAGGGGTGTTGGTGTGATGTTGATACTTCTGTGCCTCTTTTTATCGATGACCGTCCTATTTAATGCATTTTCATTCCGTTTTTCGTGCGCTGTCCATGGTACTCCCGAAATTTTGATCACGCCTCATTTGCGTAGCCAATATTGAATGTAGCAGAATATATGGGACCAAGTTCTGAAATTTATTTTGGCCTGTTAAGATTATCCCATACTTCTGTCATTAAAATATGTTATAATTGGTAAAAATGTGTATGACATGTATATTGTCTGTTTTCGTTCTGAATACATCTTTTTTAATAGCTAGATTTCTTAGGATATTGTATAAGTGTTGCGTCGTGTCTTTTGAATGTCACTGCATAAATATTATATAACGTCCCCGTGCTTGCGAGCCACGCTTCCCTCGTTCCCAGGGGCTCCTATAGTCACGAATGCGGGGGCGGCGGCTCCTGCGAGGCTTCCCTGCCCGCAGAGCGTATTATATAATATCGGAGCGTAAGCTGGGCGCAGTGAATCTTACACAACACGGGGGCTGTATGTGCTCCAGGACCCGGCGCCCACTCGCAAAGGCTTCCTCCATCACCATAAATGGTGCAATTGTGCGTCCAGGCGCAAACGTAAATGCCGGGAATAGGTCCATATTTCAATGAGGAAAAATGACCAAAATAAGCGATGATAACTAATCCCATTTTAAAATGAAGTGTTGGTAGTGGGCTTTGCAGAAATGTACGAAGGTTAAAACAGTCATTACAATGACAAAGTTTAAAGCATTCAAGCATTCCTTTATTTACCATGCAATTCAGATATCATTTATTCCTTAAAATTAAAAAAATAAAAGTCACACATTCGGTTAACGCTCTGTCATGACAATTATTTACTGGTCCAGCCAGCATGTCTGAAATAAAATGGCAACGTTATAATAAATGCATTCTCATGTAATAGAAACAGACAAACGTTTTAGCAAAAATGTCCCCTGAGTTGTGCTCTCATTGAATCTGACATTTGTCGAGAGGTTTTCTCCGCTTCCTGGAGGTACTGGTTCCGAGGACCTGCCGGAGGTCGGTGTTGAAGCTCGGCCGACGAGTTAACGGGCAAAGCGCCCCGCATGGCGCATCTTGGACGAGCGTTATTCGCCTTCCCGCCGGTCTGCCGGAACGCAAAGCCCGGTACGAGCGAATGGAGATCTTGCGGTGCTGCGAGGGGCCGGTCTCGGTTGGGAGTCCTCCCTGTTCGGCCAGAACTTCAAACATCTCCTCCAGGTTGGTGCCCTCCTTGGCGGAGGTTTCGAAGTAGGGAAAATCATCTCCAAGCGCACGGCAGACGTCCGCACGGCTCACGGTTCTCTCCTCACGACTCAAGTCCACCTTGTTCCCGCATATCACAGCCGGGATGCAGGCGTTTTCTTTGGATTTTAGAAGCTTACACTTTGCAGCCACAACCTCCTTGAGCAATGCACAGATTTCGTCCAGAGACTCTTTGTCATCCACGCTGAACACCAGAAGAAATATGTCACCTGTAGAAGAAGCACACAAAGACATTTAGGTACAAGGCAAAAAATTGTGCAGTATGTCAGTGTAAATCACAGTATGTGCAAATCAGTGCGGAAATCAACGTGTTGAGTGTAGAAGCCTACAAAAGCAGTGAGGCGATTTGTACACGATTAGTTAACTCACCTGTGAGGATTGACAGTCTGCGTTTTGCGGGGAAATCCCTCTCCCCCGAGGCATCGAGGATGTCAATCTGATAGGTTTCCCCACGGATGTCGTACAGCTTTCTGTGAAAGTCCTCGGACGTGGGCTCGTAATGCTCCTCGAAGCCATCACGGAGGAACCTCCGCAGGATGGAGGTCTTGCCCACTTTGCGCGCTCCCAGCACCACGATGCGCCGGCGGTTCTTTGGCTTGACGGAGCGAGGCTCGGTGTCGCTATTAAGGTGACATGCCTGACCGTGCAGTGCCAGCGCGGCCAGCCGATCCACAGAAAACCTTTTGCAGGGAAAGCGGTCTAAGGACGGATACCGACTCCCTATGCTGGAGGACCGCACGGTCCTCGCTTTACTTTCAGACTGTAACCAGGGAGCCGTGACACTTTTAATAATCCCAGCTCCTGACTTTGGAATGTAAGAGACCCTGAGATCAGAAGCATTTCTGTACTTCAGGAGGACTTTGGCGGGGTCGCCGCTGCATGCATTTCTTACGCCGGGGAACTGCGTCTGTGGTCCGCCGAGAGCGCATCTTTGGGGCTCGACTTGCACGCCGCTTTCAGGACGATCTACACCGATGCCGCCGATCTCGGCGGTGCTGTGCACGGGAAAGAAAACGCCGCTGCTTTTCACGTCCATGTTTGCTCCTGACACACGCATCTATCGTCTGAAAACACTGGCGCAGTTTGCCCTATGCAGAGTACGCAAGCTCCGCTGCCACTACGCCTATCCTCCTCTGAAGATCATGTATCGGCGGCTTACTGTTCCCCTCCAGCCTCGCACGCCGTTTATATAGGGCAGTCGTGAGCTTGCAAGTCGGTACGTCACCGTATGATGATCGCTATGAGATTAAGGGAACCCAAACGCCTCTCTGCAGCCAGCCCTCCCACTTAGATCTATATAGGGAAGGCTTTCCCTTTCTTATATCACCATCGGTTGCCTTTTGTCATGTTTAAGCCAGATTTACAGAAATAGCAGAAGAAAAAAATGTTACATTTTTGGACTCGGTAACCTACTCATACTCAGTATATAGTATGGCATTTCCGTAAAATGTTTAATTGACTGTAAATAGCATGCCCTTTAATCTAGGCCTATCTATTAACATGCATGATATCCAATAAAATATTATGTAACAGTTTCCTATCAATGCGCACCCTACTTTGTATTCAATACTTCTTTGGTCGAATGTTTTGTGATGCGATTTAGCGGTCGGTCGTTGTCCGGCTGCAGTCACGACGTGATAAACATGATTTACTATTTAGTGTTAAGGAATGAATCATATACCAATGATTTGCGTAACCATTTCTTGACCTGTTATTTACATGAGTATGTAAAGATTTTCCATTTTGCGGTCAGTTCTTGCATCTGGTTAAATTTTTTCCCCGTGGCGTTATGCAGGTAGGTTACCTGATGTCTCTAAGCTGCCTGTTGTATCCCGATGTGTGTTAGTATGTGCCCTAAGGCGGACAAGCTGCAAGAATTTGAGACAGCAATTGCTGTCTTTAAAGTGCAGGAGGAAACCCACGTGATTCATTGAAACCCCAGTCTACACCCACACAAAAAGGAGGTGGCATTCAAACCTTCAACCCTGGAGGTGTGAGGTGTCATCAGCAAATTGTCACAAATCAGCTGGAACGTTTCTTCTTTGGGGGATTGTTTGGAGACAGTATTGGGTGTGTACGCCCTAACCTGCAGGTGACCTACAGGGGGCGGTAAAGGAACAAAACAGCCCAACAATGGCCTTTTCTCTCTTCTGCCATCAGACAGGCAGGTTTCTTGCCTCAGGCTACCAGTATAATAAATGAGGACTTTAAAGCGCTAACATGCCACCCGCACTTTGTAATGTCACCACTTTGTTTCAGACGTTCCTCATTTCACATCTTTCTGACTTGCACTGCTGCCACTGGGACAGGCTCCACACCCCCAGCGACCCTGAATAGGACAAAATGGATGAATGGGTGGATGGATGGATGGATGGATGGATGACTTATACTCTTGTAAATATAAATATTTATATTATTGCTTTTATTTTTCATTGTCTAATTTTATTTTATGCAAGTAACATCTAGCTGCGGGAGACGGACGGGCACTTCCGGGGGTCAGGACTGCACCGCTTGTCTGCCTGCATGTGCCAAATATAATTTGAAACTCGACATATATTATATATAACCATATATAGATATTCGTGGTATATTATATATCATATATAGATACTGCTGATATCTATTATGTTCATACATCACAGATATAAATAAATACCAAGAGTAAACCAAGCCGCGTTCCCTTCATAATCCACCCCGTCCTGCGGGTACACAGGCTTGGGGTTGAGCTCCCTGTGAATTACTGTCTCTGCTGGGGTCGTGCAGCTGGTTCGGTGCTGAACACGCCGAGGTCCTGCTCAGTCCTGCTCTGGCTGTCTCTCTGCCTCCCATCGCCCAAGGTCATCCCAAAGGAGACGATCGGCGACGAGGAACCCTGCGCATGTCAGTCGAGCTGAATTCTAGAATAAACCAAGGACTGTACAGTGTGTGCAGTGGAAGAAAGGCATTATTATTATTATATCGCCATGGAGACGGCAGCTCATGAGTCTGAGCTCCACCTGGAGCTGCAGTGACCCTGTTTCCTCTCGTAACTGCTGTCAGATTCAGAGCGGCGTCTTGTGTTCCATCACCATTTCATTTCTGGTCTCACGACTGGCTTCCTGTCGTTTTAGCGCTGCTGTCTTGTTCATTAGGACTCTGCCTCCCAATGCATAAATGTGTCCCCATGCACTTTCCTACAGTGGCGTGTATTTAACAGTGTCGTTGGATGTGAGATTTGTGAGGCTGTCGGTTCACGTGGGGTTTACTGTTGAGGTCCTTTTCACATCCATCCATCCATCCATCCATCCATCCATCCTTCCTTCCTTCCAGGGTCAACGCGTAGGATTGCAGGCTCTTTCCCTGAAGTCTCCCTGGAATGGTTAACAATCCACGCATGTATTCACTACAGGAAAGTTACAGAAACACGTTTGCCTTGCTGCACGTCTTTAGGCTGCAGGAGGGAATCCACAAAACCAGGGACCCAGATCTCTTGTTGCAGTCTAAAGACGCCATGCGCAGTAAGCCGGCATCTCTTCATTGGCTATAGCGTGTGAGCGTGCTCGTGTGAGCGTGCATGTGTAAGCGCCCTGCGATTGGCTGGCGTCCCGCCCCGTTTGCTCCCCTGCCTTGGGCTCTATACTGCGTGGGATTGGTTGTATAGCACAGCCGTCAGGGCTGGTCTGGCCATCTAGCATAGCAGGCATTTTCTCAGTGGGCCGATAGGTATGTGGGCTGACAAAATTCATCGTGGGACTTCCCCAGCTCCCCCACCCCGGTTTGCCAAAATTTTTCTCAAAGTCCAAGGTCGATTTTTAATTCCAGTTCAGCCCAGACGTCGGCTCTGTGTTACACTCAGTGATTCCCCTGCCTTGTTTTCCCCAGACCGGAATCAGAGCAGTTTTGCTCCCATCCGTTCTTCCCTGCGATCACTCTCAATTGTGTCTCTGCAATAAATCCAGGTCTATCACAGCCCGTCATGCGTATCGGCACAGCTTTTAAGTGTCATCACACTGCCGTTCGAAACTTTAATTAGCGTCTCTACAGTTTATGCTATTCTACTGCAAATATCGGTTCCAGAGACACTTTTTCAGTAGCTCTACCAGCTGTAAAACAGCCAATTAAATATTCATGCACGTCCTCTTTTGCTTTACATCCGTATCCATTAAGAGCATGATGTTGGCCGCGAGTCTTTTTTTCTACGTCTGTCTTACATAAAGTGACAGAGGATTGTGGGAAAATTCCTTTTAAATAGGACAATGGTTTTGTTATTGGTGCAAAAGATGGTGTCTGTCTTTATATACTCGTACACACACACACACACACACACGCACACACACAGAGCTAATTTTCAATAGAATGTACTAAGCACCCGTGACTCATTCGGTATGTGCAGTGGCCTAAGAGTATGATGAGAATGTGAGATGGAATCTATCTGGTAGGTCATCATCCATCTACATGATTACACACACTCTTCATTACACACACACACAGCTGTTCTATGAGCCAGGGATTTCCAGACATGGAACCCGTCCTTCAAGAATCTCTGGTCAGGTCATGAAGTTCTTGGCTGAATGTCAGGGGCGGGGCTTCACTGAGGGTCACTTGTCAGGGCGGGGCTTCACTGAGGGTCACTTGTCAGGGGCGGGGCTTCACTGAGGGTCACTTGAAGGGGCGGGGCTTCACTGAGGGTCACTGAAGGCCCTGCCGTTGTTCTTACACATGTCAGCTTCCAAACTATTTCTAACACTCTCTCTATTTCTAACAATCTCTCTTCCCACTGTACAGTCTAAAGTATGCTGCTCTACTTGTGAAAGTAGATCATAGTAAGACAGGCTCTATCTATATGGAAACTCAGATGTGGGCATTTGCTCTACATCACATGTGTCTCCTGTAGGGCTCTCAGCAGCCAGCTGATCAGCTTCAGGAACAAACCGGCTCCAACTTCCTGTTTTGGTGACATGACGCGCTCTGCAGGGAAGCCTGACACCAGTCTTCTTAATATGACTGTGAAATCAAGGTATTTATTAGTTTTTAACCACCTAGCCTTATAAAAATGTACATAAAAGTTTAAATGTCTCTGATAAAAACAACTTCTATGACTTTACAAACTCTGAAAGAAATGTATGTTTTGTAGGCCTTTATATTTTAATTCATTACATTTGTCACGGTTTTCTTACATAAAGTGTTGAACTGTAGTTTGGAAACTCGTGTTATTTCCTACTCTGTCCTCAGAATGTTTTATTTTAATGTGTGTTAATTTTAGTAATTGCATATAAATTATGTGAGGTATCAGGCTTTGTCCTAGCTTCCCAGAATGTTTGAATAAGATCAACGCAGCTGGAATAGGCTATGATAGTATTGCTTATTTTTAATTTTCTCGTAACTTGTAACTGTACTGGGTAAAGGGTGCAGGTTCACGCGTAGGAATGATGTCATGGCAAGCGGGCCGGGCTGCGCACCAGGACAGAAGGGGTTAAGGGGTAATTTGGACGGCATCGGGCGTCTCTCCACCTCTCCCTGCCGCCTGTACATGTCAGCGTCCGCGCCTGTCGGCTGGCTGCCCGCTTATTTCCAGGAATGGTATCCTTTCGCAACTTTTCTCGGACGTGGAGACCGAAAAGAAGGATATAAGTGATACCGACATGCGAAGGACCCGCTTCGATTCCTGGGGCTGATGGTGATTTTGATTTTTTCGTTTTCGGTGCTTGTTTTAGCGTTAAACTATACTGGAAAATGTCAGGAGGAAGTACCTTGAGAAATAAGGTCTGACGTTTATTAGGGAATTTATGAACGGTGATGGGTGTGACGTTAATCCACAGTAACTAAACGACTTCTTTTAGGGAATTTTCGATGCTACTTCTTACCCAAAGTACAGAAACCAGCTGAGTCATGATTTACTTTTACGCAGTGTTGGCTCTCGGCACCTATTAGGAAAATATGCGCCGTGCAGTTTCTACGGCTGCCTGTCGGGTTTTATCTACACGGGAAACGCGGCAGCTATCGGATGCATTTATTTTTATTATAATGCGCCGATTTATGTCCACGCACCTCCTTTCGTCTGCATGGCTGGCCTGCGTCCTGTCCTCTTTGGAGGTGGGGGGTGCATATCTAGGCGATGCTTTTTAAAGTTGAAATCTGTTATTGCGGGATGCAGGGGCTTAGGATCGGCGCCGATGCCTGCGTTTTTTATTTATTAGGAACGTAGTGAAACTTTTTCTGTGTCCGGAATGGGGATGTAAGTTGTATCTCACCTGAGTGACAGGTGCACCCCTTCGGTGATAGTGAGATCCTGTGAGCCGCGATAACAGCACCGTATGTGGGTCATAGATTGTAGATTGTGATCTACAAAAACGATGTAAGCATAAGCTCTGTGCCGTGCCGGACTTCTGGATGTTAACGTGAAATGCAATGAGGCCTAGACTCCGTTTATACTTTATACTCAAACGTGTATGTGTGTGGCCTATATATATATACACACACACACACACTTACACTTTTATCGTGTATTCTTTGTCCTGTGGGCACAGGAAGTATGTACGTGGGAGGGGAGAGTTATAAAGTGAATAGATTCTATTGCTCAGTATGATTTATTTTATCTGACCATATTTATTTGTTAAGTTGTTAATTTAATAAATTTCTTCTTGTTTTTAGTTTTCAGTCTCTTATAAAACGTTTTTAGGGTGGTCCGGATCTTATTATTTAATGGGGAAAAGCTTATGGGCTTGCCTTTTAAAAATGCATTAGTTCGCTTTCAAGGGTCATCGAGAAAACAAACCAAATTGAAATCAATATAGGCAACATTACCGGAAATAAGCAGGATATTAATAAAACATGAAGGCGAATGTATAAAAGTATCCAGCAGAGCGGTGGATGTAGAGTTCGGTGCGGCTGCTGTAAATTCCTGCCTGGCTTCACCCCGGATATCAACACTGATGTGATGACTGGGAACTAAGAGCGGCCACCAGGACCTCAGTAGAGCCGAGAGCATATTCACGACATGTTAATGGGCTTCTTTAGATGCGAATGGGCTTTAGCAAGTGTGGAAGTTGGACAGCATGCAAGAGGGAACCGCAGCAAATTCTGCTGCTATCTTGTGATGGTGTCCCTACCGTCTGTTCCATTTTTTTTTTTTTTTAATAAAGTCTCAAAGGGGAATGGCCAATATTTAGAAGAATTTTAGAAGAATAGAAGAATTCTTAGAATTTTCTTTTTTGCCACATTTAGAAAAGTTTTTGTGCTCCTTTTAGGGATTTCCAGGTTTTATGAAAAAACAGTACCAGCTGTGAGAACCTTACAGGCCCCATTTGGGGAAAAAGATGTTCAAAATGATCAGTCTGCAATCCCACCTGGCGCTCTCCTCCTTCCGTGTCCTAAATGCTTTCGTGTAGTGCAGTTGTGTGCGTGACAGTGCCAAAGGTGGCACTTCCTGTTTTTTTTTTTTTTTTTTTTTTTGTGAGCAGGGCATTGGTGGAGCAGAGAATTCCCATGATGCATCAGTGTCCTAGAGCCTTATTTAATGATTTTTTTTTTTTTTGGCTTCAGGAATTGTGGGTGATTTTGCCCCCGAGAGGCACCAGCCCACTAGGTAAATAAGTAATATTGCATCACCACCCCAGTGTCAGTCACCTGCTCAAGCTGTAACTGAAGCTTGTGAGGAGGGCCAGAAGCCGATGGTTTGGTCACTGGTCTTACTGGTAACCCAAGCCTTGCCAAATAACACCATTTCTGCATTAAGATTCCTGCTGTGGCCTTACTGGCTGAGATGCTGGCATGCAGCTCCTCATCTCTCACAGGTCATTGTACTTGAAGTTGCCTGCTAATGTCAATTTTAGAGGCCTAATTGGGTAAATGGCCATGGTGAGGGTGGGGTTGGGTCTCATGCGGTGCACCTCCTACCACACCCCCCAACACACTTGGCTGTCTGCTTATCCCCCTGCGACAAGCGTGTCATCCGTGTCCGTAGCATGAAAATGTATGCAGAGGGAATTTTCCGGGAATCCGATTCTGTTTTCCCACACGCAGTCGGATGATACCTGTGTGCCCCTGAGGGTTCTGGTGTCGGCAGAGATGGCCGGAGCTTCTCGAGTCGGGTGCCGCACAGGAAGGCTGCGGCGTCTTCCATGTTCTTTTAAGTGTACGGTAGAACCCGATCCGCTGGGAATTCGAGCTGTTGGGTCCTAAGGCCCGTGGGTCTGCTTCCGTGGAGGTTGGCGAGCCGGCCTGTCGGGCCAGAGTGGTTTGGATGCCAGTGCAGATTAAAAGCAGCTTGTTAGCTTGGGGGGGGGGGGGGGCTGCCTTTCAATGCAACAGTGTGAGGGTGGGGGTGGTTCCCCCTTATGATTCCGCCTTGAACCCGACCCCTTTTCCTTAAGGCTGCATGTAGAGTGGAGGC
>JAODKE010000050.1:14852309-14862678 GCA_026779605.1 Mormyrus hasselquistii
CATTTGGAATCCATTACCGCCTCCCCCTCCCCTTCTCTTGTTCAGAGTTTGTGAGTAATTAAAACGTTCAAAGCGGCCTTCTCAGATTAACGGCTGCTGTCCGCTCAGTTCGAGCAGCGCCAAGCCAAACACGTGAGAGCGGTGGAAGCCCCAGGGTCGGGCAGAGGTCTGGGCGGTGAAGCGTTGCATCATTAGCCGCCTGCGAGTCCTTAGGGATGGGTGTTGGGAGGTGCGGTTTCATTTAACTGGTTCCTTTAAACAGCATTGGGTGGAGGTGAGTGACATCACAGTGCAGAAGAACTCTGGGGTGGACTGAACGTAAGTATCTGCTGACTGTATGTACTGTGGTGGTGTTAGAACAGCAGTCATTGGCTGTCGGACCTGGACCACAGGCAGTCATTTATGTGATCTCATTGCTGTCCCAGATCTCTTGGCCTGAATGAGATGGGACACCGACAGACAATTTCCTCGTCTGATTAAGTATATAAAATATAATGGCATAAAAAAATGCAAACATGTGACTATCAGCTCAGTGAACGCACATTTAATAAGCTGCCCCTTCAATTAGACACTTTTGGTGATGACAGTGGGTGTTGTTTCGGAGGAATAAGGACAAAACTGCAATCTGCTTAAGTTAGTGTTGATAAAAGCTAGCTGAGCTTGTGACCTGAGGCTCAGGGTAGCAAAGAGTCCTCTGGGATTCAGAACAAAGTCACAGGATCTGCTTAATTCAATTACCTTCCTTGTGTCTCACTTTGCAGCGGTGTGACGTTGTTATTCCGGAATGAGTGGGCATCATGTGACTAGAGAGGGGGGCTGTCTCCCGTCTCCATCGTCCATCAATGAATCCTTTTCAGAGTTCTCTGCAACAATCCTTGGAAATGTTTTGGCCAAGATTTACGTGATGCATTTTGAATTTTTGACAAATTTTGTATGCATTGTTTTCAACATAAAATGCTTTACGATTCATTGGCGATATATTGCATGTGAATTTCTGTTATTCATTTAACTCATGAATCAACCTCCATGGGGAAAAAAACACTGCATAAACATAGATTATGATGTGCAAGCAGAAGTATGTTTTACTTTCTGGGTTTTTATATAAACATTTTTAATTTAGCTTACTAATATTATGTTTACTAAGTATTACCCTGCAGGACCAGCCTGAAGACTATCATTTGGTTTGTTTTTTCATCCATGATTGCTGTGGTAATGGACTTATTTCAAGCTGCCTGGAATGTCGTCACAGTGACGCATTTACTCACTGGACAAAGATGATTCAGCGTATACATCTCTGAATAAGCTTTGTCGCGTGAGGTTTCATTTTGTTAATGTTAGCGGATACTGCAGTATCCCAGGTAGGTCGGCTAACATGTCAGCTAGTGTTACCAGGAATTTGAATAACGGATGTGGCAAACAAAGGTGTACTGAGGATGAAAGGGGGGGGGGGCATCCTGGATCTCTGCTTATCTATTTAGAGACTAGACAAATATATATATATATATATAAACCAGCCTGATAGCAACCTGCAAGGCTATTCCAGAGATTCAGCACCTTGTTCCTCAGCCAAAATAAAGCATTTAACCATCACGGTGGCCTGTAATTTCTCCACGCCATACAGCTCTATTTAGGGATATATATATATTTCTGCTTGCACACCTCTTTCCCCCCAGTCAGCATCTCCAGTGACTGCAAGAATATCAAGCTGAGAGATCAGGCTACAAATCATCTTTCATCTTTTTATTTTGTACATCTGTGTTTTTTTTATATATATAACATATATATCCCCTCCTTCTTCCTGTTAATCTGATCCCCGATACAGCACTAACACACCGCACACGTGCGCAGGAGCAGGGTCGGGTTTCGTGCGGTGGGCGGGCGGGCGTGTGCGTGTGCGTGTGCGTGTGCTTCGCGTGTGTCCCAGGCATGTGGCTGAGCGGCTGCGGTTTCCAGTACGGCTCCCGCTGGTTAACCTCAGGGAGACAGCTGAGGCCGTCGAACTCGGCGGGTGGCAGCTATCGCTTGACCCCCCCACTCGCAATGAACGCATTGAAACTGTGGCTTAAAAATGCAGAGTTTCTGGTCTTCCTGCGGAATGCTTTTCCTTTTGCTGCTGACTAACGTGCAGTTTTGTTTTGTTCCTTTTTTTCATACTTCAGACTCAAGAAGGCCGAAGATCATAGCAATGCCAAAAGACTCTTGCTGTCATGGATGAAAACATTTCAGCTCTTCTATCGAGTTAAATCCGCCTGGGCCGCGTGACGAATTAGGTCCTTCGCCTCGTTTCCACGATATAAACAACAGCATCTTTGACGCGGGAAGTTTCTTGTAGGTTCTTGCTTTTCCAGCATTTGTTTACAGGAGCAAGTATAACTTGATTTTTTTCCCCTCTATTTTCAGAGCCGTTACCACTGAGTGCCCTGGGGATGTTTCAGGTGCCATGTGCGGTTCATCTGGTGTAACCCCCCCTCAGCCACTGATGATGTCATATGTGGTTATATTTGGGTACACAATACAGGTGATACTCCCTGTTTCAAAGGTAATATTAAAGATGTTGAAGTTATATGAATAGTACAAGCAGTGATTCTGAAGATGACGGTACATGTGTTTGCAGTATCTTGCCCAGTCTGCTCCCTCCTACAGAGCCTTCTGGTCTTTTCATGTCAATTCAATGGTCCCATGAAAATGCTCAAGTTCAGTGGTTCAAACTATGCAGCACACAGGCATTAGTAAATTTAAGGCAGCTCCTGTCCACAGCTTTTACCGTGGTGCCCCCCCCCTCATTCGACAGCTTCTACATTGGTACACAGAGAGCCTAATAGTTTCTGAGGATGGGTGTGGTGTTAAAGGAGTAATGGTGCATTTGATTATTTCTTTCCAACTTGGGACTTGGATGAAAACGTCACGAAAAACGTCACTTCCTGTCGGAAACACGCCTCTTTTATGACGTTGATGTCGGACAAGATTTCGTTGTTCGGGTTGCCCCCGTGACGTAATTTCAACACGGCGGCTTGTAGTTTGTTTGCCTCTCGAAAAAAGAATATCGCTATGAATGTACAAAAATATTTCATAAAGCTTTTAATGTGATTTGACCAGTTTGTGTTTCTTGCTTGTTTATCTCTCGGAAAAAATAATCTCAAAAAGATCCAGTTATAATACTTCAAATCTGCTACAATATAAAGCAACATCACACAGCAGCGTGTTCATGGAGGCGGCCATGTTTGTTCCCAGATGTGGCAGCCCGAACGTGACGTCACTCAACTCGGAATTTCCGAGTTCCGAGAGAAAAACAAACGCACCATAAGATCCCCTGCCCTAATTTAATATGTAAATTAAATGAATATGAGGTAGCCTAACATGTTCCACATAAATCTGAAGTATGAATTCTTTTATTTATTTATTTTTTTTTGAAATAGTGACTTCCCAGTCAAATCTGTTTCTCCGCTATTTATATCCCCCGGCCTCAGTAGGAAAACACTTCTGAGAAGCGACCAAATGAAGTTTCTGCACCTTGCTTCTCCTGGCACACTAATGGGTTCCTCAGTGTCCTGCCTTTGGCAGAGCGCTGGCGCACTGCAGAGTTTTTATTGGAGCTGAGCTGCGTTCTGCCGTCGCCAGTCCCTGCTTGTGTACACACAGGCGCACATGAATGCACATGCGGGCGATTCCCATCGCTCCTGTCCTGTAATAACACTGATGTTTCCCAACCTCCCTCCGAGAAACTGAAAAGCCGGCGGAAGCTGATAACGTGCAGATAGATTATGTGTTTTAGCTTCTTTAAAAAAAACAGATAAAGGCATTTGTTTTGCCATAATTTTTTTCCCCACTGAATTGTTTGAATATTTGTCCTCTTAAATGATGATGATAAAAACCTAGGACAGAGACACACGCAATACTCCCTTACATGCTGCGTAAACATAGTGTAGCGTGCACAGCATAATTAAGGAACTAAAGTAAACTCTACTCTGCCTCCTGTGAGATCATGTTTTTGTTCACTGTTGATTTTACTGTGCACACAGATCTGTTACTGTCGATAATTTTGTGCTTAATTAGTAGATGGTTGCAGTTTTGTGAGTTTAGCTGCAGACACAGTAGCGACTGCAGTATTAAGATATCTTTGCCATGATTCGAGCTGGATCAAATGCTGGCAGGTTGGGTAGGTGACACGAGCGTCTGGACTTCGGCTCTCGTTTAAGATCATTTGAAGGGCTGCCTTTCATCACTGATCAGCACAGAGCCACACAGCGCACAGCCTGAGAAGCACATGTTCGCTCGTGCGGGTGACGGTGCGTGTAGCGGTTGTTATTTTGCGACGTTTGACGTACAGCCACCCAAAGAAAATGGTTTGGTGCTTCCTGTACGAAAGACTCCCCAACCCCTCCTCTTCCCCCGCAGCAAATCCGGTGCCTGCGGCTGCAAGAAATATCGAGCACGGAGCAAGACAATTGGCTGAAATCACATCTGAATGTGTGTTTCTCTATGTCTGCAGCCATACAGGCAACATTGCACGCGGGCATGATTGATTTCCTGTGTATATGCATATGTCTATTTGTAAAGGTTCTTCCTGTCTGTCCAAGCTGGGTTTATGTTGGTATTCCATGCTGTATTTAAGTGCTGACATGTGCCAGTCTATATGTCTGTATTTACTTTTTATTATTTTAGCAGAAGCTTTTATGCAAAGCGATGTACATTTTTGAGGTGTCACACTGTCCCTGGTGCAGTTGGAAGTTAAGGGCCTTGCTCAAGGGCCCGATTGCAAAATCAATCTGCTCGCCCTGGGATTTGAACTGGCAACCTTCTGATCACAGACACTATGCTACAGATCCACACACCTCCATCATCTTTGGTGTGTGTTTTTGGAGTGCCTGTGTTTGGAGTACCTGATTGCATGTGTGTGCGAGAGAGAGAGCAGAAACTCACACCCTCGACGGACCGGACCGCACCGTGTGGCTTGGGCTCGATTCAGATCCGCTGTCCGTGCAGCATTGTTGGGGGGGGGGGCTGGTGCCGGCCGGCTCACATAGCATTCCTTCACATGGCAGGCAGCCCTCTGCGGTCAGGCCCCAAATGGGCTCTAATCGCTGGCTGCACCGCTGCAGGAATTTAGACATCCGCTCCTCTGTCGTTCCATCGTACTATTTTAAGTTAACCCAGCAAAGGGGGGCGGGATGTGGGGGTGGGGTGTGGGGGTGCAGGCAACAATAGTGAGCGTGGAGGTGTAATTACCAGCAAATAATTTTAATCATCTACAGTTCTGGCTCGGAGCAATTTGTTCCCCCGCGTGAGACGGAGAGCCCAGATCCAAGACGCAGCAGGACAGGCAGGTTTTACCGGGCCGAGAGCTTTTCCGACGACCTGCCACGTGTGCGCGTGGCCTGTGGCGGGGGGTGGGGATGTGGCCCGTGGCGGGGGGTGGGGATGTGGGTGGAGCTTGTGGTTTTCTACAGGCTCGTGTCCTGACGGCCGGGTCGTCGTTCGCCGTGGAGAAGCAACAGGGTTTCAGCTCAAATCTGAATCCGTGTCTCTGTAGCTCCTTTTTCTTGGAAGCGTTTAATACAGACAGAGGAATAATAATAATAAAAAAAAACATTAAATCCAGGAAAAGAATAGCAGTTGCTATGACTTGGGCTTATTTCTGCCATAAATTACAGTTATAGCTTCTGTATGAGTGTTTCCTGTGAATATATATGAATTGTCATAGTAGGACCACTTCCATTCGGCATTACTCGTAAATTAGAAGGTCGGGCCGCATTTGCGGGCAGAGCAGTGGCGCTTCGGGCTGCCCTGGGTGGCGCGTCCTCCCCGTTTCAGCAGGGCCTGGCGTCGTGGTGGCCACGAAGAGACTGGCTGTCTGGTCAAAATGTAGCATTTGCGTGTCCATAGATTAACATGTGTTCTTGCTCTGCTGCGGAGGATTCATGCACAGGGTATAGGTTGGGACCACGGCCTGCCTGGGGAAAAATGGACTACTTTATTAAGTCTCCAGAACCTGAATGTTGATGTCAGCCTAAGACTCCCGGATAAGCTAATCACCGCCTTGGGGGGGAGAATATGCAGAGAAAGAGAGAGAATAGTCAGCGATGCTAACGGGGGGAGGTGCCCCGTTTAGGCGGAGTGCCGCAATCCTCACCGCAGGTTTGCACGTGGGGTGCAGAAACGGGCCGGCGGGTGCGATAAACTCCGCCTATATCCTACCTACCCCAGATTGCAGGGAATCCCCTGCCGCTGCTCCCCTGCTCTCTCATCTCCCTGTGTGGTTCTTGGGGGGGGCGTAAACCACTTCTTCGGGGCTTGTGATGGAGGGGTAGTGCGCCCCCCCCCCCCCCCCCCCCCCCGTGGGGGCGTGAACACTCTCGCGAGGGGCGCAAGTAGGCTACAGGATGGGAGGAAAAAAAACTGGAAAAAAAAATTGCAAATTTGTGATTTGTTTGGATTCATCGGATCTATTTTCGCTGCTAAAATAGACCGAAACAGTCATTATTTCATCAAAAATGTAAGTGACTTAATATTATTAACTTGTTTGTTGAACTGTTATATGAAATCAGTGTCACATTTTCAATCGTGAGGTGATGGTAAATTAAGTGATGGTCAATTGTCAGCTCTCTTGGTCGTCAGGTCGTGTGATGTATGTTGCTGAACTGTATTCAAATGTTATAAATATAAACCACCACATTTTGAAATTTAACTGCAGTATGTAAACTTAGTTTATTTGTATGTGCTGCGCTCATAGAAAACGGTGCTCATTTGTTTGATTTCTCCTCGAAAAGCTGTGCAAGCCTCAAAAGTTTAAGGTCCTTGCACCCTGACTGAGTCCGAAAATGTCGTATTCGTTTTTCATATTCGTCATTTGGTGGCTCTCAATTGTCAAAAACACCCCTCAAAATATTTGCTACGGATACGAAAAATGCAGAAAATCGAACCATCCAAATTAATTTTTATGACGCACGGAAGTTGCAGAGGCTGCAAACATATAAAACGTGAGGTCGTATTTAGTTTTATATATATGTGTGTGTGTGTGTATATATATATATATATATATAAACGAATAAACTAGTCAGAATATAGGCTACAATTAAAGCTTTCCTTTAGTTTTTGTGAAATACATGCACGCACACACAAACATGTTTAAATAAATTTATGTTGTTAATAAATAAACAACAATAAATTGTTGCAACAGCAATATCTCCAAGTTTTGTTTTTCACTGTAAAAATGTAATGATTTGCCAATACAAAGTGAGTACTGCCCAATTCGTCTATCCAGCTCCCGATCTCGCCTACCCTCACTCGTGAACAAGACCCCTAGATACTTGAACTCCTCTACTTGAGGTAGTACGTCTTCCCTGACCTGAAGAGGGCAATCCACCCATTTCCAACTGAGAACCATGGTCTCAGACTTGGTGGTGCTAATCCTCACCTCCGCCGTTTCGCACTCGGCTGCGAACCACCCCAGAGCATGGTGGAGATCACCAGCAGATGAAGCCAACAGGACGACATTGTCTGCAAAAAGGAGCGAGGTAATCCTGAGGCCACCAAACTGGACACCCTCAACACCCTGGCTGCACCTAGAAATCCTGTCCATAAATATTATAAACAGGACCGATGACAAAGGGCAGCCCTGGTGGAGCCCAACCTGCACTGGGAACATGTCCAACTTATTATCGGCAATGTGGACCAAGCTTCTGCTCAATTCATACAGGGACCGAATCACCCACAACAGTGGAACCCGGACCCTATACTCCCAAGGCACCCCCCACAGGGCACCTCGGGGAACCCAGTCATAAGCCTTTTTCAAATCCATGAATCATATGTAGACTGGATAGACAAACTCCCAGGCCCACTCCAGCACCCTCACAAGGGTATAAAGCAGGTCCAGTGTTCCACTGCCAGGACAAAAACCGCATTCTTCCTCCTGAATCCGAGATTCAACTATCGATCTCACCCTCCTCTCCAGTACCCCTGAATAGACTTTCCCAGGAATGCTGAGAAATGTGATCCCCCTATAGTTGGAACACACCCTCCGGTCCCCCTTCTTAAATAAGGGGACCACCACCCCGGTTTGCCAATCCAGTGGCACTGTCCCTGACCTCCACACACTGTTGAGAAGGCATGTCAGCCACAATAGCCCCACAACATCCAGAGCCTTCAGGTACTCCGGGCGGATCTCGTCCACCCACGGGGCCCGGCCACTACGCAGCTCTTTAACTACCCTGGACACCTCAGCCTCAGTGATGGGCAAGCCCCCCCCCAGCATCCTGAGGCTCTGTGCCCTCAGATGTCTCAAAGGCAGTGTACGTAGATGTATCCAAGGCAGGGTTGAGGAGGTCCTCAAAGTATTCCTTCCACCTCCAGGTGATGTCTAGGTCAACAGCACCCCCTCTCCACTATAAATAGTAGGGACTAGGAGCTGCTTCCCCCTCCTGATATTCTGGGTGGTTTGCCAGAACCTTTTTGAGGCCGATCAAAAGTCACTTTCCATGGCCTCACCGAACTCCTCCCCAGGTTTTTGTTTCTGCGACTGCGAAAGCTCCGGCGAACAGGAGCCTCTGCCAGACATTCCCCGCTGACCCTCACTATGCGCTTGAGCCTACCAGGTCTGACCGGCCTCCTCCCCTGCCACCTGAGCTAACTCACCACCAGGTGGTGATCAGTTGACAGCTCTGTCCCTCTCTTTACCTGAGTGTCCAAGACGGAAGGCCGCAGATCAGGTGATACAATTATGAAATCGATCATCAACCTGCAGCCCCGGACATGTTCATACCATGTTCACTTATGGACACCCTTATGCTGAAACATGGTGTTTCTAATGGACAAACCATGCAGTGCACAAAAGTCCAATAACAGAACACCTCTTGGGTTCAGATCAGGGAGGCCGTTCCTCCCAATCACCCCACTCCAGGTCACACTGTCATTGCCCACGTGAGCGTTGAAGTCCCCCAGCAAAACAATGGAATCCCCTCGTGGCACGCCAACCAGCATACCACTAAGGCAATCTAAGAAGGCTAGGTACTCTGAACCGACATTCGGTGCATAAGCAGAGACCTGTTCCCGACCCGAAGGCGCAGGGAAACAGCCCTCTCATTTACCGGGGTAAACTCCGTTGTTAATGCACCGAGCTGTGGGGCCACCAGTAGCCCCAGCCCAGTGTCGCTCACTCGCCACAACTCCAGAAGAAAAGAACGTCCAGCCCCTCTCCAGGAGATTGGTTCCAGAACCCAAGCTATGCGTTGAGGTGAGCCCGACTATATCTAGTCGGTATCTCTCAACCTCTCGCACAAGCTCAGGCTCCTTCCCCACCAGAGAGGTGACATTCCATGTCCCGAAAGCCAGTTTTGTCAGCCGGGAATCGGACTGCCAGGGCCTCCCTTGGCCGCCACCCGATCCACAAAGCACTGAACCTCTGACATTCCCCTTGCGGGTGATGGGCCCACCTGGGGACAGTTCCACATGCCTCCTTCGGGCTATGCCCGGCCCGGGCCCTACGGGCCAAGGCTCGGCCATCGGGCTCTCCGCAAACGGGCCCCTCCCCCAGGCACTTTGCTTCCCTGCAGCCTGCTCATCTCTCTATCACAACATGCACTGTTAAACTATACTCAGTTTATTTATTTTCTTTTTTAATATGAGGGACTACATGTCCTACTGTAACATTCTGAATACTTGAAAAATCTAAAACTTGTTACATTTTAAGAGTATTTGGATATAGTTTATTAGGCATTTTTTTGAATAAGTGTTTTTTGTTTGGTGTAGACACTTTTCTACCTCAGAATTTTAAAAAGTTTTCAAGAGACCAAGGATAGAAGCAGATACTTGTTGCAGTCAGTTCTGTCCAGCTTTATTTTATGTATGCCCTTTAACATATCTGTAATGTTATACTATTTTGCACATTGTTACATTATTATATTGTTTTGTTCATTTGAGGTATGGTATGTGTTTCTTTGAATACTTGAAAATCAATAACCTTTTTTTTTAAGGGAATTTTGTATGTAAATAATAAAATTGCTATAAATATTTGTTTACTAATATTGTTAATTTTAATGTATTCATTCTATTTGTCAGGATAGTATGGAAGCCAATTTCCACCAGGTAGTAAAAAAAAATATAAGCTACGGAATCTCGCAATTGCGACTTTATATCTCGCAATTGCGACTTAGTAAGTCACAATTCCGAGTTTATATCTTGCAATTGCAACTTAGTAAGCCACAATTCTGACTTTATATCTCGCAATTGCGACTTTAAAAGTTAAGACTTCTGACTTCTCACGGACGAAAATCCGGTTGTAGCTCATTGTCTACCTTACCACTGTTAAATAGACCCATATATTGTGTTGTAAGAACGTTTTGTTTAAGATTTATTGAGCCGCGAAGTTCAAATC
>JAODKE010000050.1:14863600-14886943 GCA_026779605.1 Mormyrus hasselquistii
TTTTTTTTTTACATTATTAAAGAAAGCAGGGCAAAACGGGCCCGAAGGTTCCCCTTGTGGCGGGTTAATGGGGGTCCCCCCCCCCCCCCCCCCCAAAATTGGGGCCACTTCACAGCAAATTCCCAGGCTGCTTTTTGTTGTCCACTCCTACTATAAACGAACTACCATGTGAAACAAACCAAGTAAACGAAACGTAACGTGTATTTATGAAGCGATTTCATGATTATGCCAGGATACCTGCATGCTTTCTGCCTCACGCTTATGCTTTATGACGGCACAGAAGCCCTCAGTTAGCCCACCGCAGAATTTACAGATGTGTTCGAACAGTCGGGGGCAGGGATCCGTAGGGGGTAACGGAGAGACTGTGAATGTGCATCAGTTCCAGAATGTGTCCATCGGGGGGGGGGGGCGATTTAACTTCATGAGGCTCAGCAGTGACAGGAAATCCTAAACAGGATGCAGAATCGAAACCTTATTTCACTGCGATCTAATAATACAAGTTGCTATAATCTGTTGCATATTTGTTTCGTTTTGATTCGGTTCTGATGGGACTCACTGAAACCCATCAAAAAAAGCCATTCTCAGTTAGTCTGCAGGTAGTGGTTGTGTATGAATACACTTTTTTGAGTAAAACACTGTGTTTTGTCTCATAAGTAGCTTTGAACAACAGCCCATGGTGATCTAAATATCCAGTGTACTTTACTGTGAAAAGCAGTTTGGTCATGCATGAAGGACTATACAACTAGATCGGTGGGAATCAATGCCTTTCTATGTAACTAAATAACACTGCTAAAGTTCCTCGCTGGCTTTGTCTCCAGATAACTGAGCTCGGAACCCTTCTTTTTATTTTTTTTATTTAGCTCCTGATTAACAGGCCACAGAGGGTACTTCATAGCTGCCTTTGCCCCTTTGGGAGCAGCCGAACACCACAACCCGTTGCGACAGAGTCCGGTTGCCCTGATAGCCTCAGATGCTGGATTCAAGGAGGATTTTAGGTAAGACCCAAAGTCACCCAGTGCAGCTGGATCCATCTGTAGCTGTCACACCAGACTTGAGTACAAAGACAGATTATGTTCTCCTTCGTCACACCTGGCTGTTACGCCCCTGATGATATTACAGTCTGATGACAACCTTCGCTGAACAGACCCTGCACTGTTCAGTGGCTCCAGGGAACCTGGGCCATATCACAGAATTGTGCCTGTTGACAGGACGTGTTATTAGAGAAATGAGATAAAGGTCTATTTCTGGGTGCTGGTGGGGGTGAGGTTGGAGGTCTCTTTGTTTGTTTTTCATGGGCACAGAGAACTTTAGATGCAGTTCAGTGGGATGTTAAGTCTTTGTTTATGATAATAACATACAGCATCATTGTACGTCAACCACTGCCTTTCTGTTCGCTCTTTCTTTTCTATCTTTCTTTTTTGTCAGGACACTCTTATCGTCATGTAAGAGAGAGATCTGAGAGAGATATTTTACCAGTGGTGGTTTTGAACATTCTCAGATAAGGCTTCATTTATTCTATGTAAAGTGTCTACCAGCATCATCTTTTGAACTTCAAGCACGAACCTCAAAGTCTTTGCAGTCCCGTGGCTCTCAACTCGAGTGAAGCAGACTTTATGGTGTTACATCTCGCGGTAGAACAAACTAAGTTTTGCAATAGCACTGAAGCCTGTACCCAGAAGAACTGTATAAGACCCAATAGCTTTAGCGTTAATTTTTTGGTTTCTAAGCAGCCACCGCAAATCAGTCAGAGGAGTACAAATCCCTGGCCCTGCTCTGACCCTAAAGGCAACCACTATGCACCCCCCATACCACAGCACACACCTACACACCCGAGCTGCCACAGTGAAGCTATGAGAGCGTGTAAGTGCTCACACCATAACCCCCTTTTTGCAAATGCATGGCGCACCTCTTGAGTTGAGTCAAATGTGGAAGAAACATCCGTCAGCACATATTTATTTATTTAATTATTTATTTAAGTGACATGCATTTTGAGAAGGCAGAGTCAGATCGTCTATGGAGCAATTGAGGGTTAAGGACCTTGGTCTGGGGTCCAATGCTGAAATCACTTTGCCAGCCTTGGGATTTAAACCGGCATCCTTCCGATCACAGGCACAGAGTCTAACCCACTGAGCCACACACCAGCCCCATGTGAAAAATGTTCATGACATTTTATGAACGCTCGCCGGCGCTTTGTAGGGTCGCGCCTCATCCACACCGCTGTCTCCTCGCTTTACCTTGGTGGCGGGGCCTGCGTGTGCCCTTCCCTTCTCTCTTATCCTTGGCTCTACTGAAAGTGGCCCGCTTGTTTTCCTGGAGATTTGGGAAGAAATTCCCCCTGAACCTGCAGCTGTCTGAGGAATGTTCCCAGCGGTCCAGCTCCACCCGGAGCTCTGCTGACTCCATCAGCTAGCGCCATCGCACCGGCATCCGCGGGGAGGGGCGGGGCCAGCCGGCGGGAGGGGGAAACCGTAGAACTGGCGAATGCCACAGCCGAAGTCTGTGGGCCTGCTTGCCGAAAAACACGAGCCGTTGCCATGGAGAGCAGACTAAGTACAGCTGACCTAGGCTTTGTCTCCTCTGCTTCCCCGTCTCCCCCACTTCTCTTTCTGCCTCGTTTTCTAATTTCTCCATCTCAGTTTTTAGTGATATTGCGCACTCTCTTGAAGAACTTTGTTTCGGTCTTTTGCGCCTGGCGTCCTTCAGAAAGTGTCTGTAGCTGTCCCTGCAAGCATTTTTGCCCCCCCAGCGCCTGAGTTTTGGGACCACAGGAGGAACAAAGAAGACGACTCAAAACAAAGTTACATTTTGCATGCAATCAGAGTGAGAAAGCAGATCGTATCTTGTGCTGGAGCAGAAGTCACCGAGGGCAGCTGTAAACCCTCGCCACGCTGAATCAGTGCCAGTGGCATTTTTCTCTCCTCTTCAGCCTCACCCGAGCCCCAGGGGTGGGTGAGCTGTTCATATTTAACCCTTCGTAGGGGTCGAAGTCTTGTCCCCAGTGTGTCCTTGTTGACCCTCACCAAAAAAGTTACCCTCTTTCTGATCGCAGTTCTGGATAATTTGTGCCAGACCTGGAGATAATGCAACGCTGAAATCAAGCATCCATATCAGTGTGATATACGACAACATGAAACAAAAATGACTTAGTTAACTTTTACTGAAGTGTAAATATATGATCAAAATCCAATGAGAAGCAAGTGAAAAGGAACAGAAGCATAAGTACTGGCTAAACCAGGATGAGATGTGCGGTTATACAAGAATCATCAGCGACAGCTTGGTGTGATGTAGCCGGATGTGAGGCGAAGGACTGCTATCCAAGTTAGAGCTGATTATTTTCATATAGCTGCAAACCTTGAAGTGGTCTATCCTGATTATCCCATGACTAACAATCAAAAAATGATAACAGAATAAACTAGTCGCGGTTAGTTTTTTTGCATTAAATTATTTCAATTAGCATTTAACAATGTTCCAGTGTGCTATTAAAAATACAGTTCTTATAGGGATAGAACGCCTGGTCAGGCTGCTCACTGGAAGTCCGTTACCATGGAAACCATCAACAGACAAACACTATTCTGATAAGAACAAAGAGGAAAGTCACCCAGGTTTTCATATTCACATGTTTGATAAAACATTAAAACACAGTAATGCAGAACTACCTGCCGGAACTACCTTTGCCGCTACAGGAAAATAGTCAACACCCATGTGACGTCTCTGGACCAATAAGAAAACGGTATTTACTGAGCTGTGGTATAAGCCAGGACTCTCCAACTCCGGTCCTGGAGAACTGCCGTCCAGTAGGTTTTCTATCATACCTGGCTTCTGATGAGCCGCACCTGTTCTCAGGTAAATACCAGGAGAAGCTGAGTGGGACAGAAAACCTACTGGATAGTAGCTCTCCAGGACTGGAGTTGGAGAGCCCCCCAGAAGAGCCATTTCAGCATTAGCATAGGAAAAAGACAAAATGTGCATCGGGTGTCGGACATCGGGGTCTGAGGGTAAGAGAAACCAGAACTTGTCTGCATATAAAGGTAAAATGATCAGCTGTCTTCACAGATGTCCATGCCCCCCCCTGCCTCGCAATCTTCTTATCCTGAAAATATGTATTTTTATCTTACTATTTACGAGGGGAAAGTTCTAGAATGACTGCGGTCAGCAGTTTCTGTGTTCATAAAAAGACACCTGCAAGCTTAGCCTCTGTATAAGGATGGTACCAAGGAGACCGGCGGTCAGGAATGCTGGATGTTATTCGGCCAGGAGCGTGCAAACCCCTGAAGATCCATGACACCTCCTTAACATTTACCGTCCGTGGGATTTTCTCGCTTCAACCTGGCAAATTGATTGTGATGGTGTCCTTCAGACACCTGTCGCAATGAGCCTCCAGCAGACGTCCAGCATACCAAGCCTGGTTTCCGGAGCATTCCGATCCTCTGTGTGAGCTGCCGTTTCACAGGTTCCTGGAAACAATAGAGTCATGGGATAGATATCTCTGCTAAACTACTTTGTCTGGGTTAGTCAATTCGACTTTCATTTTGAGACGCACCAAGGCCAAGCTGAGATTGATCTGTAAGCAAAATCCAGAACTAGCAAGATGCTGTTTACGGCAAGGAGTCTATTTTTGACGCCCTTAAATGGGTAATAAGATTTGCTTGATTGATTTTTGCCAGAATTTTGTTTATTTATAGACAATGATCCAGTTGCACACATTTCCATAACTTCTGAGTTTTTGTCAGAAGCAAATTGCACAGTATGAAAACGTACTATATATATATAATTTTACATTTTACCCGAGCAATTCTGGTTAGCCCAACTTGCTTACGGGTACAAAAATTAAGACCCTTCTGGGACTATGAGATATTAAACAAAACCAGAACCAAGGTCCTCGACAACTAGATGCTCATTTGTCGTTTCCAGCACCTTGCCACTCTCTCTAGCTTTCACGCCTCCAGTTCTGAATCACAGACCGCACTTGAACTGGTTGTAACCAGCCAGCTCTGCACTCAATGGGTCTCTCTGTCCGTTTTCAGTTCAGTTTGAGTTTAAGCTTTATTGGCATGGTGAAAAAAAATGTGCTGCCAAGGCATGTGCTTGCAATTGAAATAAGACAATAAAACAATAAGCGATTATTTGCTATTTTGTTGTTCTTGACTTCACTCCATGAAGCCACTTTGATCTGTTTTCCAAGTATTTCGCTCCCAGCAGAGTCTGGAGCTCGCCCCAAAGGTTTGGAGACGACTGTGCCTACTTCATCCACCGCAGTCTTAGCCATGATGAGCAGTGACGGTGAGAACGTGGCTCAGTGTCTATCGCTAATGATTTTATATTACGCGTGTACCCTGACGGATTAAACGTCGTCGGCACTGGGGCGCAGCTCTCCATAATTCACGGCCGCCCAGGGAATGAGATATGCCCCCCTGTTTTGAAGGTGTAAAATCCACGTTAATGCAGGAGATAAAGCAAACCAGATGGCCGGGGGGGGGGTGAATTATGTTTCTCTAGCAGTGAGGTCATTCTGAAGCTACCTGCTGCAGAGCACATGCAAAGCCATCGCATGCCTTTCAGTGCCGGTACGGCCCGGGGCCCAGAGACAGAACATGGTCACCATGACCGAGTTCAAAGATGAATTTTCTGGAGTCGAAATGGAGAAGGATTATGGGGGAAGGAGGTTATGTGGGAGGGGGTCATGGAGGAGGGGGGTCATGGGGGAATGAAGAGAGAAAGTCGAGGAGGTGTGAGTGTGCAGAATAGGACTGGTCTGTTAAACTGATGTGCTGCTCTAATCTAATTGCTATTTCCAGCAGAAATGTGATCAAGTGCCTTTAAATTTAGTGTACAGACCTATATTCAGTACAAGGAAATTACAAATCAGTGGATATTTTTCAGCAACAAATACCAGCTGTGTGTTTTTTTCTCATGAAGAAACAAGGAACAAACATGACGTCCAGTTTTTTTTTTATTATTATTATTTTGTGTAGGCGTGTAATGTTTTTTTGTTTTTCTTTCTTTCTTTCTTTTTTTTACGAGAGTCAGCGGGGATCTGTCACTAGCTCTATCATGGCAATCGACAGTCCCATGCTCAGGCACATACGGTACTTAACGAGGACCAAAGCAGACTCAGGTTCCATTTCCTGTTGGCACAATCACAAGCCATTAAATCACTCAGAGTGATTTACAATTCCCTCGCTGGCCTGGTTGCTCAACGCACTATAACGCATGGGGCCCACAGATGAGATGGGGGCCAGCTTGCTTTCATAACAGCAGAGATCTCAGGTTAATGTGGGCTTACCTTTTATTTCAACATCAAATAGTCAGGCTCCAAAAATGTTCTATCAGAATTAAGGAGGCGAAGAATTCAGTCATTACATTTAGCATAAGGCTAAACTTTTTTTTCTCTCCAGAAACTGACATGTATGTGAGGTCATACAACCAAAACCTCTGACTCATATGGCTCACATAATACATCTAATTCAACCATCTTCTTTTTATATCTCCTTTTGACTGTCTTCCCCTGTTTTCCTTTCCATTCTCTTCACCATTTTCATCTTTGTTGTCCCTTTAGTTTAATGTCCTCTGTCTTTGTTAAGCTGTACAGTCAAATCCCAGTATCCCTGCTCTCCAGGTGTTCCCCATGTAGGGTTTCAGGTGAGAACAGTCAACGGAGACAAAAGAGCACATAACAGCTCAAAAAGTCGAGGTGCCTCCTCTGGAGTGCCAGGTGAGCCGAGACGTGAACACATCACAGGTGAGACGAGACGTGAACACATCACAGGTGTGCAGACCATGGCGGCCGGAGGAATAGGATCGGGGGGGGGGGGGGGGATTCAGGAAGGACAAACACGGAGGGGGTTGGCCGAGGGTGCCTGATGCATCGCAGGTGACTAGACTACAGCTTCTGCTGGGAATCCAGGGCCACGACTCCCAAGTTTGTTGACCTGTAGGGAAGGTCGGCTTCCTGCTTTGAATGTATGTCTTCTTGTAACTTTGTGTACCGTTTCAGTTTCTTGGGAAAGGGGGACACTTGATTCCCTTTAAGTCAAATGAGTTTATCAGTTTATTATTCGGAGAAAGGGGTGATGCCTGAACCCAATTTCATGATCTCATGCAAGAGGCGTTCAAAACTGCTTGCTTCACTTTGACAGATTAGTTTATCAGGCTATGTGACTCAATCTGTTTATCTTATGCAGCTGTTTTCATTTCTGTTCAGTTCCTGGGTACATTTTAATGGGATGAAATAGTCAGAAAGAAAGTTGAAATGGAGACAACTAAGGCGGGGCAATGGGATTCTTCAGATCACTCATTCAATTCACTATATATATTTAATTATTCTAGAGTCCTTCCAAACTGAAAGTTGGAATACTTGGTAGAACTAAATCCATAGTCAACTAAAAACAAAAGTCACACACATCAAAAAGAAGAAACTTGAGCAGAAAAAGCATTTGAAGACAATTCTAATGAAGGAACCTTTCAATTATGAACAATGCACTCTGCAAATGCCTGTATACAGACTGTGAAAGTGATTTCATTTAATACATCAATTCAGTATGTCCAGATGTTTCCTCAACGGATGGAGAGAAAGGTACAAACCCACACCCCTTGCCCCCCCCTCCCCCATCCGGAGGTTCCTCAGGACCTGCGTACTGGAACAGTACCTAAACACTGTCCCTCATGGGGGTTTTAGCTGTCCATTACAAGCTGGAGCAATGTTACTCAGTTATATATACAGGATATGTCAGGGAGCTGGAGAGGAAGAGGTCTTTGGCACCAGCATGGCTCACCAATCAGAGAGGAAACCAGAAAAGCATAAGCATCTGAAATGATGCACTTTACTCATGCAGATGGCCAACATTCGATCGAGTGATCATGCTGACATTGTTTTGTTCATATAGACAATTGGACTCATTTAAGCTCTGCTATTTTCAATTATGTCTAACACATGGAACATTGACTTCAATAATGAAACATGATCTTCAGTCTAATGCAATGAGCTACATCCCAACCCATGGCCTTCAGCTTAATACTCTCACTTTACTACAATCGCATCGCTGTGCCGCTACATGTGATTGGTTGAATGTTTGCCAGTAAGACAAATAGTGCATTTTGTTTATTGCTCGTTTGAGTTGAATTGTCGTGACTCCAGCTTCTTTTCTGAGGGGGGATCTGAAAATCCCCAGAATCCAGACAATTCAAGTTATCCAGAAAAGCAAAAGGAATACCGTGGAAAGCTGGGCTTCTCTTCCTGGGAAGGTAATTTAAGTATCCTTCATGCAGACAAAGGGACTGTTATGATAGGCCGGTTTCCAAGTCAGCGCCTGGGCTTTTCGGTGGAATGACTTGTGGTGACCAGAACCAATCAAAATTCAGAATGCTGTTATGGCTCTTGGTAAAGGACACATAGTACATTATTATAGGTTGTCTGCATTAAATATGACACAAACAAACGTGAACTTGCCACACAAAGACAGCGCTACTGGTGTGCACTTGTGTGTTTGTGTCTTAATGATTCAGCTCAAGGTTTGTATCAGTGAAATTACAGTGCAGATCCACCTGAGGTCGTGCTGACTCCGCCCCTACCTGTGACCAGGGGAGTGATTGTATGAGACAGAGACCCGACTGGTTATTCTGTCGCTGTTAATCCCTTGAACACGTCACAGCACAGGCTGCTGCTTGCCCATTGTTGTTTTTCTCAGAGAAACGGATAGAAATCGCCTTTATTTTGCAAGGTCTGGCGCTGAGTGCTGCCAAGTGAAACAGTACAATTTACTTTTCACGCAGCCTCCATCTGAGAGACTATCACAGTCCGGTTTGCCAAAAGGAATGAGACGACATTGAAGCACGGCTATTCCGTGTCCTGGCTGGCTCCGCAGTTCCTTTATGAGATGTTAAAAAACTGAACGCTCTTTCATATTCCCAAAGTCTCCGCCGACGTGATTCTGTGGGAAACCATTGTCAAAGCTGGTCGACCACTCTGCGGATCCCACGGCAGCCGAAGTTGGCGGCGGAGCACCGGTGCTGGCTTTGCTGCGATATTGAATCTGAAAAGAAGCAAATGTAATGGGCCAAAATGAGAGAGAGAGAGAGAGAGAGTGCAATACCATTGACAGACAGCAGAAACAAAGACGGGAATCGTTGATAGGCAGGTACCGCTAAGCAAATGAGGGGAAGACAAGGCAAAAAATGTGTATTTAGAGGGATGGTGAGGTCCCTCAGTCCAGATAGAGGTTCCAATCATGTCCTCGGCAAAATAGTCACGTGTCCATTAGGCCCTTGACCAAGGACCCTCACCCCCTGAAATGCTCCGGGGGTTGCCGCGTAAATGTCTGACCCTGCGCTCGGACCACAAGCTTCACTCTCAACTGTACAACTGTGTCTCGACTGTGTCTGTATGTCTCAAAGGAGAGCATGATGAGATATGCGAGACCGTAAATTCCAGTGTACCTGTACAGCATGTACAGCATCATTTTCATTTCAGATGCATGACTGCGAGTTATTCTGAAAAATAGCAATGCTTATGCGTGACTAACTGAAAAGACAGCGCCTGGTGCCCTTCACATGCAAAGTAAGGTAAACTCACTGGCATGCAGCTTGTCAACACTGTCTTATCGAAATAGTAATTTTATCCATTTTTGCTCCCCTCCAAAAGTGGCTCGCACGTGCTGGCATGTCCTGCAGCAGGTATCAGCAATGCCGGTTCATCAGGGATGGGAAATGTATGGCCGTTTGCCGCCACTCGTGTTACTTCAGGGCATGGCTCAGAGATTCATGTCACAGTTCCAGAAAACCGCAGAGTGCGTATGCAAAAATCAGGTTTTGCATGTCTCCACTGCCGCCACCGCAGTCAAACTGTTTCAATGCAGTGACGATTTATGGTGTAATAACAAGAATTAACTCTCTCAATCCGAATCTGGTTTGCCAGTCACTGGTTGAAATAATGAATAACTTTCCTAACTCAGGCCATGGTACCAGAACTGAATTAGAGCCTATGTTGTATACATTTTTCGAAAATGTATAGCATAGCTTTCTATTTTTAATTTTAAAAAGCATGACATTGTGATCTGTCTTTTTCAAGCTCAGTTGTTACACAATACTGGCTAGGTGATTGTATTGCTTAGCAAAGCCGGATTCAATCTTTTTTTTTTTTTTTAATGGAAGTCTTACTCTGAACCATATGGATAATGGATCACACCATTTCAGGAAAGTGCTACAAAATAATCCACAACCTTCCTCTGTGGCTGAATGAGAATAGGTTTCTTGTTGTATATGTCATTTAATCTGTTTCACACATTTTCAAGAACAGTCAAGGAATATTCCGGAAAAAGCTGAAGGCTGCACAATCTGCAAAAGACTAGGTGAAAGCTTTATAGATTCAAATATTTTTAAAAAAGGAATACTGTAGTTTCATATTTCTTTCTCGCATTTGATCTTATGGCCACGATGCTGCTCAGACACTCTCTTAGTAGAACAACTCAGACTGGTTTGTTACCTTGTGTAATCTCAGGAAACAGACAGACAAACAGGTTTGTAATTATATCTTTATGGGGACCATCCATTTCTAGGCAACCCTAATCCCAACAAAGACAGCCTTAATGCCTATCCAGCCCTAACCTTAACCATAAGTAACCAAACCAAATACATGACCTTTGGTATTTATAGATTTTTAATTGCATTCACATATCTTTGAGGGGACCAGAAAAATAACAAGTTTATATTACATCGTGGGGAACATTTGGTTCCTGCTTTCTATAGCAGATAAGATGCCTGAGGCTTTAGCAGGTGTTCAGATGATGGGGCCCCAGAAACTATGTAGCGGGCTTATACTTTAATTAACTGTGAGCTGCAATTTACCATTTGACCTCCATTTTACTCCATTTTACTGTGGACAGGCTAGATTCCACACCTCTCTAATTAACACTCACGCACATTTACACAGCAGAATCAGGTTGTGTGCCTCTCCACAGCAAGCTGTCATCTAGAAGTGCCTAAAGGAGGGAATGGCCAGATGTTTTGAGTTTGGGCACATTGATTAGAGCTCCAGCTCCTCCACTGACTCCACCCCCCACGTCACAGTCACATTTCAACAGCAGCTATTCTGCAGGGTGTCTCCGAACAGTTTCCTGATTGACGACGGGCTGCCGCAATTCATTTTTTGCTAAAGCACACCCCAGCTCAAACCCGACTTCCTAAATCATGTGTTTTAGAGTCCCGTTGTCAGCGGGCTATGACCGAGACGGACACCAGTGGAGCCGAAGGACTCCCAGTGGGTCGGGTGTGAGCAGAATGACCCCATTTTCAGCATCAGTGAAGCTGCACGGTAGCCGCCGAATTACTTGTCTGCGACGCTGAGCAGCTGGTTGATGTTTATGTCGAGTGTGTCCTTTTCCTGCCTGAAGGACCGGTTTGTTCCTCTCCTTCCAGAGCTTGCAGAAACCCTAGGGCATCATAGAGCTCAACATATTTTATGTATTTTATTTATTTTATGTTGTTTCACAAAGAGTTTAATTTGTTTTTCATGTCGAGGTTTGATGTATGCCCTAGCAACACAAGTGATGATTATCACTTATAACTGCAATTGATTTATTTTAGAAAACGCTTTTATCCAAAGCCACAATCCCTGGAACAAGTTGGGGGTTACGGGCCGTGCTCAAGAAGCCAATGGTGAAGTCACTTTGCCCACTCTGAGATTTGAACTGACAATCTTATATTCACAGGCACAGAGTCCAAACCCTTTGAAGCACCCCACCCCAATTACACAAGTTCATGCCGACCAATAAAATAATAAAACCTGATACCTCTCTGTGTCTCAGGTTATCTTCACAGAGGCCGTTCCTGTGGCGACTCATGTCACAAATCCTAACGGTATGTCAGCGTGCATGTCTGTTAGACGCACAGTGCTCTGTCCTATTTGCATGTAGGGCGTCCTCACTAACACCCCCGAGCTCGACCACCGCGGCATTTCTGGGCTGCCGTCGGGACAGCGCCTAAACCCGAAAGAAGACGGATCCCTGTGTAGTCCTAAGATGAAGCGGACAGCGCCTAAACCTGAAAGAAGACGGATCCCTGTGTAGTCCTAAGATGAAGCGGACAGCGCCTAAACCCGAAAGAAGACGGATCCCTGTGTAGTCCTAAGATGAAGCGGCCACACGGTGCAGATTTCTGACGTCCCGAGGTAAGTCTCTAGAAGACAGCGTCGGACATGGGATGTGCCACTGCAGGTGGGGGGTGTCACGGGGTCAGCCAGCACACTGCCGCTGGGCCCTTTGTGCTGAGGTGTTCTGATATGTTCTGGTACCACCGGACCTTCTTCCCTGTAAAGCCAGTAGGCTGCAGGCGGATCCTACCTTTCAACCTCTTGCTCTTTTGCCCTCCCTTCTTCCCCTTCTCCTCTATTTCCTTCCTGTCTCCCTCCCATCTCTTCCCATTGTTCCTGTTCCAGTGCCAGTTCCTGTGGATGATTTGCTGATCCAGCGAGTACATGTAGAATACCCAACAACTCCATTTTTATTAATCATGATGCGCAGTATACATTTGTGCTTAAACAGTAGTCTTGCCTTCACATATACTTAAAAGCTCTACTGATGGACCTTCTGGAGAACTTTTGTTGGCCATGACAGCCGAGACCGTTTATCTCCAGTTCAAACTCATACGGGAAGAATTCACGAACTGGAGGACATTCAAAATCAAAACACATTCCAGCGTGAATGCATAAGAAGAAGAGGCTTCTGGGATCAGTGCTCGCTGTAATTCTTCAGAAACATCTGGAAGGACCCCTTAGATCAACCTTTTTTTGCAGTGGGCCGCAATATGTCCAAGTTCAAGTCTCACGGGCCGCATATTATTTACATATCAATGCTCAATAACCAGATATTATGCATCTTAAATTATTACAATTAGATATTATTATCATTAGAGAGTATAATTCTACTTACCATTAATGGGATACATTTATTATTATTTTATTTATTTTTAATTTATTTTTTTTATTTTTTTTACGTGGTCAGCATTGCGGGCTGCATTTGCATTTGTGACGGGCCGCAGGTTGAGAACCACTGCCTTAGATGAATGCACATGTATCTATGAATATCTTAACGGCAGAAAATGCCATATGAAAACAGATGTTGGTGATGACAGGAACCTACCCCTTCACCAGCAGAATCCCTATTCGCTATTCTTGACCACAGACCAGGTTCTCGCATTAGTGTAGGGATGAAATTACACCAAGACGCAGGTGACTCAAGGTGACCTTAGACACATGAAAAGCATGTCTTTATTTCTGTCCTTGAAATTAATATGTGGCGTAAAAACAGAATGACAACAAACTGTCACAAACATAAGGAGTCCGTCAAGCCTTGCGTAGTGCCTCAAGGATGGGCTATATTTTTAAACTCAGAGGACATTCCCTTAACCCATCAAAAGATTCTGGTAGTTGGCCAGTAGCGTGACTCGATGAGCCAGTTTCAGATCTCATGTACATTTCTCATAAGGAACTTTGGAGAACTATAATTCAAGGGCTGGTCATGGAATGAGGAAGTAATTAATGTGGAGTAATTAATGGTGAAAAGTTTATAGCAGAAATACTCATTTTGAATCTCTTGTACTGTTCTTGGTGTTAAATTGGTTGGTCAATAGACCACGTCCTGTGACATTCGCTGTGCCCAGACATCATGATGTTTATCCCCTGGAATAACTTGCAGCAGCTGCAAAAGCCCCCCCCCCTCCATATCTCCCAAGGGCTATTTGGGGGGGGGGGGGGGGTTAGTTTCAATCCTCAGCTTTCATAGGTTCTTGTAGTCCCACCTGCTGGGGCAAGAAACTGTAAAAATGCAAAAGAGGGAGATTTTAGAGCTTCTCAGTTTTTGAAGTATTTTAAAACAGCAGCTTAATTCCCATACACTATACACATGTGACAGCACAGGTTAGATTTATGAAATATGAATGTGTTAGACCACAAGGTGGCAAAGCAATTTGCTTGCTATGGAGGAAGCCAGATGGAAAAAGCACAAACATGGGGAACAAGACTACATGATGAGATGAGAACAAATATGATTTAATGATGCAGGTCTTACCGAATGACAGAAATATATGTAACATTATGAACACATATGTAACAATGAACACATCAATTTTTGAATCCAAATTTCAGTGTGGGCTTGGCTACACAAAGTTAATCAAAGATCGCACGCATATATAATACTGTACTATTTTCAGAAGAAATCTGAGAACACGCCCAGTCCACTCTAAACCCCGCCCCTTTTAGGTGTAAGGTGTGATAAAGTAAAGCTGCAAGACAGGACAAACCGGCTGAGACTAGTACTTTTGCTTTTGAGTTTCACCGTCCGTACTGCTGTTTTCATTTTACTTCGTGCTTCGGCCAAATCAGCAGGAGCGTTACGAGTCGTGGGGGAGGGGAGGTAAACAAAAAGAGGCTAAAGAGGCAATTTGGGAGGGGGGTCTAAGTCGGGCCATGTGACAGGACTAACACTTATCTTTGGCATTGGAGATATCACCACCCTGACCCACAACTGCCAAAGTGTTCCTCACTGGCACATGGTGACAAACTCAGACAAAGACAGTCCCTCATCGACACACGTCACGCAGTGACACACTGACAACACGCTACGACGCGCAGTCACCGGGTGGAGGGCTGAGTCATTGCTATCAGCCACATCAGACAGCTTTGTCAAGCATATGCCTGGCTGGCTGGAAGAACAAAATAAGGGAAAAAAAACTGGCACAGAAGGATGAAATTCGATTGAAAAAGTAACTGTCTTGGCAGCACCAGCTGCTCCTGCCCAACAAGTTCCTTCTGGGTTATTTTGTCCTCTGAGTGAAGTGTTGAAGCTTTTGTTTTGACTATAAAACTAAGAATGTATCCCAACCAAGGCTTTTTGTATTTTTGGCAGAGACATCCTGTGCAGGTGCTATATGTTTATAAGTATTTATGCTGTAAAACTTACGGTAACGATCCATTGCCTTATGAAACCATCCCATCTGGACCAAATGTGACCTACACTTACACAATCAAGTCAAAACACTTGTGGTTTCTTACTGAACCCATGCAATGGAGAGTGATCGTGGACAGCCACATATAAATTCTATCAGAGTAAAGCCAAAGCTAAATTGGAAAATTCAACAGTGCTTAAGAGCGATAGCGGACCCGATATCGCTTAAGGACATAGTTAAGTGGTTTGCTCCTAGCAGGAGTAAACACACTCAAATTAGTCATTTTCAGACGTTTAAAACAAGGAGCGAGAGGCAGGCCAAAAATGATCTTCACTACGGTTACTTTAAAACGCGCCACGCTGATATTTTGGCAAGCGACGGCAAGAACGCCGCAAATGGTTAATTTAAAACAAATGAGTTGTAACTAATTAAATAAAGTTAATCAATGGATAAAAAAGTATTTCTACGCAAGGGATTCACACGTGATGCATTCGTTACTTTACATACAGTAGGAAACTCCTGCAGAAATTTAACACACGGACTATGTAAAATGTCAGAAAATCCAGACACTAAATCCTGCA
The DNA here is from genome assembly GCA_026779605.1 of Mormyrus hasselquistii. Lineage (NCBI taxonomy): Eukaryota > Metazoa > Chordata > Actinopteri > Osteoglossiformes > Mormyridae > Mormyrus > Mormyrus hasselquistii. Next base: position 14,879,116 of record JAODKE010000050.1, read on the forward strand.
TTTGGAATAAAAGGGCTATGTCACTTGATCCTATACACACCATACAACAATATGTGAAGCTGTGCACACGACGCCGCAGCCCGACCGCAAAGCGTGTTCGGACGCGGCAGGAAACGTTAAGACCGCAATTATGCAGGAAGCTTATCTGGACTTCTTCGTATTCCCAACCTAGGAGTCGCGCGACTAAGCGCTCGCGGAGTGTGCGTGGGCGTGGCATGGCGGGCGCCGCGCCTTCGTCATCGCGTCAGCTGGCGCGAGGGGCAGTGACGTATCGCCGAGCTCGGGGCGAAGCGGCTGTCCCCGCTCGCGCTGTCGTCTTTGAGCTGCAGAAGGCGTTTCTGCGTGGCATTGGATGGTCGTGCTGAGATGTTAGCGTAGATCTGCCGGGAGTGGATAAGGGGGACGCGGTGAGGACACATCGGTGGAGAGAGCACGATGTAGCTGGAGTTAACGCCACGACGAACGCGTATTTGTAATAGGGAGAATCCCAAGCGACTGAGTCTCCGAGCTGGGCGATTATGCTGCCGATGTTTCTTGCGTTTTTGCTGGAGCTACTGCTGCTATGCGGGGCAGCCTTATCGCAATACTCCAGTGATCAGTGCAGCTGGAGAGGGAGGTGAGTTACGGAGATTAACAGGGCACACTTACATACTTTGCTGACAGTTACAGCTCAAGTGATGCATTTTCCTACCCTCCTCACTTAGTATAATTGCTTTGTCTCCCGTGGTAATAATGAAAACCTTGGATTTTGTAATTTTATAAAATACACAGAAAGTTGTCTCATTAATTTGTTTTGGCTCCAGTACTATTCCGGGATTATTCAGAGATACTATTCAGAGTTTGAAAGCACTTTCTTTTTAAACTGCATCAGGTCTCGATTGGGTTAAATTAATTTATACTAGTACTTTCTCTCGTAGGGACTTAGTTTGGTGAATCAGTATTCAGTGTAGGATCCATCTGAAAATAGTTACATGAAAATAGTTATAATAAATTTCAACTGATATGCACGTAGCAGTATTTTACAGGGCTGCACAAATAAACGTTTGGCCGCTCTGTGTATTTTCATAGGACGTTTGAATCCCAGCGAAGTTTATTAGCGGTTCAGTCCACACACACAACTAATAAAATGCGCATTTTTTGGATTTAATCTGAGATGGATTTGGTTGAAACGTAAGAGCTCAAGGCAAATTGTGAAATTTTTTTCTCCAGATTTCTGTGTGAAATTTACTTCACATTCTTTTCTCAGGGCTTAATTTAGTTAAGGGGAAGATGCGAATGTTTAACTCCTGACCATTACTTTATTGTGTTTTAGGGTTTATGACAAAGTTTAATGTGATTCAGTGTTAAATTTACCTGTGGCTGAGTATGTGGAAGATTTTACTAAGAATGTTACCGCTGGCATACGTTGTCACTATTTTTTTCATGCGAGTCAAAGTACGAAAGTTATCCTAGTATAATCTTTATGCTCCAAGTGTCTTTGTTATTCGACATATCTTGTTTGATCTCACATCTTATTTTTTTAAAACGCAAAGTATTAATTTTCATTACTTTGTTAGCAGAAATACTGTCGTTTATCTGTAGTCGAAGAGTTTTTCAGAGTTTACGACTGATTTTGTCAGGTTTACAAGCAGAGATTTCCGTATTTCGCGCGTGTTATAGCCTAAGTAAATAAGCACATACTTCATGTGTCAGACGTTTTAACCTACGATACAATGTGGATTAAACAGTTTTCAAAGCGCCATGTTTTTGGAATAGTCTGTTAATCGCTGGGTCAGCAATCCTTCGCCCCCGTCCAGGAGGAGGTCCGCTGAGATCAAGAAGCTTTCCAGTGCACAAAAACTTGCATATAATTAATAGAATCTGCTTTGCATGCTGAATAGCAAATGCTTTAACCGCCGCATATGGACTTAGTTTGAATGTTTTTAAGTTCTAAGGCATAAAGAAGTGCAGCCCATTAAATCTAAACCAGTAACGTGTTTCCAATTACGCCATCTTTCTGCTAGGCTTAATTGCACACACACAAAAAAATGATTTACGGACTTAATTAAAAACAACCTAATAAAACTCTGGACTTGGGCCGTGGTAGCCTGTACGCCCTACGTTAATACTCTTTGATTTCCAGTTAAATTTTCCACAGTAATGTAATGGATCGGAACGTCCGCAAGTCACATCAATCAGCTGTTCGTTGGGCATCACGTCGTCATGTGGTGTTGATGTTATCTGATCTACAAAGAACAAAATTTATGGTTCAGGGTCTGCCTCATCAGAGTGTGCTTATGGAGACTGTATAGAAAGGTCGTATAGAATAAAGTGTTTTTTTCACATCTGTACGTGAGATTGTTTGTTTTAACATCAGGCTTAAAACCTTCCAAAGAACGGCATGCCTTGAGCGGCGTACTTGGAGCAGGAAGCGAGGAAAATACGAATTTACGGCGAAAACGCTGGCCGTGCCTTTGTAGATCGCTCAGCGTTTACGCGCGCGACGGGTCGTGCAGCCGGGCGCGTGCGCGCGCGTGGGAGAGTTGGAGTCGCCGCCAGGTTAATGTTCGGTGACCATTAAATCAGAGATTTAAATAACAAAGTCGTCTGAAAGGCTAATATAGCATTTTAAATCGGCCGTCGTTAGTCATGTTTTTCCTCATTTTTGCAGAGGAAACCCAAAATAAGGATTTGGCTGCGGATGAAAGTCGAGCCGCATAGTAACAGAGCCAGACGTCGCCGCTGCTGCCTTGACATCTACAGACGACGCTCCTTTTAACACAGCTCGCCTTCAATAAAGCACCTCACCTCTTGGTGTTTATCGCTTTACCGCATGTTCCGCTTCATTTGCCTGTTTAATAAACCACGGGGGCGCGTCGGGCTCACACCTCTGTGTACTCGATAGCAGCTCTTTTGAACTTCGCCGCTCATGTTCTTCAGAGGGCAGCTGATACACCTTCACTGTCCTTCCTCACCCTCGGCAGTATGTTGTAATTTCTTTTTAGACCCTAGTGCCCCTAACGCGTAGGATATTAAGGGCACTATGAACCTGTTTCTTGATACGCTCTAAGTAAAATAAGGGGGTGAATTAAAAGGTAACGAGCCGGCGACGCTTCCTCAATGACATTCAACTGGATTAATACGATTTGGTCTTCGCGTAAATGTGGACGTCGTACCATGATCTGACTACAGCCCGATCTTATTTTAAGTATGAAAGTGCAGTCGGGTGTTTAGAGCAGCAGTTTATACGCCTGTCTGTTGTGTTGGCCATTATTTTTATTAATCCCCCCCAACTTTTCACAGTGGACTGATGCACGAGACGCACATGCAGGACGTGGAGCAGGTGTACCTGCGCTGCTCCCAGGGGGCCCTGGAGTGGCTTTACCCCACGGGTGCCATCATTGTCAATCTGAGGCCCAACACTGCCTCTCCGGCAGCCCGCCGCCTCTCCGTCTGCATCAAGCCCTCCAGAGACTCACAGGGTGCCAACATCTACTTGGATCGGGCCGGCGAGCTGCGGCTGCTCCTGCGGGAACAGGACCAAGCGCTGGGACGCGTGCACTGCTTCGGCATCCAGGAGGGGGCGCTGTTCATTGAGGCCATACCACACCGGGACATCAGCCGCAGGATCACAGCCTTCCAGTATGAGCTGGTGAATGAGAGACTAGGGCCTGACCAGGACTCCCTAGGAAGTAAGTTACCTTCTACAGAAGCCATGTGAAACTTGTGGTTTTTGTTTATGACTCTTAGGACTTTGGAAATTCAAAATAAATAAATAGCTAAACTGGGTGGATTGAATCTGAATTCATGGCCTGATTATGAACCTTACTTGCTGAGAGATAAGGCGACTCATTAATCCCTCGCTCTGCCTTGTCTGTCTCATAAAAGCAACAACAGACCCTTAAAGCTGGAAGGAAATACGTTTGGCTTCATTGGTGAAGTTAGGGTGTTGTGGAGTTTCATAGTTAAATCAAAATGGATATGAACTAGAAATGAACCAAACCTTTTTTTTTTTCTTCTAAACCTCAAAACTATAAAGCACGCCAGTGTGAGCACTATGAAGCGGTCTTTGTGAATGAGGCTCACGTTGTGTGTTTCTCGTAGTCTACCTGCCAGAACCACATGATCGCAATCAGAGGTGCCGTTTGGGGATTTGTTTTGTTTTTACTTCCAAAATATGATCGATCAAGCTCACATCTGTTGCTCTTTGAAATGTGGCTGCATGGTGCTGAGTAATGCCCAGCGATACATGGAGTTGGTGAGTGATGCTGCTCAGCCTTAACCCAGGATTGTTATTTATTTTATTTTTGATGGGACATTCACATAGGACCCTGCTCTCCTTGATGCTGCTGGCCATCTGCTGTCATAGAGTAATGGCAGGAAAGCGAGTGGGGAGATATAAGGCCTGCAGCTGGATCTAAAGGTGGTCTAGGGGTCGAGTCACTGAGCTACCCACCATTTTTTTAAATTTTTTTTTGTCTTGCATCCCTCTGATCCACATCAAGATACAGTTTCTCTCTTCATATTCATGGCAGAATATGTCTGAAACCAGATGTTGCAGGGTCACTCCCCCACCCACCCCCCCCCCCCAAAGATGGTTCTGATCCGAATAGAGTGGAATTAATGTGGGGGCCAGGCACGGGCGGGTGGAAGCCAGGGCATTCCTGTGGTTCTGTTTCATGTCTGACATGTGAGCTGAGTATGACTTGGGGTGGGGGGGGATCAAGGCATTGGGCCTGGAGAGGGCTGGGCTAAGCCAGACTGATCTACATCAAAGAGTCCTGCTTTTGGTGGTGGTGGTGGTGGTGAGGTACACCTGGAGAGGCGACACTAGGGACGTGGAGTTTTCCAGCTGCTGCGGGGGCTGTGGCCTTGTGACCTTTGACCTTGACGACGTCAACAGCATTTGAAATCTGTTATCTAGTCTAAACTGCAGTCTCACGTATGGATTCCTTTACTAATCCAATAGTCAGACATCACCCTATTAGATGAATTCATTTCCATCTTGTTAATTTATTTTTCTGATGGGGAAACATGCTCGGTGTAAGGGAGCCTGTCATCTGTGGAAGGGTAGCTGGTGAAACTTTTAATAAGACTGCACAAAAATGAGATGAGCTACAGGAGCTTGCAAGTGGCACTGGTCTGGCTGTTTTTGTAAGAGAACTTGGCAGGCAGTATGTTACTAGCCAAGTTGGCGGGGTTGGGGGTTAACTTGGTGTGGATGACGTTCTTTGTGAGTTCCGCCCCTCAGTTTAGTGGTTGGTTTACCTGGTTGCTCTTGGTGACAGAAGTTGTCTTGAACAGAACTGAACTAAAAAGCAGCTAACACGATCAACCGATTTGCAAGGTAGAAGTGCTCCAAATAGTGCAATATCTGTCTGTTTTGAAGCCCATTTAAGTACTGGGGGAGGGTAGTTTTGGAGATCATTTATTTGTGTTACTTAAACAGATGTGTTCTTAAACAGATGTTAAATTGGAGTATATTAGAGAGCTCAGTTTTCGTGAGTGTATGTGTGTGTTGGCCTGGATCTCACTTCTGGCCTGTTCTTGTCTCCACAGCTCCCTGCCAGCCTTGCAGTGACCAGGAGCTCCTGCTGGCTGCATGTGCCAGTGATTTCGGTAGGATCCATGTTTCCATCTCTTGCAGTGATAAATCGAAGGAGCACATCTCAGCTCTTTCGTGGTTTCTTCTTTAGCTCACCAATGTACGTCGGTCTGACACGTGGAATTTGGGTGCCGTTCAGGTCGGCTTCCGCAGCATCGCGTTACATTTATTCAAAAGCATGAAAAAATGTTCTTGCCAGCCGATTGGTTGTGCTCCATTTTTCTTACTGCAGTGGAGTCGTGCATTTTAACTAACAGAAATATGTTTGACCAATGCAGTGTGAGTATTGTGTAATTGCAGTGTGAGCATTGTGTAATTGCAGTCCACTCTGTCTTTATGTCTGAATGTGCCATCTTCCAGAAGCTGAGCAAACCAGTGCTTTTCAGGGTAAGTCGTTGAGGCAATTAACCTCCTCCTTTCTTTCTTCTGTTCAGTGGCACGAGGCAGCATCTTGGGTGTGGAGGAGGAGGTGGAGCAGACGTCCATTACAGTGACACTGAGCCGGCTGTACAGACAGAAGAGCCAGGTGTTTGTGTCGGGCGGTGGACGGGCGAGGCGTTGGACGGGGCGGGTCAGGATGCCCCCCCAGTGTGGGGTGCGGCCTGGGGAGGGCGAGTACCTCTTCACTGGGACAGTGCGTTTTGGAGAGGCGTGGCTTGGCTGTGCGCCACACTACAAGGACTTTCTGAAAGTGTACACGGATGCTGTGGAGCAGGGCGCCAACCCCTGTCATATAGAGACAAACTGAGCCGCCTGTTCCAAGCCTTCTAACCTGCCATAAAAGGGAAAGGGGAGGGGCTTTGCTTTTAGTGAGCCAAATGTTCACATGCTCTAGCCCTCACCCCCTTTTCTGATTTATTGAAGCATCGAATGATGCCAAGCAACATACCCAGACATCAGAGAACTGCATGAACCTCCGTGGAGGGACATGTGACCTCAGGTCCTGGAGTAGCAGTTATAAATATGTGTGAAAATGTGAAAGGACATTTTATAAATACAAGTGCTTTGTAAAAAGCTTGATGTACAGTTTTGAAGTTGTTTCTTATGACAGAAATGTATGATTATAAAACTTGGTTTGTGATGATTTTTTAAAAGAAGGGCAATTTTAGCCTGTAATTTTTCTTCAGGCTGATAAATTGTAATGGGTTTTTTCCTCCGCCAGGGAATAAAGATCTTTTTTTTTTCCTGGAGCAGAATTTATTCACCGTGTGGTGATATTTATTTTAAGGGAGTACAAATGGTAAATGAAAGTGGATGTGTCCCTGCCCCCAGACGTTTGTTTGCAGGCTTTCAGGAAACATTCTCCCCGGAACAGCTGACACATGCTGCAGGGGTCATGCATCAAGAGGCAGCTGGCATCCAGACGACACAGTCCTTCATGTGACCCAGGCAGAGGGTAGGGTACAGCCCCCGTGAGTGGGAGGATGCTGCCCGCTGAAGGATGCTGACCTTGGGACGGTGGTGGCAAAACGTGGGTGTGGTTGGATCCAAGTGCCAGGTCTTGATTACATCAGGGTTGCAGAAAAATGTGCAAAGGGTGAGTGTCTCATGAAGCTGGGATATTAGCTGTGAAACGGCCGATATTAGAGGAAACAATTAAACCCTTAGCAAGCTTTAGGTGCTGTTCTGGGTTGTGGAGCTGCATTAGCCGGAATGTTTCGTTTGTCGTTCCCTTGTAATTTTAAGTTTGTATGCTCTGATCAGTCAGGTGCCAGTGCTGTCGTAGTTAAGGGGCTGCTTGCTTGTCCCGTGGCTGTGGGCCGTCGCTTCAAACTTTGCAAAAGTGCAATAACTGACTGGATTAAGCTCAGTGGACTGGTGATGGTCCAGCTGCAATGCTCCCTGAACCTGAGAGCAGTTGGTTTTATCAGGACAGTGTTATTAATGTTTTTGTAAGGCCGGGGTGTAAGAAGACCCGGTGAAAGATCCGTCCCGTCGCACGCAGCCAGCCAGGGGACGGAGCTGCACGCTGTGTGGCTGAGCCAAGCTGGGCTCTTTCCTTTTCTTTTGAGGCGGAAATGTACTGAGAGCTCCCTCAATAAGTCAGCGCAAACAGATAATCGTTATTCTAGACGAGTCCCGTGAACCCGATTCAATATCAGAAGTCCAACTGAAAGGCAACAGCCCAGCCGCGCTGGGAAATGCAAACAGAGTTCCCATGGTGACGAAGCCGGCTGGCCGGCCACCCCTTTGCTGGTGGGCGCCCGCTTTGCCTGGCTGCATTGGAGGAAGGGGGGGGGGGGA
>JAODKE010000050.1:14887043-14899339 GCA_026779605.1 Mormyrus hasselquistii
TGGGATGGGGGATGTGCTCCTGGGGGGGGTGGGGGGTTATTAAATGAAAGGGCCTCTTGCTGTAACACATTATTTGGTACTCAATGCTAGAAGCAGATCTTGGTTAGTAACTTACTCCCAACTTGGCTGTCTCTTAGTTCAGCAGTAGTTGGTTGGCATTTGTCTTGTTATATGTAATCTTTCTGGTGCTGCTTTTGGCCTGTTTGTTTTTGTTTGATTTATATTTTATTCATATACCTTGACAGCATTAGCTATTTGGCCCACTTCTGTGTTAAAGGGTTGTTGAAAGCACTCACTCACGTGCTTCCATCCTGAGCAAACTGACAGTGAGATTTGAACATTAGTCCACACAGTTGCATGGGTGGCGGCTTTGAGCTGTTAGGGTCTTTGTCTGCCTTGGCTGTTGGGGCAGGCTGGGTTGGGTAGAGGGAAATGGGCAGAGTTTTTCAGCTTGCCCGGCTTTGGTGACATTTTTCGCTCTTTTCGGGAAGCAGAGGAATCTGCGGAATGTTAGTTCACACTCTGCTCGGTCCTCCTTCCCCCACCTCTGACCACATCGATCAATGGAAGCTCTGTCGTCCACGTGTGCCCTGCCCTTGCTCTGCAGATTTACACCGCGATGGGGCCAAACCCATGCCAACAGCGTTCGCTGGCCAGCTTTCGCAATGTCCGCCCTCTGGATCTAAACCCACCACCTTCTGGACACGCCTTCCTAATTCACTGAGCTACATGTCCACCCCTTCCCCCTCCCCCATGCTGTTTGTTGGTCACACCATACCAACAGATCCCCTGATTCGCGGTACAGCATCCAATAATTTTGGGTATAACAGGAGTTTTGCCATCTGTCCGTCTCAGTATCTCCCCCAAGTTAGTGGCGTTGCCTCTTGCCCTGTCTCCTTAGTAACGTGATTTTGGGGCCCCATACCGCATGCTTGGTTTCCGGTTCCTTGGCTGCGTCATGTTGTTGAGCAAGTTTCTTGCACTGAAATTCATTAGTAAATCCAGCTGTGGTTTATTGAGCATTAAATCTATGCAGAGTTTATATGCACATCTGCACAAGTGTTGTTCACATGACCTTATGAGTATGAAATGAATTTTATATTCCAGTCATCTATACACCAGAATGTTGGATCCTGCAAATCTCAAGGGTGCCCGGATTTGGACAGAATACCAGAGAGAGGAGCTAAAATCTACAGGACATTTCCCGTCTCTCCAGGAGGACTGGGCAACTGACCGCAGGGACTTTGCAGCCCCCTAAGCCAAAGTGAAGGTGGGACTTAAGGCAGTTTGGAGTCAGATATCAAAGGGGTCCAAGGGACTTGTGTGCTTCCAGGCTTCTCAGGTTGGTCCCACAGCTCCTAAGCTAGTCCCTGGAACTGGGGAAAGGGGGAGAAGTGAGGTGGTACAGGCAGCCTTGTGATCACTACCCCAGAGTTTGATGAATGGGTTATGATGAATGGATGGCTCCCACCATTGACCCCCCCCCACATACCATTTTTACTAACTGGAGCAACAACTAACCACCTAAAATTCTGATTTCCACTGAAACTGCATCTGACAATTGACCACAATAACTTGGCACTTCATTCTATGAGGATAGTAGGTTTGCCTTTTTCTGGTATGGGAACCTGGCAGTCTAGTCGTTGAATGATTAATAAATGAGGATATACTCTGAAGTATTAAATATAGTATACAGGATCAGTCTGGAAGTTTTCAAAGTCTTCAATCATCTCTCTGTGCAACAGTCCTTCCTTTTAGCTTTTTGCCTTTTTACGGCTGTCCCTGGTGTGTGGTTCTGAATAGAGAAATGACTGAAGGGATGAGATGGAGAAGGCCCTAAGAATAGGTCCTGCAGAAACTTTGACAGTCCTTCACTTTGACTGATAAAACTTTCCCCTTCCCCACTGGATGCCCCCAGCCCCCCACCAAGCCTCCGCAGCTGCCTTGGGTATGCTAGACATGAAGATCTTGGACATGGTAGTACTTTATACGACAACTCACACACCCCTCTGCCTGTGTAAAATTTGAAACATTAACTGGCCCCGTCTGGTAAGACCATTCTACAGCTTAATCCTATGTGTATTTTTAGTATAGTAAAGCATGAGATATAAATGTAAAATTAAGTCTATTGGCTGGATTTCATCCCTAAAATAGGACTGGCATGAAAGGTCAAGGGCTCCCCTCAGTTACAAAGACTGTTGTCCTGGTGACGAATCACTTGCCCATTTCATACATTTTCAATGTTCTTTGGCCTTCATTCTATTTCACAGAATCATGCAGCGACACACGTAAATGTGTAAAAAGAAAAATTAAAATTTTTGTTCCACGTTTTCTTTTTAACTCCTAAGATTTTGAATCTCTGTTAAACATGAGTTTGACACTATATCCTAATGTAAATATTCCATGGCTCAAGCACTCTAAGACATTTAGTGTTTTGGGGCTTTATACTGATCTTTAGGTTAGTTTTATTATTATAGTCCATAATAGGACCGCAGTGATATTTACTTATTGGGCCCTTCTCTCTCAAACAGAATCCCAGAGCAAGCTCACTTGATAAAACTAAAATGACTAAATGGCACTTTGCTGAGCGCAGGAACTCTTGGCCCAGGTCATACTGTATAGGTCAGCAAACACACCCCCAAAGCACTATCTTGTGGAAAACAAACATGTGATCTGCGCCCCTCATTGGAACCAAGCATTCCCAGGCCCAGGTTAAACACAGCGGTCTGAGAAGCTCCCAGTGCCGTCTCTGTTTCCTTGTTTCTGCCAGACGTCTCATACTCCCCAACAGCACTGAAGTTATACTCTCACATAAATAGCACCTAGCCAGGGTTTGCTGACAGTTGTGGTCGATGCCAAATCTAGCAGAAATTTGTTAGTAAACTGCAATGCAATTTTTAAATTAGAATTTGGGCTCACCAAAGCACTCGCCATTGACCACAGTTCTGTAACCACAAGCTGTCGGGTTGCATTTCTCTACCTAATTGAGACCGCGTGCCAGAGGTGAGAGGTCACGTTGAGGGTTGTGTTGATGCCATTGGCAACAGTCAGCAGAAACCAGAGCTGTAGGGAAGGTCTCTTACACAAACACACAATCTGTATTACTGAAATAGGTCTTTGTGGTTGGGTGTTCCAGCACAAGGCTCTGGAAAGTTCCTGCGTTGGATACCTTAGAGCATAAAGCTTACTTATACAGCTGTGAGTGCTTCAGTAGGTTGTATAGTGGATCAATTGAGATCTTTGTGAGGCTATATGTATAATTTTAGAACTTTTGCATTCAAACCATATGGAAAACAGGGTTTTTCACACTGTAATGTCAATGTTCTATTGTTTTGGGTCAATGTTTCATTGAGGTATTAGAATAGTTGGTGATGTTTTACATTAACTGCACCTTCACAATGCATTCAGGGAACATGCATAAGTAGCATGTGAGTATGCCGTAACATTGTGACATACATGGACAGCTTTATTGTACATTAATAAACATACGATTATACATGTACTGTATAATCATTTAATGCTTGTTATTAAACTATATTAAAGCTGTTCAGGTATGTTATGATGTTAAGGAATACTAACATGCTGCTTATGACTGTTCTGATTTTTGAAGGTCCACTGAAAATAAAAATGCATTATAGCGGAATTATGTAGCTGCTGTTAAACTACAGCATTACCAAATATTTATTCGGTGCCATTATGTACTGGTTTTGGTTATTTTTCGTTACAACTTTAAATGGATCAGTGGTTCTTTTTAGTTCAATGGATTTCTTGAGAAATCCATAGGTTGTCAAATTGTTGTCACTCAGAAACTAATATTGAAAAGATGAAATCCAAAACTACCTACCCATGAAGTTCTGCTATCATTATACTGAAAGAACTGCAGCTCTTTTTGCACCTAGATGCTCAACAGCGCTCTCTGTTGAGAAGGAAAGAAAAAACATTGGTTTTCACTCAGGGAGTAAGAAATCTAATCAGCCAGTGCAGATCCATTAGGATACACACAATCCTGCACGCAGGTGTTCACAAGTCTAAACAATGGATTTGTTGGGTCAAAGGAGGGTCGCAGATGCTAGACTTGACCAGTCATAATTTGAAATGTGTATGGTGATACTGACCTTTTCTTATCCGCAGTTATTGAGCAACAAAGTTTATTATTTAAACAATGCCTGGAATTCTTGGTTCTGGAAGGCATCTGTTCCATACACTTCTGTTCCTATAATCTTCATGGATAGATATAATTTATAGGTCTAGGACGAGTATGGATAGGTGGATGTAGGTGGATGCTGAAGTAGGACAGCTATTCAAAATGCATATAGTAGTTATTGAGGCTGGTGGGTTTTTGATGTCCAAGCCTGGGGTCGAGGAACTTGGAGTGAGGTGTGAAAGGGATTTGTACTGTCTAACGTGCTTACAGAAAGATGCCATCTGGAGCTAGAAATATGTAAGCACTTGAGGAACGTACCTTTGTTTCTCCCACTCACTCTCTGCCTTTCTTTGTTCCATCTCTTCGACAGAGGGGGAAAACAATCTTCCAGTTGTGTGCAATAGTTTAGGGATTTGTAAGTTCACTTACCATTCCCCACATCAGAAGGGCACTCAAAGTAAACCAGCTGCATTTCCGTTGGATGTTCAAAAAGAGGTGACAAGCCATTTTAGTGTATCGAGTGTCAATGGGCTATGGGGGCCTTATGATGTGGTTTTCCAGTAACGCCTCTAACAGTTTCATGCCAAGCCTTTCTGCACGTAGTGTGTTGGTGGGGGTTGGCTACAAGGACAGCTGTCTTTGGATAAAAAAAGAAAAAAATGCCCCCCCCCTCATCTCTCAGGCCTTCAATGGCACAATGTCTCAGACATCTGGAATCATCTTTGTGTAACAAAACACATAAAACATGGGAATGTGAGATATGGAGAATGTGGGAGTGAGAGAGAGAAGTTGAGAAGTTGATTTTGCTTTTTCTGCCTTTTTGGGTTAATGTGAAAGTGTGGTGTAGGAAGCCGTGTGGTGTAGGAAGCAGGTGTGGTAGAATTTTTGAAGAAGTCGATTAATTTAAGAGTATGACAAACTTTATTTCTCTCGCAAAGCTTTGGGAAACAGGTACTCAGCAATCTTTCATGCGTCTGGTGTTCCGTTTCCCGGACAACGAGTGATTGCATCTTTTATAGTCAAAATGGTGACAGCTTACAGACAGTTCAGAGATGGGTCAGATATCTACAGACACCAGTTACTAATGTTAAACTCAATTCATTATCAGGTACATGTAGGAACAGTTTGACCTTTTCGTCTTCACATTTGGGATTACATGGGCAGTGGTGGCTTAATGGTTAGGGAAGTGCACTTGTAATCAAAATATTGCAGGTTTGAATCCCTGACCAGCAAGGCACCACTGAGGTACCCTGAGCAAGGTACTGCTCCCTGGGCGCTGAATTAGCTGCCCCCTGCTATGTCACATTGGCACATATGGATTAAATGCAGAGGACATACTTTGTTGTTGTGCACTGTGTGTGGGTATTCTAAATCACCTCCTTCCAGACATGTTTGTCTCACTTCTCCATACATTCCTTTGGTTCTCTCTTCCTGAATCTCATCACCCAATATACACCTTTCTTATAAATGTTTTCTGCTGTCTTTCTTCTTGAATCAAGTCAGTACCTTGACCTTATGCCAAAATATTAGTTCCTTCCATAAATGAAAGCCTATTACTTAAACAAGCTTGCATTATATGCTTAGCACATAAAATGTATCAAATCATAATTCAATCATTATGTCATCATTATCATTTTTAATTACTGATTGGATTAGTACATGATTTGCATAAAAATGATAATTTTTCTCCCACAGATGTTTTAATGCAATATGTTTTCAAATGGGTTTGAAACTAAGTTATTTCGGCTATTTTGTGGGCCGTCGTGTCTGATGTAGTAATGGGGAGAAATTGAAAGCATCAAACAAACAGGCTTTAATTAATCTACTGAAATAAATACGAAATCCTAGACAATGTGGGGCCGAGGTGAGCATCGTTTATTGATTGATAAGAAAATTGATTTAAAAAAATTCATTTAGTGCCTTATCAACCATCTTGTCAGCACTGCATTTAAGATTCTAACCTAACGTTGTCCTCAACACCGTTCCCCACCTACCTACACCATGACAGCGTGGTACCCATCACTGGAGACAAAGACAAACTGGCTGGAAAGTCAGCTCCCCCAGTTTAGCTGTCCTGTTTTGGGACTGCAGTGTGTTTCTAGGGGTCATGATTAGCCAGCCAGTTTTACTTTGCTTTAGACAGTGTGGTGGCACAGTGCTCGTTGTCCTAGGCAAGTGAAATCTGCTGCCTAAGCTGTCGCCCCACATCCCAGAGCTGTTTTCTGCCTACACCACCGAGGGTGTGAGTGCTTAGGGGTGCAAACCCCGTGCAAGTGATCTTGGCTGGCTAAGCTGCACACTCCCTCAGAAGTCTTGCAGTGTTGCAGTTCTTCGAAATTTGTAATTCCACTCCATTCCACTAGGTGGTGATTTTGTGTTTTATTGAACTTCCCCAGTAGAGGTTGCCTTCGATCCTAGTGCATTTGTTCTATTCATACGGAAATCCTGCAGTTTTGTAATTGATACAATAACGAACCATAATCATATTATGTAATGTATTTATATACTGATGGCGCCTCATCCTTGGTTATTCCCTGCCTTGTGTCTGTAGCTCTTGGGATAGGCTCCGGACCCCCCGTGACCCTGAATTACAAAAGCGGATACAGCAAATGGATGGGTGCATGTAAGAATATATAACTGATAAGCTAGCAGTTATTAAGGCCGCAGGTAGCTGTACAGGAAGTACAGGGCCCTAGGCTATGGATAGCCTGAACAGAATGGCGGTCCAGGCTCACTTTCATACGTTAAGAACTTCATAAGCACCAGGTAACTTCAGTCATTTGTCTGGGAGACCACAGAGTTGAGTACACTGGGGAAACTCACGCAAACACGAATATAACATACAAATTCTGGGAGTGGGATTCAAACCATATTAAAAATATATGAATGATTCCATATTAGCTAACAACTGCACTTATGTGTCAATTTCTTTAATTATTATGTCCTAGACATCAAAGCAAATATAAGATAAACTGAGTAAAATAGGTCAGGTGTAAATTGGCTAGTTAAGCAGTGTCTTAAAATTGCTTCATATTCAGACTAACAACTTGTCACCAGACGGAAACAAAGGTGCTTTTCCCCCCCCTTTTTTTCTGTTACGCTGCTTTTATCCCGTACATGCCGCATTGGCACGTGTGTCTGAAGGCACATGCAAAGATTAAAGGGCAAAGCGGTGAGTTTCCGTGCAGCCGAGCGCCTGGAGATGAGACAGTGAGATAGTGAGCGGCACAGCTGTGATATGTGCGGGGGTGGTGTGGTCGGCGGGGGCCGCGGGGGTGAAGTCCCACTCGGCCTGGCTGAGAAGGGCAGGCAGAGGCGGAAGGAAAAGTCAGAGAAGACCTGCCTGCACAGCAATTTTTGAGGTATGTATGTGCTTGAAAGTGCATCCTGACCACAAAACGGTAGCAGCATTTTGAAATCGGTAATTATTGTTAGAAGAAGATGAGATTTTCTGGAAAGGGAGAGCAAATAGCATCCAGAGCAGAGTTTAACTGGTAAAATAAACATCCCTGGGTCAATAATTGTTAGTGTTATCACCCCCTGGTCATTAACTGTGAATTTGAGTCATTTACTGACCAAGGAATAATATGGGTCTTCAAGATAAATTGAGAAGCCCTGGCTTGCAGCATAATGTTTTTATGAAATGACAATGGCTTGAGTTTCTCCCTGCCTTCTGTAGTTCGAACACTTACAGGTCGAAAGAATCCAACCATTTGAATTCAAGACCAGTTTATTTCCCGCTATGATTCAACACCCAACAGCAACCATCCTACATTTCCTCATCTCAAAGAATAGCTGACATTTTCCCCATTAAAGACCTTCCCTAATAAATTCCAGATACTACAATACATGTCCAGATCATTCACATTGGTAAATTTTGTAACGGTTAATGTTCTTTGTTCTGTAGACAGGTGGATTTTGTCCTTTTTTTAAGATTTTCTTTGTTATTATAGTGTGTATTTATGTTGAAGAAAGTCTCAGGAATAGAAGCACTGACACATATTTGGTTTATATGGTGATGTCTAGAGTGTCATTTTCTGATTAGTCGTCGTACCTGTTTGAACTGTGTTTAATAAGGCAAAGCTGACTGTGATTGGTGGGACTGAGGCTGTTGGGGGCTGAGTGTGATTGGTGGGGTTGGTGCCGGTGGGGGCTGAGTTTTCACTTGGTGTTGGAACCTTCAGCAGAAGCTGTCAGATCTCAGGGTGCAGGTTGGCGTCTCCACATCACACAGGAGGAGGTTGATCTGCCCTGATAAACATGGGGAGCTGCCTGTTCCTCGTCTTCTTCTCTCTGCTGCCTCTGCTCTCCTCGGCAGGTAGGATCCTAAGTTCTGTCTCCTGGGACCATATTCAGCCAGGTTCTTGGTTAGAAGCTGTGGTCAGTTTTTTGGGGTCATTTGGTCAGTGCACAAGTTCTGTGGGAAGGTTCTGTAAATTATTTAAAAACTGCGTTTTTGATTACTTGCTTTCCCAGTGATTACATTTTTGCTCACTGTGAGAGTTTCAATAGTATGATGCATGTAGACATTTATTAGTACTTGAAATGTTACCATGCCTGATATTACTCCATTTCTTTGTGCGGATATATTGCTGTGCCTATTTTGGTCTGAAATAGGTTTAAAATATGTCTTTAATTTGACCATATTTGCAACATTAAACAGTACAGAGCATGCTGGCGTTGGATTTGCTGGTGATATTATACACTTTACATTTTTTCGAATAACAGCAAATATATTTTGTTTTTGATAATGTACATATGTTCATGTGGATTAGTTGTAATCAGTGTAGAAAAAAATGTGTGTTTGCCAGTGCTGTCAAACGATTAAAATTTTTAATCAGATTAATCACAGGGTTGCTGTGGATTCATTTTGATTAATCACGATTAAACATCATTCATTTTTAATCTATATTAATCACAATTCATTTTGTATGAGCAAACAGACTCAAGAAAAAAGGGAATATATATGCACTTAACATGTTTATTGAACATCTTGAACACGAGTTGGATGCATTCCATCTGCCACAGAAGTGCAACACCATGGACCCATATCAAAGAGCAAGATTTTTTGCTTAGCCGGGCAACTTGTCGTATTTAAGATACTTCGGTTTAAATGATATTTATCTTTGTTCACATACAATTAGCCTGAACTACCATAACACTGTTTGCATATCAGTTTCTTTGTTAATTTCATTCTAATTTCAATTCCTCCTTCTGTCCTTTGTGGCTATTCTCTCATTTCCTCTCTTTGTGTTTTATCGCCACGCTTTCAGGTTGCTGAAGGCAATATGATGTGCAGTACTATGCAAAGGTTTTAGTCATAGAAAAGTGTTTAAATGATCTTCATGTTGGTGTGAAACTATGATATTGTGTCTGCTGAAGTGTGTAATTAGCTCGTAACTCTCTTCTTGGGTCATATTCTGCCAGTGTCTTAAATATCTCCTGACCTATATCTGAGCTCTTTCCTATGCATGTTGCGTTCATAATATTAAGCCCTGCAGTTACGCTGTAAGAGGAAAACCGTGGAGATTGAACAACCAGACTGCATATTCTGAAGCAAGACAGTAGTAATACTATCAATGATAGCATCATACTGTACATTGTTCATGATTTATTATCTATTTTATGAGTATTGGGTATTTAACGATATATTTAAAAAGACTTCTGCTAGTATGTGGAATTACCTTTGTTTTACATCCACCGAGGTGGATTCTGCTAGATTGGTATTATAAATCATGTAACTTCTTACCGTAACCATCTTTTCTTACTTCATTATTACACTGCTCAGTGTGAAAGTGAATCCTTCTCCATTCCTGTTATTGTTTTTCACTGGCCATTTAAATACAAAGGACAGCCTATGATGAGACTTTTCTACCTACAGGACATAATGAGGTGAGACTGGTGAAGGGAGGGAGTCCCTGTGCTGGGACAGTAGAGGTGAATCGTGGAGGACAGTGGGGGACAGTAATACAGTTTGGCTGGGACATGAATGACGCTACAGTGGTGTGTAGAGAGCTGGGCTGTGGGTCTGCTGTAGCCACTCCTGGTAAAGCTCACTTTGGAGAAGGTTCTGGGAAGGAACTAATTACTAAGGTTTCCTGCAATGGATCAGAGCCGACACTGTCTATGTGTCCATCTCAAGATGCTGATAAGATATCAGGGTCACTCCGTCGTCCTCATGTACTTGATGTTGGAGTGATCTGTTCTGGTAAGAAACCGTCACTGCAAAGCTGATACAGTTTTCACATATTTAGGTAACACATCTCTTACCTCTACCTGTGCAACTAAAGAAGAAATTTATTTTGTAAACACAAAAAAATATTTAACAAGAAAAATAAGAGCTATACGTATAGTACTAACATCTATTTATCCTTTGATTCGTGTACACAAAGTAATTTAATGTTTCTTTTTAATTATAATTATTTGTCAGGTCACTCCATGGTCCAGCTTGTGGGGGGGGCTCACAAGTGTTCTGGGAGACTGGAGATTAGAGATGGAGATACCTGGGCTACAGTGTGTGATGGTAACTTTGACTGGCAGGATGCTGAGGTTGTCTGTAGGGAGCTGGACTGTGGGGCTCCTTCAGCTCTACACAAGGGGGCCCATTTTGGTGAAGGAGAAGGTCCCATCTGGTATAAAGACTTCAACTGTGAAGGAGAGGAGTCCTCCTTACATGAATGTGTCACCCGAACTAGACCAGAACAGAACTGTACAAATCACACTGTAACACTGAACTGTTCAGGTGAGATACATTCTCACACATATACAGGGTTGAATTTTAATATAATATGTTTTCTATTGAATATAATATATTGTCATGGCCTTTTTCTCTGATTATGGAATTAGATCTTATTAGCCTGTAATATAGGACATTACTGTATCTCCTCTGTCTTCACAGAGCCTGCTGATGTGAGGCTGGTGAATGGAAGCAGCCCTTGTTCTGGGAGAGTGGAGGTGTATCGCTGGGGCGAGTGGGGGACCGTTTATCAGCGTAACTGGGACATGAATGATGCCGCGGTGGTGTGTAGACAGCTGGGCTGCGGCTCTGCTGTATCTGTACCAGGTGCGGCTCACTTTGGAGAAGGTTCTGGGCGGATGGTTCTAGGGGATGTTTCCTGCAGTGGGTCAGAGTCTGCACTGAGGGAGTGTGGATCACTGGATGGCAGAGAGCATGACTTACCGCACACACTGGATGCTGCAGTCATCTGCTCAGGTTTGACATCTATTTTTATCATGGGATGTACAATGCTCACAGAACCTCCAGAGGTGCATCATCCAGTAATCATGTTGCAAATGTACTGATTTTATAAGAAAAATAAGTTCTTTATTAACTTATTCCCTTGCATAGTGATATGACATAACATTTCCCAGGATTGCGGTGCATCTTAGATACAGGACATGAAGTGAACTTCATGGTAAAACAGTACATGGGTACAACACTTAATTTCATTATTGAAGACACGGATGCACACATTAAGTAACAGAGATCTCGTCCGTAGATAGGAGCAGTGCCGTACAAGGCCTGACAGAGCCTTGGCCTTACGTTACGTTAAGTTTACCCCTGTAATTATTGAGAGAAATTTATCTAGCGGCATTTAAATAAAATGAAAGCATGACCATTCCGGGCTTCCGTAGTTCTTAGGCAATACTGAGGACTTAGTTAAAAAGTTCATTCACAGTCTCATTTGGTGCTTTTTAATTAGCAAACCATTTACAATAATGAAAAGAACCAAACATTAGTGTTTAGTGTCCCTATCCGCCCCTATGACAACAATAGCAATTAATAGCAAAATGGCAAGAATAGAACTGAATGGGTGAGAAAAAATACGACCTTAGATGAAAAACATAATGTCTATGTGGAAGGTATGTACAGATATGTTACTCATTGCTTGTCCGTGGACTTTTCGTATGAAAACAATAAATTTGGGACATCTTTACTGAATCATCTACGATACCCATAATAGAAAAACGATATCATTAATCTCGTTTTTATGAAAATCTATTTATCATTTTGGGTCATTCTTCAAAAAAATACTAAATTATTAATAGTCTTCCTGATTTTTTTTTTATTTATGTGACTCCAGATCATGTGAGGCTTGTGGGTGGAGCTGATCGCTGCTCTGGGAGGCTGGAGGTGAAGTTCAGTCAGTCC
>JAODKE010000050.1:14914012-14947008 GCA_026779605.1 Mormyrus hasselquistii
TGCATTAACTTAGACAGCCCCTACAACCCCCCCACCTCATGCCTTTCCAGTGGTAACACAGAGCTGGCAAAGTGGGCATCACCCATATGGGCGGGACCAGATCTCGGGACAGCGGTACAGTTAGGGTCAGCTGCCGACAGCCAGCGACAGGACGCTAATCACGGGGCCGTCGGGGGGCCCTGTGCAAATCAGTAAATAATGCTGTAAATCACGCTGACGTGCCCTGGCTCTTAGACGGAGACACAGTGACGTTCTCCCAGCAGCACACCTATACATCACGCACATGAGAGCATGCCTCCCCTTCCCGCCCATGAAGAATGGAGTCGCTCCCTTTCCAAGTTAGAAGCCATTTGTCCATCCTTGTCACATAAAACCCCTTGGTTTTATAGCCATGCAGTTTTTTTTTTTTGTTGTTTTTTTTTTTAGAAAATTCCAGTGTCAACGTTTAGCACAATAATTAAATGGTGCAGTAAGAGGCACACGCACGCACGCACGCACATTTACAGTAGCAAAACTAGAGATACTTAGGCGATGCACAGCATCCTATTGGAGTACAGCAAGCGATTCTCCCTCCAAGGACGTAAACCTGAAACTTCTGGTCAAAAACCGAGTCGTGTAACAAAAACACGACCATAGATACTTATATCTATAAAGGCGAGTAACAAAAGGCCCCAAAACGATAGACAGGCGCACACTGGATATCGCCCATCACTGCACTAATGCACAGAAGACCTCCGTTTGGAAAGTGAATGGTTCACGTGGAGCGTTACCTCGTTCAGTTAGAGAATAAGCCCCCCCCGAGCAAGGCTGCTAACTTGTCAGAGAAGGATGTGAAGAGGCATTATCAATTACCCCAATCAACTCAAGGTCATGTGAATAAAGGCTGTTGCTCATTCTAAAGAAAACCTTCTCAGCTAAACATAGGACTCATATTAGTGCACATAAAGTCCAGAATACAAGGTCTGCTTTCCTGAAAGTGTAAGGACACATAAGCCACTTTCTGAGGTTGTATATGACGTGAAGTCACTGCCCCCCCCCCCCAACCAGAGTGAGTATTGTTAAAATGGGACACTTGGCAAAATGGGACACTTACACTTTGCAGTAACTATGTGTTTAGTAATGCTTTATCTTTTCTTCTATGTAGTGTTGAAGGGGCATTAATGCATTTAGAATGGTATCAATTTGGGATTCAGGACACGGAGATGATTCTGTAAATTTTTCCAGCAAGAAAATTTCCGGAAAGTGCCCCATTTTAACAATACTCACCCTACATCTGACACTCAAGATGCCACATTTATCCATCACTCATCTCTCTTCCTATTTAATTTTATAGCAAAAACCTCAGTGCACCTTTATATATGTCACAGTTCCGTTAGTCATTTTGAAACCTTGACAAAGGGAATTACGATGTACTTTTACTTTTGCACTGAAACCGGATATTCAAGCATCAAGAACACCAAATACCTGCCGTAAGCTGGGAGGGAGTAAAAATGTGCGCAGTCTGCGGGTCCCTAAGGACTGGGTTAGGAGACACTGGATTAGGTGATGCTGTGAGCCCACCAGCCCGATCTCAGAATGGTCTCTAAGTGTCTATGGTCCGTTTGAGGTGCAGATCGACATTGAACCTCATAGCCCCAGGAGGGTCGGAGGGTCTCTAGTTGCCAGAACTGGCCACCATCTCACAAACACTTAACCAAAGCCGGTGAAGTTTAGACCTTCGCCGAGGGGGCATTTACTGTGAAGATGCTTCTAGAAGCACTTGAGAAGGGTGCCAGCCAAGCAGGAAAGAGGCTGCTTAAAAAAAAGAAAACAACAAGGAATGCCGAATCAGTAAACAGTGTTTATTTGTTTGGCCCCAGCAGCAAAGCTGAGAGGAACGGGGTTCATTTTTCTCCATGAAGAGAGAAATGAAATGGTAACTGGTAGTTGCCGGATTGATGCTTTTCAATTTCATTGCTAAAACAAGCTTTGGTTCCCTCGTCAGCCGTTTTGGGCTGGGACGTTGTCGACAATGAGGGTGTGCAAACACGCAGAGCACAGCAGGCGGACCGCTCTCTGGAAGATCGGTGCAGGGTTCGGGAACACGGTGCCTGACTTGGCCGGTGTCCTTCTCGGAGATTTCTGGGGATTACCCCGTCTCACACATGTAGATCAGGGTTATGATACTTATTTCTTCTCTGGCCACTTGGGGGGGGGGGGGGGGGGGGGATAATCCTTGTGCGCTACAGAGCCGACCAACTCGAACAGACAAGCGTAAAAAAAAACTTTTTTAAGAAAAACCTCCAAGGCAACAGGTTTGAGGAGCATCTCAGTCACCTGAACAGCTGGAGAGATGCATCTTTCAGAGCCCAACCTGACCCAGAACCTGATCCAGAACCTGACCCAGGAATCTGCCGGCATCGCATGCTGAATCCGGCCCATATCGCAGGAACAGATGGACATTTCGAGAAAACAAAAAAAGCTCAAGTAGCCAGCACTTTGCCCTGAGGTGAGGCATCCTGTCGAGTGTTTAAAGTTTGACTCACGTTACGGGGCGGGGCCTTCATCCCGACGTTATGGTCATTCATCACCAGTCCCAGCTCCACCGCGACGCGCCTTTATAGTGGGGCAGAGCCCGGCGTTTAAACACTGTAGTGCGTCTCCCACAGATCACTCAGGACTGGGGGGTTGGTGATGGCAGTTCGGCACAGCCGAGGAACAACACCTTCACCCCCCCCCCCACCCCCACCGCAGTCTTTATTATTTCCACAGCAGCCCTGAGCCTCAAACGTCTACGTCTTTAAATAAGACACGCTTTCATCGTCGCCCTTAAAAGACGGCTGATTGAATGGCCATTATCTCCCCGGCAGTGTGGTGTCAGGTTACCTCACCCCGCTCCTCTCCTGTCCACGGACACGCCTCCTAGCCGGCTGCCTCGGGATCGCCGGCTCAGACAAAACCCGCTCCCCACAACCTTTCCCACTCAGTCTGTCACAGGGTCTGATCGCCAAAGACGCCCCTCGGGGGCAGATAGAGGAACGTCGGGAGCTGATTTCTACCAAACCATCCATGCTGAAAGAATACCTCACGCTGATGCATTCAGATAGGAAGCGATTGTGTGGACACCACCAGAACCAGATCTTATCAATTTCACCACTTACAGCCTTTTGGGGTGACTCTCCATACGTTTCATTTGCCTCCCAGGGATTCGGTTATGGGGTCTGTTATGTTATCTGAGGGACGGTGCCATTGTGCTCTTTCTGTAGTGAAAGATCACAGCCATCCTGCGTGTACCCAGCTGACATCCCATTTACTGACTTCCAAAGCCCTCTCACTGAGAGGATCATAACAGTCACTTCCTCGGGGGCTCGAATCGCTACGGGCACAAAATGAGTGTGTTTCAAATAAAACACACTATTTTGTTTCATTAAACCTTCAGTCCATCTGTGTTTTCCTTTGTGAGCCAAACCTAAAAAGCACTTTGTGTAGAATTGCCTGTCAAACAATGTATGGCTTTTGTAATGGATCAACTTTAAAATAAAACTATGGGAGTAACAACTTACAAATGGCATCTAACTCTCTGAAAGACAATTTTAAAAATACCGAAATGACTAGTCTTACATACCAGTAAACCAGTTTTATTCAACGGACAAATGTGGTACCGCTAAGATTAGGAAACAAGCACCACACGCCACAGAAGCAGTCATTAAACAACAACTAGTCCCTGCATTGAAACACTTTGTGGTTCGCTTTATATTAAAAAGAAACACTCGTAATCGCTTTGTAAGTAAGAGGACCACACATCCCCAAGTCCTGGGATAACTGACGTCTGGTTTAAAGAAGATGAAATAGCATCATGCACCGTTGCTGTGTTACTAAAACCCACATTATCTGAATCTCTTCTAGGGCCCAAACCTTAGTACCCGTTACAACAAACACTACTAATTTCCGAATGTACCCCCCCCCCCCCCCACCCCACCCACAAAAGCACCATTACAGGAGATGCACACAGCAGAGACATCGCTCTACTAATTTCATCTTGTGGCACTTGAGGCGGTTTCCCTCTTCAATCTCTGGCGTTTCTATCAGCCGAGGTGACTGTAAAAATCACTGGTCATCACTAATAACATTAAGGGTACATCTGTGCACCCCCAATGCCGATATTTTATGGGACACTTTCCCTGCCACCTTTTCGGAAGTTGTCCGCCAGTTAGAGCCCACATTTTCCGGCGTTTTTTAATGAGTACAAAGGATTTAAAAATGAACAGTTTCACAAGAATGCTGAAAATAACTTCTATGTCGCAGAAGAAGAAGTTGTCGAGTCAAAAATAAAAATAAATGGATCCCAAATTTTGCGGTTTCCACTAGACACCACGTATTTCTCTCTGGCTCGGTCGGTGACGCGCACCGTGGCTCCGTCTCCAGGACAAGCCGTAAACGCCGGCGTCCCCTGACCCAGCAAGCCAGCACCGATAACCCGCTCGAACCGGGGCTCTGGAGACGGAACAAAACGACGTTTATGCGGGGTCACACTGCAGTCGGCATCGGTTTTACCCCGTCAGTGTATACTGTAAAAAAGAAACACTGTGAGATCGCCGCGGGGGAAACGCACCACGTATGGACCGGGTCCGGGGTAGTCAGGGGCAGGAGGCATGGTCCCGGTCCAAACCCAAATAAGGCAGGAGATCGCAGAAGGAGCGGCTCGTTAAAATAAGTGGGACTTACTGTGCCCAGCCGTACAAACTGTGGATACATTTGGCAAGACCGGATACTGATCGATACATTCAGCCGGCGTGCGAAACCGGAGGATAAAAATTAAATGAAACGTAACGCTGCCGATAAGCAGGACTAGTCGCTCACGTTAACCCCGGGAGGGAGACGCACACGCCGCGGCTGGCTGGCACCTTACCGGCTGCTGTCCGCGCCGATCGCTCCCCTTTCCCGGCGGCAGCGGGCGATGCTGCCCGCCTTTCAACGAGTCTCCGGCGACGTTGCCGGCGCCCGCGGCTCCCCGCTTCTCCCGGACGCTGGAGCCGGCGTTGGCCGCTCCCTCGCCTGGGTCCAGGCTGCTGAAGTTCCAGACGATGAGCGTTTGAAGTAGCAGCACCGTCAAAGCAGCGATCAGGGCTGAGCGGGATCGCCGGGCCAGCTTGCGAGCGCACGAAGCGCCCACCATGTTCGCACTGAAGCACGGCCGGCTGTGTGCGGCTGTGTGGCAAGTGGAGGGGGATGATCGGGCTGGATGAGGCTGACTGGAGAGAGACGGGGACGCCGCGAGGAGAGGCAGAGCCCCCGTGTGGCAAAGCGTGGCAGCCGGCAAACGGCTCGGTGCATTCCTGCACAGTTCGAATGTGCGCCTTGGCCACAAAAACCGGGGCGACTTTTACCGTAAAGACACGCAGCTCTGTATTTCTTTAATTCCCATCTGGAATTAAAACGTTTAAACATTTACAGCCCTTTTTTATTATAATGACTTTAACTAAAATATTAGTAATACAATACAAAAATATACAACGCCTTTTAAAAAGGTGAAAGACGCAGTTTATTTAAGACGCAGATTTTAAAAAGTAATATGCAGCATAATAGGGTTGCCAACTCACGCATGTGGCGTGACTGTCACGTTTTCAGATATCTTACGGCAAATCTATACTGTATTATTCCATACAGTACTTACATTAGCTGTCTCAAAAACAGTGTGGCAGTTTGCAAACCCTACAGATTATTTACAAGGTGTTGCTGTTACATACGTGTAAATGCGTGCGCATGCATGTGCAGACTTGTCTCGAATTGAAAATCTCCCTCCAGCCAGCTGATCAAAGTTCGCAACCCTGTCACAACGTCACTTAGTTAGTTTACGAGGGGAACACGATGGTACTTAGACAAGATTTATTTGCGTGGAGGACGGGGTGACAGTAGGCTAACATTGCAATAGGCAATTTTAACTCCAATCTATGCAATAAGTTTGCATAGGACATCGTCCGATAAACGCCAAGAGTGAAGCTGCAGTCCAACGCACAGACTCGGGCGAGAGCTGACAGGTCCGCAGCTGCTGTGCAGCGGAGAAACGTTGTTCCTGACTCACCCCAATACACACCTTAGCACACCGCAGACCATCCAGACTTACCCCAACCATAAAGCAAACATCCCAAATAAGGCACCTCAGCTCAAGGCTTCAGCAAAAACACTGACATCTAAGCCGGGAAGCGCCGAGCGGATGCACCGCTACTCGTCTATAACAGCAGCGGATGATGCAAAATATTGATCTTTTTTATTTTTTTTTAATTAGTTACAAGACTTTTGACTCAATGCGTCTCCGACGCGGAAGGGCAATAAGTCATGCGGCTAGCGGCGTGAGACTCGGCAATGCCGCTGCCATCCCCACCACCCCAACTAGGCCTTAACCGCAGCCAGGAACCGGAGCCGCCTTCTCGAACTCAAACCGCCGGCTTGTGGATTAAAAACAGCGCGACAAGAGAGGAGTCGCACACAGGTTGGATATTGGCTTCATAGTTTGATCCGGAGCGGCATGTGTTTTTGGCCAATTTCGACAGGAGAGGATGGCGGAGAATCGGTTAGCTAAGACGGCTAGCAGGCTACACGGGTCCCGTCCCAGCTTACCTCCGACACCTCGTCCTCGTCGCTGCCGGATCCAGGACCCGAGGAGAGCACGGCGGCCGCGGCTAGCTGAAAGTCCAGTCGGTCCGCACCTGGCCCTGTCGATTCGCCGAATAAGCGGACTTTCTTCCCGCCGATGCCCATGCCCCCGAGTCCTGCTCCCGGTGCGGCTCCTACCCCCATCCCCACCGCAGGGGAGCGCGGAGTCACCGAGTCGATCTCGTCCTCGAAGCCGTCAGTCAACATTGCCGTCCCGGCTACTGCATCCTGCATACTTATCTAAATATTACAGCTGTTTGGGTATAACTGTCTTACACTCCCTTCAGGTTATTATTTGTCTTTCGGCCGTGGTATTTTCACTTCAAAAAACCCTAAACTCTGCCGAAGCGAGAAGAGAAGAGGCTCTCTTCCCCCCCAGCCATTAACTTTCTAACAACCTAACCCAAAACGTGCTATTCCTTGGAAACCCCGCCTCTAAGCCTTATTTCTCCAAATGCTATTGGCCAGTCAAACAATATGTCGAGTATGTATTGGTTGATATTAGTGTTAGTCAAAGACGGGCATCAAGCTATTAAGTTAGGTTTAACAGCATCTCAGAGGTTTGTAATATTACCTCAAAAAATTGAATAACTATAACAATAGGGCTGAAGTATGTTTGTCATAAATGTCCACCCGTAAGACCCATAAAATTATATTGATTTTAAAAGTGTAGTATTGTCGTCCACCACTTTCTCAACAGCATGCCTACCACACTGGAGCTGACAGGCGTATATTATTTGGCCGAAGCCCTGGCAATTTCTTGTGAAGTTTCCGGCAGTACATATACTCTGAAGCCAACAAACTATATGCATTGGTATGGTACGCCTAGTCTCATTTTATCCATTATGTTGCTGTTACCCTAGAATGTTGTGTCGGTTTTTAACGTGGAAAACTGCAAAGTTAAGTATGCACGGTACGCAGCCATGTGTACTATGCGTTGCCTCTCAAGAATCACATTGCCACTGGCAGGTCCGGAAATCATGTGGGAATTGTAGTTTTTGACATTAAAAGTACATGTGATTCCGTTATTTTGTCGATTAAAATAGATACTCGTTCAGATGATATTAGCATTTACTTGAGTAAATAAATATGTAGTAAATTAGGGAAATATGTTTAGATTCGATTTGTTTATACACTATGTGTATTCGAAATAAATAGTCGAAATAGTTGTCTGGAAGTGGAAACTTAGCTATTTGTGAAACGGAGCAGATTTTATTAATTAAATTCAGTTTGTAGTTAATTCAGCGACATTTTCAAAGGATACTTAAAGAATAGAAATAAACGCGTTTTATTAGATAAGTACAGCAGGACACATTCCATGAAATTTGCATAAATCTTCATGTAAAAGCTTCATATACGGTGCAGGTATTTGTCTTCAATGTTGGTTGCTAAATTACCCAGTTTGTGATTTTTATATGTGCAAGGTTGCTATAGCTTCGGTCAGCTGGAGTGAGATTTTCAATTCCAGGCAAGTCTACACACACACACACACACACACACTTATCATTACCTTTTAAATAGTCTGCAGGGTTTGCAAAGTACCCCAACGCTTTTGATGCAACTATTTTTAGTTTAAAATAGAATAATGTAAATTTGTCGTAAGATTTCTTGCGTGAGCCTGAGAGTCTGAACACGTGAGTGTCACGGCAAATGCGTGAGTTGGCAATCCTGTATGTTGTACTCTACAATATAACAGTATTCTGTGGTTCCAGTGTGGGCTGATACTTGTGCCACTAGAAACTGAATATGAATAGTGTACATTTGAATCTGCAGTTTTTTAATGCAACAACTGCAGATTCAAATATACACTATTCATATTCAGTTTCTAGTGGCACAAATATCAGCCCATACTCCAGGCTCACAGCGATCGTGTACTGGATACGCGATTAAAAGATATCTATAATGATAAGCTGCTGCACTAGTTTTCAGAAAAGACGTGTTGACTATACGCATTTCTTCTTTTGATTTATCTGACACATTAATGAAACTACCTGGTGTAGGTTGTGTATTTGGTTGAATAGATTCCATTTTTTCTAACTTTTTTGTTTCTAACCTCAACAGTTAAAAAGCCATAGTAAGTATTTACAAACAATGGTGAATTAATGGTTAATGGTAACTTAATCATAGTAATGAAAGATTCTTTAAAAATAATTATAACGTTTTATTTTGAGGTTGAGTAAATGTGGAACAAAGGTTGCATTAAAACATTAAAATTCCTGGAGTTTCTAGTTTCATCTATGTAAGTAATGGAGTGAAAGCACGTGTTTAAGAGAAACTGTAATGAATGTAACTGAAGCTGTAATTATTTTGTACACTTATACATTTTCATTAAAATCTGCCGTCTCCATAACATATTCAACTTCGAAAAGGATCGCACCTTCCAGCCCATTAATGATTTTGTTTTCATTGTTGATGCCAACAGACAGACACTTACAGTTGTCGTAAGTCAATATATTACTGCTTTTGCTAAAATATACCTAACACGTGGTGCCACCGCATTTTTTGTGTCCATCGTTATGGTCTCGCTTGTACCACAGTGCCATGCAGTGGCCACTATTGATCCCTACAACGTACGAAAAAGGGTGCATGGAGAGGTAAGACAGCAGCAAAAAAAAAACACTCGGACATTGTACATGCCACAGAACTTAGTGTCTAAATGCCACCAAATATTTCAAAATGTATTCAATTTGGGAAATATAGTAGATAATTTTGAGGGCTTATCCAGTGTCTTTCTCTGTGATAAGTTAAATCAGAGCCCTTCAGTCAAAGAGGGTGGACAGAGAACATTTATCACTGCAGCTCCCATGCCATTTACAGCACCCATGTCCGCACCTGTGCACTCATTTATGTGCACACACTACTGCCAAATGTGTGTAAGTAATTTCCACTTCTTGATGTGACCTCATGGGCTCGAGGGACATAGGTTTACATTATGATCGGCTGGAAGTAAGTTGTGCTGTGACCAGCCAGTCAATTGTCAGGCAACTTTGATGCTCCAGTAGCTGAACAGCTAGCATGGAGTTTCATAACCTTGCATTGGTCACAACAAGCTGTTCCGAAATTTGCTGTTTCATAACCTATAAAAATGTGCATTACCCATGTTGAAAAACATTTGTATGACTATCCTAACATAGAAGCTAATTTAGTGACTTGGGTGAAAGCTACATCTGCATCCACATTAGGCCTCCGTTGCTCAAAATCATCTGTACTACTGGACTAGCTACTGTTTGTGATACTGGCTGTACATGCAAAGGTGTGTGTATGTGTGTGTACGCAACATGGCAAACTAATGCAACCTGGGCACACATTTACTGCACAGCAATGGGACCAACCAGCACAACAGTGAGAAGTTGGCTGAATATTGTCACTTGGATATCATTAAATCAATCAAAATGAATATGAAGCACCACCATTTCTATTCTTTTGCTGCTGCTTAGTATAGCAGTATTAATATTTGATTATCAGTAATCATCTAAATAAATGAATGAATTAATATACAGCAGGGTAATTTTAAGCATGAAGTATCACTATCCCTTTATTGCATGGCTACAGAAAGTTGATTTAAAGTACATTTGGTACATCTCCGAGTAAAAACAAAAAAGATGCAGAGCAAAAAGTAAAGGACACAGCACAGCACAGCATGCTAATGGTAAATTGCAAATGGTATATCACTGTGATTTTCCATATAAAATGCGTGGAAGTTTTTGGACTTTGTATAGGTTAACTTTTGACAGGCGCAACAGGTTACTTTTACATAAGATTGTAAAAAAAAAAAAAAAAAAAAACTATTGACAATTAACTATTTACAGTGCAACAATAAGATTACTGTGGAGGAGAGGCCCACTGAATTTCCAGATTTCAGTATTAAACCACCCCCCAAAAAATGCAGCCCCAACAGCTCACTCTGCTAACAGTTCATTGCCACACAATGTCCCAATCTATGAGGAAACTCTACCGCCTTCTTTCTCTTTTTATTGAGTCAGCATGGATGTTCTGAACCACTGTGTTCAGGGCTCAGATGCTTCCTTGACCCCACTTTAACCGAACACCTGTCCAAAGATGTAGGCTGTAGACGTTTTGCTGGTCTTCTGACGGCCGTGGCACTGTATGCTGCAGGGTTGCTGCATTTCCCAAAGTCGTGCATCGCAGTCAGTAGCTTTGCTGGGTTACCTTTTATGTGATTAAACTGCTTGGCCATAGCAACCAGTCCAGGACTAAAGTGGTTGTCATCACGAAGCTGACATAGTCTGTCGATCATGGCCTCAACCAAGTCAGCAGGCATTTCTGTCATGTAAAAAAAAAACAACAAAAAGCATATAGGGAACTGAAGTCTAAATGAATGTGAAATACTAAAATGTTTGTATTGTTTTTTTTTTTACCTCTGAAGCACTGTCCTTACTATTTTACTTGCATACTATGTAAACTGTTTACAGTATTATGTATTTCTGACTATTTTTTCCCCATTGAAAACACAATGCTTTGAGACTTCACAGTTGGGTATGCATAAAAGAAATAAAGCAGGGCTCTCATTTATCAACCGTGCACACAAACAGTTTTGCGTGTAAAGTGTGTTTGAATATTTTTTGCCATACAATGGTATTTCTCAATTTCTTCCCATGTATAGAAATGTGCATTTATTTACAAACACGCCATGGGTGATGGATCTGCACTATCAGTGTCACCATCTAGAATGATTCCTATTAGGGACATTTTGCCTATGATGGCAGCCATGTTACCATGCAGACGTGACGCTGACGTGGTGCTTGAGCCGCCCCGTGGAATGGACGTGGGATCTGTGCGCTGCAATCCTTTTTTGTGGTCGTTTTCAGATCGAGCCACTTCTTCCTGAGCCTGCGGCCACTGTTGTTACAGCTGACACTGCACTACCTGCATATCCCACCTGTCCCCAAACCGGGTGTCTCTTTGAAGATTAGTTTTTCCCACTCTTCTCTTTTTCTGCTTTATCTCTTAATAGCAAAATAGTCACAAAATAACAATACAAACATATAGTACAAAATATATAAAGCAATAAGGACATAGGGCAGGGGTGGGCAGATTATGCAGGTTTTCGACTGTGACTCCCTAATTAGGTTACTAATTAGAGGACTGATTAGCTGAAGGAGTCCTCACACCTGGGTCCGAGTGGCTGACCTAAAGGTTATCCTTAAAACCTGCATATACACTGGCCCTTTGTGGTAAGACTGGCCATCCTGATATAGGAACACGTCTCTCTAAACAGTTTCCAATTCTCTAACATGTTCTCCTATTGTGCAGTTCAATGAAGGTTAATGCAGAAGTTATTCGTCCATATATGGTGCATTGAGGCATTTCTTTAACATTTGTTTTGCCTTGCATGCAGTCTTATTTAGAAAGTGTGAATAGAATGTGCAATATATTTTGCACGTGTTTCTCAAAATTCATTTTGTACGGCTCTAGTGAGAAATACCAATTTGCCCATGCCGACCGGCAACTCATATGCGCACTCTGATAAATGAGAGTCCAACTTTCCTGTATATTTCAGATTTTCCAGTTAAGAACTAAATAGTATGGAAGAGGCAGAGACAGGTGATAATGACACAGGCAGAACATTACCCTGACTGGCTTCATCATCATGAGCTTCAATGATGGGCTGGGAATATGCGGATGACTGGTCAGCAGTGAGGTCTGTGAAATTGTTAATTCAAGAAATTAACACCTTTTAACACCTGACACACATAGATACACTTAAAAACACACATAGTCCACGCATTCATTTCTTTGTGAGAACAGTTTTTTTTGGGTGCAACTCTAATCCCAACTATGACAACGTTAACCCTTACCCAGCCCTAACCTTAACCATAAGTAACCAAACAAAATACAAAACATTTGATATTTTTAGTTTTTTGATTGTATTCAAAGATTATTATTATTATTTTTAATAAAATTGCATTTCCCCTTGTACGGACAGTTTTGGTCCCCACAATGTAATATCTACATGACACAATCCATTTTTCAGCTGCTCGGTGAGGCAACTATCAAATCAGCCTATTATATATCAGTACCAAAATGTATAAGCTTATGCAGATAGTGCTCAGGAGCTTCAGTTAATGTTCACATCAATCAACATAAAGGGGAAGAAAAGTGATTTAAGTGACTTGGTGTGGTTGTGAGTGCCAGACGTGTATTTCAGAAGCTGCTGATCTGCTGGGATTTTCATGCACAACCAACTCTGAGGTGTACAGAGAATGGGCTGAAAAAGAAAACTTCCAGTGAGCAGAAGTTCTCTGGGAGACAATACCTTGGCAGAGGTCAGAGAGGACTGGCCAGAGTGGTTCAAGCTGATAGAAAGGCAACAGTAACTCAACTATCCACTCACTACAACCAAGGTATGTAAAAGAGCATCTCTTGGCACAAAACATGTCAAACCTTGAAGCAGATGGGCTACAGTAGCAGAAAACCAGACCGGGTGCCACTCCTGCTGGCTAAGAACAGGAGACTGAGGCTACAGTCGGCACAGGCTCACCGGAATTGGACAATGGAAGAATGAAAAAACATTGCCTGGTCAGATGAGTCTCGATTTCTGCTGCAGTATTTAGCTCTTAGGGTCAGAATTTGGTGTAAA
The DNA here is from genome assembly GCA_026779605.1 of Mormyrus hasselquistii. Lineage (NCBI taxonomy): Eukaryota > Metazoa > Chordata > Actinopteri > Osteoglossiformes > Mormyridae > Mormyrus > Mormyrus hasselquistii. The sequence continues at coordinate 14,927,247 of JAODKE010000050.1, forward strand.
CAACATGAAAGCATGGGTACATCCTGCCTTGTATCAACTCAGGCTGCTGTGGGTGATGTAATAGTGTCTGGGATATTTTCTTGGCACACCTTGCACCCCTTACTTCCAAGTGAACATTGTTTAAATGTCACAGCCTACCTGAGGATTGTTATGGACCATGTCCATCCCTTTATCACCACAGTGTACCCAGTTTCTAATTTGCTACTTCCAGCAGCATAATGCTGGAAGAATTTCTGACTGGTTTCTTGAACATGACAATGAGTTCTCTGTACTCAAATGGCCTCCATAGTCAGTAGATCTCAATCCAACAAAGCACCTATGGGATTTGGTGGAACGGGAGATTCACCTCATGAAGGGGCAACCGACAAATCTTCAGCAAATGTGTAATGCTGTCATGTCAATATGGACCAAAGTCTCTGAGGAAAGTTTGCTGAATCTATGCCACAAAGAATTAAAGCGCTTCTAAAGGCAAAACTGAGGTCCAACCTGATACTAGCAAAGTGCACCTAATAAAGTGGCCAGTAAGTATGTACACAGATGAGCTAAAACATTATGACTATGCCCATGTGACATAACACTGATTCTTGTAAAAACAGAACATCAAGGTCTTGTAGTTCCCTGCTTACAGTACTTACTCTTTATCCAACATGTCAGCTACGTGTACCAAACGTTAGCTTCTATCAATCTAACAATCTAATATATCCCAAATATTACAGATGGTTCAATACATATATTACACTGCTGCTAATAAATGTATCATATCATAAAAAATCATAACCACCTGTCTGTAGGTGCTGGTGATTATGTGTTGCACCTGCTTCTAAAAATACAAAAAGATATGTCAATACAGTGTTAATATTCAAGAACTATAACAATTTGCTTTCACATTGCTTAACTCAACTCATCTGAAATTGAATTCTGCTATTATGCAATAGGATACCTTGTGTATGTGCACCATACTCCTTCCTGCAAACTTTATGGTACAGTCTGTGGAAAAGGTCAGTGTCAATGATACATGCAGTATATAATACTGATCGATTAAAGTTACACACCAGTTGGTATTTAATTATTTTGTGCCAGCACCACTTATACTTAAGCTAGTCATTTTACATTTTACACAATTATAAAATTTATTTTTCAAGGGAAAATAATTCTTACTTTTGCACAAATGAAAGGTCTGGGCAAATCTCCCGGTTAGCTGAGGCATAGGCGTATCTGTCCCCATACTCTATTTGCAGATCATTCTTCAGGGCAGACAGTGCAGATGAGGGAGAGTGACCCATCTCAAACAGTTTTGTAAGGCTTTCTATGGCCTTCTCTCCCACATCTCGATGTCTGAGAGCCTCTGCAACAAACAGGTTGTGGTTGTGCTTGTTCTGAATTTTCACCTCGAAAGGAAAGTCAGGTAGGTGTGGATCTTTGCTCCTATAAGAACATCACATTAACGTTATGTCTAGTTAATGCCAAAATAAACAGAACATCTGAATTGTGAGCAAGTTTACCAATATACAGGCAGTCCCCAGGTTATGAACGAGACTCATCCCCCAAGTCTATCTTTAAGTCTGAAAAATAATAATGCAGCACATAATTGCATAGTAATAATAAAAAAACCGCCAAAACCGCATAATGTAGTGAGCAAGTTCATTGTTACGAACCGTTGCATTTAACCCAAATTAGTAATATAATAGGCTTCATGGCAGTCCATCCATAAGTAAGAAGTTGTCCATAATTTAGATGCTCTTAAACTGGGGACTGCCTGTATGTATACTCAAACTTACTGGTTAATCTTTCCGTTATTACAGTGCTTGAGAGTGACAGACATCTTTGCCTGACAGTTTGTATTTTTTGATGATCTTCTGGAATTTGCGGTCTTAGACTTCACATTTACATTATGCTGACACTTGTAAGAAACCTGAATGAAATACAATGTTTCAGTTCAAATTAGCCAGGATATTACTATCATTTAATGTTAAATCAAAGCACTGCAGTAGAGATCTAAAACAACTCAAAAGGTCACTGAAAAGTTTCTTAGGTGATTGAGTGCACTTATCTGATGTAGCAAATACCTTGTGTAAAACACGTTTCCCCAACCTAGGTCTGGTGACATCAACCCTCCACATCACCCCCGAGCTCCTCTTAGCTGCCTTCACCCACTGCTGAGCTTGTTCTACTGTAGTGATGTTCTTGATCCTGATTGTTGCATCAAACCCAATATGATCAGTGGATGAAGGCACTTGTTCTAAATTGCAAACATGGTACTCATACTGGGGAGGTAGCCAACCCTATAAACAGAAACCAAATTAAGGTTATTAGAAACAAATCGAATCCCTGACATCTAACCATTAATATTATGCACTATTGTCCAAAATGGTTTTGAATGCTGCAGCATTAAGAGTTCCTTTCACTGGAACTAAGGGGCCAAGCCCAACTCCTGAAACTCCTACCACACCATAATCCCCCCTCCACCAAACTTTACACTTGGCACAATGCAGTCAGATAAGTACTGTTCTCCGGGCAACCAGCAAACCCAGCCTCGTCCATCGTATTGCCAGACAGAGAAGTGTGATTTGTCACTCCAGAGAACACGTCTCCACTGCTCTAGAGTCCAATGACGTTATGCTTAACACCTCTTCATCCGACCCTTTGCACTGCACTTGGTGACGTAAGGCTTGGATGCAGCTGTTTGGCCATGGAAACCCATTACATGAAGTTCTCGACGCACTGTTCTTGAAATAATCTAAAGTGCACATGAAGTTTGGCGGTCTGTAGCTATTGACTCTGCAGACACTTGCCGACTTCTGCACCATTTGTGCCTGCGCATGCGTTATTGCTGCTTTGTGATTTTACGTGGCATATCACTCCATGGCTGAGTTGCTGTTTTTTCCAATTGCTTCCACTTTGTTATACCACTAACAGTTGACTGAGGAATATTTAGTAGTGAAGAAATTTCACGAATGGGCTTATTGCACAGGTTAAGATTCTTGTAAGCAAAATTCAATACTTTGTAAATGAAATTCAATACTTTTAAGGCCTTATTTTGAGAATGTAAAATTCAATGCTTTTTTAAAATACTTTCAATACCCTGTTTATTGATATGAATCTGTATTTGTTAATTAAGATATTGGGCTCTCCCTTAGAGATAGGGTGAGGAGCTCGGTCATTCGGGAGGGACTCAGAGTAGAACCGCTGTTCCTCCACATTAAGAGGAGCCAGATGAGGTGGCTCGGGCATCTGATTAGAATACCTCCTGGACGCCTCCCTGCTGAGGTGTTCCGGGCATGTCCCACTGGGAGGAGACCCCGGGGAAGACCCAGGACACGCTGGAGGGACTATATCACTCGGCTGGCCTGAGAACGCCTCGGGATTCCCCCAGAGGAGCTGGAGGAAGTAGCTGGGGAGAGGGAAGTCTGGGTTTCCCTGCTGAGACAGCTGCCCCCACGACCTGACTTGATGATGGATGGATGGATATATCAATTAGAATCAAACTGTTACACCCCTACTGTGCACTAGCAGTGTAACAGATTGTACCCTACCATGTTTAGGCACATATGTGACCTCGGATTAATTATATTTAATCATTATACTGCAAAATACAGTTTTACTGCTGCTGTTACTTTTTCAAGTATATCTCAATGCTAAAGAAGTTCATAGAGGACATGCACTCAAGGCTAGAAATTCATTTCTCACAACAGAGGTGAATTCCCGCCTTATATGTAGCACACGGGGGTAACTATTAACTAATTGGGGGCAGCATGTGGGCTATGCCTGTGTGCCTGTAATCACAAGGTCGCTGGTTCAAACCCAGCCTCAGCATGTCTGTGGGTCCTTGAGCAAGGCCCTTAACCCCCAGCTCTCTGGGTGCCCCAACGGGTGCCCCACGCCACGGGGAGAATAAAGAGTTCTATTATTATTATTAACTATAGACTTTCAGTGGCAATTTATAACGGAGAGGATTCAGCAGCATTAACCATGGCATGACACAGAACTGACCTTTTAGATATCTTTACTTTGTGCTAAACTAACTTATATTTTCCGTAAAATGTCGGCTGGAACGGAGTACCTCTATACCCCATTCGCTTGTCTACTCCCACATTCCCCCAGATCAAGAAACCCACCAGGACTATGGGTAATGTAGTGAACACAAAATATATAAATTCCATACGACTATCAATAACAATTACATTAAAAATCACAAAAAATCATAGGGGTTAAATCCAAATATCTGAAAACATCAATTTCACAACATGCTTCCCTCTTTCTCTTGAAAAATGCTGTTTGCATGTCCAATTTTGTTATATTATTATCTCAACGAAAATAACTAGTGACCAAGAAAACAACTTCAGCTTCGTTGAGATCCTGAGGAAAGTAAGTGGTGATCTTGACATAATACAGAAAAAGATAATGATGGATGTCCTCTTTGAGTTCCAAAAGACGCAAAATTGCAATGGAAAGATACAGACAAAGCAGCTGTCTGTTCATGTGGACAGGACATGTTAAAAGTTCTTTGCTTTAAGTATTAAGTAATAAATGCAGAGCAAATTTACATTTGTTGCCACTTTGATCTTTCCGATCTGAAAAAGGATCCTATCCATGACCCATAACTGTGATATGATCTGAATTGTGAGTTTTGTGATCCATTGCACCCCTACCTGGCACCATTATAGGACTTCATATTTACAAGTCAGTTTGCTAAAATTCTGTCCTGCTAGAGCAGCTTATCCCAACATGGCATTGCGTCATCCCAACTTATATTGCCTATCTGGAGAGGGAAGGGTGATCATCTGGATTGCGGCAACTACAGTGCTTCCAGTGCCAGGTAAGGTCCTTGCTAGGGTCATCCTTAACCATACCATCTTTATTTATAAAGCATTTTAAAACAACTATAGCTGACACAAAGTGCTGTACATTGGAGCACTGGAGACAGAAAAGAAAAATAAAAACAAATACAAAGTCAGATAACTAAGAGAAAACTAAGTCCTGCTGGGGCCAAAAGCCAAAGCATAATAGTGAGTTTTAAGACGTGTTTTAAAAGATGGATAGTGAGTGGGGCTCTCTAATGTGCAAGGGTAAGTTATTCCATAATTTGGGAGCAACGATAGAGAAAGCCCTCTCTCCTCTGAGCTTCCTGGCAATGCTATCTGCCAGAGAAGACCTAAACCGTTTAAGTGCAGTGCCGCCAATGCCCACTAGGTGATCGTGATATCAGAATGTTGTGGTCGACTGCATTAAAAGCAGTCAAACAAAACCAGAACAACATGGTTACCAGAATCACTTGCAAGAAAAATGTCATTACAGACCCCTAATAATGCAGATTCTGTGCTATGGAAGGTTTTAAAGCCTGACTGAAAAACCTCTGTGATGCTGTTCTCATCCAGAAAAGATTTTAGTTGACAAAACACAATTTTCTCTAAAACTTTAGAAAGAAAAGGCAGCTTGGCAATAAGCCTGTAATTAGCCACCGCAGTGTGGTCAAGGCCAGGTTTCCTATGCAGTGGCTGCACTACTGCATGTTTAAAATTAGCAGGAACCACACCAGAAGACAGACTGCCGTTAATAATAGCCAGAACAGACTGCCCTATGCTAGGCCAAATTTCTTTAAACAATCGAGGAGGGACAGGATCACGAGGGGAACCTGAGGGCTTCATATAGCCAACCATATCCTCTAAAAGTGAAAGTCACAGACTCAAACCGAGTAAAAATAGCAGAGCAAGGAACAGGGAACTCAAGGGGCATAAGAGCCCTAGTGGTAGCAACCTTTTCAATAAAAAACCACAGAAAATTGCACATATCAGGAGAAGCTTCCAAACAAATATTCTGTGGAGTATTAAGAACAGACAAGTTTTAAACAACACGGGGGTTACGGCTGTTAGAAGAAACCATATTTGCAAAATGTTCCCTGTTTTCTTCTTTAACAATGTTCTGGTAGTGACACCAGCAGTCTTTTAAAATTTAAAATGACACCTGCAGTTTGTCCATTTTCCACCCGCGTTCTTCTCGCACAGATCGAGTTCTGTCATTAAACTGGATTCGTGGTCACTTGCTTGCCTGTCAGTGAGCAGTCTGATTTTAAGCCTAAGAATTCTAGTCGACTGCATTCTGGCACTGATGGGTTTCATCAAGTGCAAGTGTGAATATCAGCAGAGGTTCTTTACAGCCTTTGTCGATTTTCGTACACCGTTTTACTCAGTTGGTCGAGTTGCCCTGTGGGATATTCAGAGACTTCATGGGATCCCCCCGAAGTTGCTGGACATCATGGCCGACCTGTACACTGGTACTGTGAGTGTTGTGCAGAGTGGAGGGAGAGCCTCCACGTTCTTCCCAGGTGATTTTAGGGTTCGCAAGGGGTGCGTTCTTGCGCCTAAACTGTTCAATGCTTGTATGAACTAGGTGTTGGGCAGGGTCGTGAGGTCTAGCAGCTGTGGGGCATCTCTTGGTGAAGAAAGATTTACTGATCTTGGCTTTGCTGATGGTGCTGTGATCTTAGAGGAGTCAATGGAGTCTCTGATTGGGGCTCTAAGGAGACTGAGCGAGGAGTCTGAGTGTCTGGGATTGTGGGTGCCTCGGATTAAGTCCAATATCCAGGCCTTTAATGACTTCTTAGGCACAGCCATCAATAGTGTGTCTGACTGCAAGGAAAATGTTGACCTCGTCGAGAAATGACTTACTTCAGCAGCAACACTCATGTCTCTGGTGAACTCTTCCTATGAAGTCAGCAGATGGATTGAGAGAGCATGTGGGGCCATGAGGTCACTGGAATGGTGTGGGTGGCGCTCCCGAAAGGGGTGTGTGACGCAAGAGGATGAAGATCCAAGTTAGAGTCCTGGTGCTCCCTGTCTTGCTGTATGGCTGTGAGACATGGACGCTATCGAGTGAGCTGACACGAAGACTGGACTCCTTCAGGACTGTCTTTCTTCGGAGAATCCTTGGGTACTGCTGGTTTGACATTGTATCGAAAGAGTGGCTACTAGAGGAGTCCTGAATGAGGCACATTACCTGCATTGTGAGGGAGCATCAGTTACAGAGTTATGTCCATGAGGTGTTCCAGCTCAAAGGATCCTCATTGCTGAGATCCTGAGCGGCTGGACCAGGCTGAGGAGACACCCATGTAATATCTGGCTGCAGCAGATGGATGGCCATTTCAGGAGTGTATCGTGTCTCTACCTGGGGTGTCGCCAGCTGGGATCCCAAGGAGTTTCACCGTAAGGTATAGGTGTGGTAATGTGCTGCATTAACGCATGCTCCCCAGCCTGACCTGACCTGTATAAATGAGGCGTATCCTTATATTTAATAAATGTGTCAGACTCTAAACTACAAAAAGTACCACTACACCATCACCATCTTTTTACCTTGTGCATACAGAATATCTCCTCTTTCAAAAGATATAGCTCTTGAGCTATTCTTTTCTTCAGTGCTACTTCAGTGCTGATCGCTTACATGATTTACTAAAACAACAGCATGTGGCATCCCCCGCTAACTGAATTTGACGAATATAAAGACACATTGAATTTATAGACTCCTGACTTTTTGGCATTGCAATATGCATCTCAATATCTTAGGCACACTACTGATCTGCTTACCAAAGTGTAGGCTTAAGTAAATGTCCGAAAGTACTGAAAAACCAGCATCCAGACAAATCTTTCACCAGTCATCTAAAGCCCTGGTGGTTACCGCACATATGCATTATAATCGCGATTACATCACAACATGATTGTGACAGCCCTAGTCAGCATGAGTAATTATGCTGTTACCTGCATGCTTTGCACTGCACTTTGAAAATTGTAAACTAATATATGCATTTTTGAATTTCTGATAATAGTGATAGCAAACATGAAATATGTTTGTTAGCGTGTAGCTGGGTGTTCTGTAAATTGCTGGCTTCCCTGTCTGTGCCTCTGCTAGCATTAGACCAAGTGCAGCTGTTAATGAAGATCTAAACTTCCAGCTTTAAAAAACTGCTAGCTCCTTTATTAAAATGACTCATGCACTTGCCGCAATACGTTATTTGCATTCTGCAAGGGGGGTCTGCTGCATCGAAAACATTCTGTGCCTTCTATGGTTATGGAGTTCGTAATACCGGCTATGCCTTTTCCTTCTAAATAATACATTTGTTTATTGGAATGCTTGCTGTTTAATACACTTACTCCAATATTCCAATGTGATTACCTGTGTTTGCCTTATAACTGAGAGGGTTCATTTCTTACACGTTCTTGTCAAATAATTTTTTTAATAAAAATAGAATTTGGTGTCCCAAAAACGTTTTTCACAAAAATAGCCGCTGAAAACGTGGGCAGTCATCTTATAATCACGGTCGACTAATATTCAGGCTGAAACGGTAGTTACCACATGATCACAATTGCCATCTAACACAGTGCACCAGGGTTGGGACTATTCCGGAATGCACTTATCAATTCCACTCCAAATCAGGAAATGGAACTAGAGTTGGAATTTAAATATCCCTGAAATTCGCATTCAATTTCAATTCTGTTCCCCATAGTTTTTTTCCCAGTCTGAACTGCAGTTCCATTTCCTGATTTGGACTGGAATTGATGAGTGCATTCTGGAATAGCCCCAACCCTGCAGTGCACAGTGTTGCCTCCCTACCATCAAGACTGTCCAGAATATCCTATGGATTACAAGGCCAGATATTCCACCGAAATATAGAAAAACTTATAAAATATGAAAAAGTGAAAACTGATAAAATGATCATGAAGTGTCCAGTTCCATCTTAATATGTAGATTAGCTATATTAACAAAGTAGCTTTGTTCATTTGATCTCAGTGCAAAGTAAGTGTTCAAGTTACGCCTGACAGCACACAGATAAACTGGCTATAGTAAAAAATAGTACCTTAATTTTGAAAGAAATAGCCGATTAACTGATGCTTGGAACTTTATACACCATATTAACCAGTATAGAATGGTGGATAAGAAAATGTTTCCAAAAAAGAGAGAAACTGGAGTTAATTTTTTATTTTTATATAGTGCCTTTCACAAGAGTCACCCCAAGGCACTTTATAAAAATAAGCTGAATTACTAAAGTATTATTGATACATTACAACATCATTAAAAGAGAACAATATAAAAACAAAACTTAACAACAAACTTAACAAAACAAAGAAATAAAGCCAGATAACAACGCAGTTATTTCAGATATACTTGTTTCATAATATATTACCTTTAAATGAACATAACTATCCAAGTTGGTCGCCGAACCTGAGCACTCTCCCCTACAGAAATAAACATAATGCAATACATGAAGGTCAACACGGCTGTTACGCACGGTAAGCCTGTTAACTGGAGTTACGATATATTTCATATATGGGGCACGATAAACTTGTAAAATTGCCTACCTGCGCCTCGCACAGACGTTAGCTCCGACTTCGGTACACGTATATCTAGTGTTTGAGACTGGAAGCCTGGAAGATAAATAGCTGTATGTCAGAGAAAGTGCCTATCATAACCATATTAAAGAAAGTTCGCTGCTGCAGCAAATACTGAAGAGACATACTTGATAAATTACCTCAGAATGGCTGGAGTGTAATTATGGTCTGCCATAACTACTTCTAGTACTTGCCTAGCCCGATTATCTGCGAACAAAAAATAATTTTTCAAATGCAAGCCTGAACTACTATAAAGCCCAATATTGTTCATGAAACAAAACCTAAAACTGTGATTTAAAAAAATTGACAAATTACCTAAGAGAACTTGTTACTCGCTGTTAAGTTTGTGACTGCGCTACTACCCACCTCATGCCTGATTTGCAGTACGCATGTGCACCAGTCTTGCGAGTGCGTATACCACACCACATTTCTTCTGGTTCTTCGTCATGAAGCGTTTATTAGCTCCTGAAATCAGTGTAAAGATGCATTACTGCCACCTACTGGAGTGGAGAATAGCGCAAGAATTAATCAGGAGAAAAAAACGATATCCTTCGCTCATCACCCAAGAACTTCTCCGAGGCCGAACACAGCAAAGTCCCTTATCCAGCAACAACGACTCCAGTACATTTTATGACGCTTTTCCAGCATGCATGTGCACCACATTACACGGAATACATTCAAAGTTCCTACCCTTTTTTCCACTTTCTTACCCTTCGTCCTCCCCTTCTGTGTCCAGACATGCCTTCTCCCACTTCTTCTACTTCTCCTTCAGACCGCTGAAACGCTGCAGGGAAGGGGGCCACTCTTGGGGTCACACACTTGTCATGACACAGGATGTGTTCCTTAACCAGTGTTTCTGAAACTGTACATTTACAAATGTTTTAAATGTGTTTTAATTATTATTGAAAAATCAGTTACATGTAGCTTAATAATCTAATATGCGAGTTATACTATTAAAGTATATTTAGCTGAATACCAGCAGCAACCATTAATAAAATAGGCCTACGTGAACGAATGTTTTAAAAAGGTGTGTTTTTATTAATTATTCTAAAAGTGTTTACATTTAGCTTGATGTAACGACATTTTATTAGATTGATGTAGCCTATATTTAGCTCGATAGTGGCAGCAAGCTTTTACATCAATAAAATAGACTACGATTATGAAAGATTTAAAAATGACATTTCAAGGTGAAAGCAGCTTTGAACCAGGCATTAATCAAGTGATATCACTTGCAACTGTATCACATTTTATTTCCCCTACCCCCCCTGGGGTGTGCTGCCTGGAGACCTCAAATTATCCAGATATTCTGCCTATCCTGCTACCTGCAACGTCTCCAGTACCTGTGGCGTCTTTCCGGCCTGCTCATCCTTCCGCCTGTGATGTCTCTCCCCAATTGCCTTGCTGCCATACTACTACTCTCCCTGCAGCTCCAGCACTTGCCTGTCATCACATCCCTGCCCTCTGCTTTTGTGTCTCAAATGTTAAGATTGGGACAATGTGAATTGGGACTTTGCTATCTTGATCAATTGACTTTCCCTCTGGCCCCTGGAGAATGGGCTCCCCCTCTGAGTCTGGTTCCTCTCAAGGTTTCTTCCTTTTAGGGAGTTTTTCCTTGCCACAGTCACTTCTGACTTACACACTGGGGACTTTGGGCAGGGATGCTATAAAGCGCTTTGATACAATGTAATGTTGTGAAAACGCGCTATACAGATAAAACTGAATTCAATTCAAATACCTTTATAATGCATTATAAAGGTCAGTATAAGCTTTTAGGTTGCTTCGTATGCATTATAAAGGTATCCATAGTACATTATAAATGTCATAATGAATAATAAACATAAATGTAATGTGTTATACATTTTCATAAATATTTATAGCTATGTTTCTAAGGCTTTCTGAGTGCATTATAATGCATTATGAATGTGTTTATAAGTTGCTAAAAACATGGTCTTAGCTATTGTGTTACCAAAAAGTCTTTGGTGGTAAAGCTGATGAGATGCATCCTGAGTTCTTGAAAGCTCTTGATGTTGTTGAGCTGTCTTGACTGACTCGCCTCTTCACCATTGCATGGACATTGGGGACAGTGTCTTTGGACTGTAAGACTGGGGTGGTGGTCCCAATGTTTAAGAAAGGGGACCGTAGGATGTGTCCCATCTTCAGGGGGATCACATTCCTCAGCCTCCCTGGGAAGGCCTATGCTGAGGTACTGGAGAGGAGGGTCTGTCCATTGGTCGAACTTCAGATTCAGAAGGCACAATGTGGATTCCGTCCTCATTTGGATTTCACCATTTACATGCCCTACCCCATTTTACAGTGTGGCAAGAACATCTTTATCGCAGAGGTGGTGAGGACATTGAATTGTCTATTAGTACAACAGAAGACTTGAGTGAACTTTTGAAACAATTTTAAAGGATCTGGTGATATATGTATATATGTAGTCAGTTTGTAATTACTTTTGCTTAACATTAATTGCAGTAATTTTTTTTTTACCCAATTGCGAGGGTGCTGGAGGGGGCCTGGGAATTTGCCTATCCAGTCTACATGTGTTTCATGGATTTGGAAAAGGCTGCCCTTTGTCGTCGGTCCTGTTTATAATATTTATGGACAGGATTTCTAGGCGCAGCTGGGGTCTTGAGGGTGTCCAGTTTGATGGCCTCAGGATTGCCTTGCTGCTTTTTGCAGACAATGTCGTCCTGTTGGCTTCATCTGCTGGGGATCTCCAGCGTGCTCTGGAACGGTTTGCAGCCAAGTGCGAAGCGGCAGGGATGAGGATTAGCACCTCCAAGTCTGAGACCGTGGTTCTCAGCCGAAAACGGGTGGATTGCCCTCTTTGGGTCAAGGAAGACATACTGCCTCAAGTGGAGGAGTTCAAGTATCTCGGGGTCTTGTTCATGAGTGAGGGTAGGCGATATCAGGAGCTGGATAGACGAATCGGAGCGGCGTCTACAGTTTTGCAGGCGCTTAACCGGTTCGTCGTGGCTAAGAAAAAACTGAGCCGAAAAGCAAAGCTCTCGGTCTATTGGTCCATCTTCGTCCCTACCCTCACCTATGGTCATGAGCTATGCGTAATGATTGAAAGAATGAGATCGCGAATACAGGCAGCCGAAATGAGGTTTCTCCGCAGGGTTGTCTGGGCTCTCCCTTAGGTATAGGGTGAGAAGTTCAGATAGCCAGGAGGGCCTCAGAGTAGAACCGCTGCTTTTTTGTGCGGATGCCTCCTGGGCGGCTACCTGGAGAGGTTTTCCATGCATGTCCTACAGGGAGGAGGCCCCGGGGATCTGGTAGAGTTAGCTGGGGAGAGGGAGGTCTGGGTATCTCTCCTGAAGCTGCTACCCCCGTAACCCGAACCCCGGACAAGCGGTAGATAATGGATGGATGGATGGATGGATGGATGGATGGATGGATGGATGGATGGATGGATGGATGCTGTTTTAAGTGTGGTGTGTTATTCCTGTGCATTTGGGCTCTCTGGCTCCGTAGTCAAATTTTAAATCTCTGATTGGCCCAATACAACATTATTATTATTTTCCATTGACCCAAAGCAAACAAGGGTTACAATCGTATTATACATAAAATTAGTGAAATATGACAGCATGCTGCCATTTCCTCAATCAGCAATTACAGCTACACGCACATTCAACCACCGTTCTGTGTATTTGTGTGCCTCTCTGACAGATCTTCACCACTGTAACCCTGTGGGACACATGACTGAGCTGCCGTCCACTAAAGGGAGGTTCCCAAATCTTGACATCACTGGCTATGACGATGTGAGGGAGGGGCTTTTGTGAGAGGGAGCAGTCTAGGGATAGACAGAAATGTATGAACACTTTTATATTTAAAGGTGAAATTAGTTTTTTAAGAAATGTAAAAGATTATTATACTGCTCAGTCAAATAAGCATTTTGATATACATGTGCCTCAACAATTAAAAGGCACACTTTCCCCTACTAATTCATATTTTTTTGTTTTTTGTTGTTGTCTTTTCAAAACGCAAGTATATTTTTACATTTGCTTTTTTGAATATTTTGATAGTTCAAAATAAACTCCTAATTGTGATTTTGTAGTGGTTATGTGTCAGTTTTATTCCAATATGTTAATGAGTGTAAAATATGTTATATATTTTATACACCAGGGGTGGGCAATCTTATCCGCAAAGGGCCGGTGTGTATGCAGGTTTTCGCTGCAACTCCCTAATTAGATTACTAATTAGAGGACTGATTGGTTGAAGAGTCCTCACACATGGGTTTGAACAGCTGACCTACAGGTTATCCAAAAAATCCGCATACACACCGGCCATTTGCAGATAAGATTGCCCACCCCTGTTATACACCAATGTTCTTTAAATATACATTGATAGCTAATGTTGTAGCATGATTTATTAAGGTATTTAAGCACCCATGTTGCTTTTAAAGGGATTTACAGCATATTACTGCAGACATCAGGAGAGGACAGTGGGTGAGAAAGTCTGTCATTCACAGCCAGGACTCAGGAAGTGCTCAGTGTCGCTGCTTAACAAAGGCAGGCTGATGTGTCCAGTAAATAAACAGCAAATACATGGATTGTAGTTTGTTATTTTCATAATAAAATCCATCAGACTCTGTTTATAAATACGGAATAAAAGGCCAACCAGAGCAGTATTTAATTACTTAGGAGAAACTTCCTAATAACGCAGCATACTTCATCTGTTTCCTGTCACTGCAAAGCATGCTAAAATCTACTTCTGAAGAGGTGCTGCAATAAAATCAGCCTTAACTTAATAAGTAATGTTGTTCAAAATGAGTGCGCATGAAATCAGTGATGGACAACTTCAGTTACCATGCATAGATCCAGGTTATACTGTGGAGGAAACAGGGGTGTAAATTTTTCCAGTGCCGAGAAGCCATTCTTTTTACTAAAGTTTCAGATGAATTCTTACATGAAATAAATCTTCACTTTTGAAGTGCTAAGAATTATAAATAGACTTGCTCACCACATGTGTATCTCTCAAAAAAAGCAGAGAAATTGTTACAAGCAAAGAGACATTGCACTACAGAGAGCTAGGAGATGGAAGTGAGAGATAGTGGATGGTAGCCCCTGGTAGCTGAGAGAAATGTGCATGGTGCCGTTAGGCAGCGTAAGACCGCAGACTTAAGGGGAGGAAGCACACAGTGGAAGCGTGGGGAGGATAGACGACCCTTAGCTCTATGATGCACAGGAAAGTGAGAGAGAGAGGAGAAGCTGCAGAGATCAGAGGAGAATGCACAGCATGGTGGGTGGTTCATCTGCTCAGACGCTGCAGTGAGAGCATGACCTCCTGCTCCTCAGCGGTGACAGATTCTGCTCAGTCCACTGAGATCCTGTAAACGCCACCTTCACATGGACAGAGTTACGTCATTTACAGAGTAAACGTGCTAAGGAAAGATGGAGTGTGTATCATGTTGTTATACTATTATTTTTGCTTAGCAAATGCTTTCATTTGTAACTATATGTAGCTTGTAGGTTTGTGGTCTCACACTTCCAGGGCTGTGGGGTTGATTCCCACCCCAGGCCTTTGTGTGTCCCTGTTTGTGATGGTTTATTCTGGGTATCCTCTTTCCTCTCCCAGGGTCCAAAGACACGATCATTTTATTAATGCATTGTTTTGCAATGTCACAGCACCTCTAAAAACAGGTTTTTGGAAAAGGTGTGTTTAAAGTTGATTTAAACAAAAAAATAGACATTTGAAATGGTGTCAGATTATTGGTGCTAAATTTGTGCTGAGTAAAACCACATGCAGCACTTTGGAATATCTGTTTTTAGATAGGTGAAATATATAAAATATATGTAAAATATATAAAAATGTCAAGGCATGTCACTGCCTCTAAGGTGGCCACAGATTCCAGAGCAGGGGTGTCAAACTGCAGTCCTGGAGAGCCGGAACCCTGCACAGTTTTTGATTTACCCTCATTTAACACACCTGAATCAGCTCCTTGTGCCGAGTACCAGTGTGTAGGCTGCCATTTGGCCAGTGTTTCCTTAGATTAGCTCTAACTCACAATGACCCTATAGAAGATGAATGAATGGATGGAGGGGTGAAAATATCTATGATACAAGTTTGAGCCAGTGTAAACGTTAGTGTGTGTGCATTTGTATGCCCCGTGGTGGACTGGCATCCTGTACAATTTGTTCCCCAACATTGTGCTTCATACTGGCTGGGATAGGCTGCAGACCCTCCATGACTCTGTCCAGGGATAGCAGGCAGAATTTGGGTGGATCCATTGGATCATGCTTCCCCAGACCACTGGAGGGGGCTGTTTAGCCTGACTTTGAACCGTCATTGTCTTCATATATCATTGAAGGGTACAATAAATATATTAAAAAGAAGAGGATTCTGAGTCTGTAACATTCTGACTTTTACTAATCTAATAATCAGTACGAATCAATCCTATGAATAAGAACAGGGCCAATTGAAAAGCGCCATTTTGTTGCCTCAAGTCAGCACAGATATTTTGTGAATAATTAAACTAGATTAAAAAAATACATTAAACGTGTAAGATTATTAGGAATCATCAGGTAAGTAAATTTACGGAGCCCCATAAGAGACCAGTGCAAAAACTTGAAATGCTCTTACTTTCTCGTGTGCATGAGATTTTTTATCACAAACATAAAAACATGTTTATTTTTGATGCAAGTTTTTGGCTCCATAGAAAATACTTATGTATCTGATTCTGTGTCATTTATATTGAACCTTACAGCCATTTCTGTGTCTTTGTGTTTTATCAGTATTTGGTCACATCTTCAGGTTGTAGGAGTGGAAGTAACACATTCTCAGTATATATGGAGACGTCTACAGCAGTATCTTCTGATTTGTCATTATTCTTGTTTGAACTGTTAGAGTTTCCTGCCCTTTGTCTAATAAGGCAAAGCTGAGTGTGATTGGTGCAGTTTAGGCTGGTGGGGGCTGAACCTTCACTTGGTGCTGAAACCTTCAGCAGAAGTTTTGAGAGCTCAGGGAGCTCATGGTGAAGGTTGACATCTCCACATCACACAGGAGTAGGTTGATCTGCCCTGATGAAAATGAGGAGCTGGCTATTCCTAGTCTTCCTCTCTCTGCTGCCTCTGCTCTCCTCAGCAGGTAGGAGCCCAAAGATTTTCTGCTCAAGATGAGTGGTTGGTGGTTAACAGTCAAGTTAGGTCTTTATAGTCTATGATAGGCCATATAAGTCACTTTTCTGTGGAGGCACACTTCATTTAGACTGTCATCATTCAGGCATATCTCTTTTATATGCATACTTTCTTATTAAAAAGCTGAATGTTAGATTTTTGCAGGTTTTCGAATAAATAATTTAGTTTATCTGTATTTTCAAATGCAGAACATGAAGTCTTAGTCTGTGTTTTATTGTTTGTTTTTAAAAATGAATATGTAACATAGACTATAAGCTTAGTCCAGTTTGATTTGAATGAAAGTTATCGGATATCCATCTACTCAAGGGTTGCTTATCTTTAGTCCTGGTTTAATTGTCTATGATTTAAATTAGTGGTCTTACAACCTTAGATGATATAGGCAGGGGTGAAACTTAAGGATTTTTGCTATTAGTCAGTTAGTAGTTTGACGTACTTTTTGGTAACACATTCTATGAATGCCACATCTGTAAGAATCTGTGAATACATTCATAATAGGTTATAATTCATTCTTAAGACATTATAAATATGATTTTCTATTTTTTTCTATTTTTATTTCTAAAAAGGGAAAAGGCATTATAATGTTTAATACTTCAAAAGTTCAGATATAAGCTCTCATCTCTATTTTGAAGGTATCTTTATTACATTATAGATAAGTTTCATATGAGTTTATGAAGTATTATAATCAACACTATTATGCCTTATACCTTTTTATAAATATTTTAGTCACATTAATGTTATATGAATGCATTATGATGTATTATGAATTTGATTATAGATTGTTATAAACATTACTTTCATGGAAATTGTTACCCAAATTTTTACTAGCTAGTCTTTTGTACTCTCCCTTCGTCTACTGTAAATTACTCGCCTCAGGTGAAGGGGCAAGCTTCGTATCTGTTTTGTCATAGCTGTGTGATGCTGGTTTGTGTTTAGTGTCTGAGTTGTTTGTAAAACATATAAAAATGTTCCACTTCGATTGTGTCAGCAATTCAACATCTGTGTCTGCTTTCTTATTAAACAGTCGTATTTCTCGCATTCAGTAATTCCACTGAGCATCCGAGTGTAATTCTTTTGTAATTTGTATTATAATTCCTTTTCTGCCAGTATCTTAGTTACGTCTCTGCTATTTCATCTCTTATTTCTAATGCGCTGTGCATTGAAAATGTGGGGGATGTCTGCAGAAGAATCAGTGGTGTGTACTTGTTATATATGGAGAAGTTTTCAGTAGCATCTTTTTATTAGTCGTTGTTCCTGTTTGAGCTATAAAAGAGTGTCCAGCCCTGTATCTAATAAGGCAAAGCTGAGTGTGATTGGTGGGGTAAAGGTTGGTGGGGGTTGCATATGATTGGTGGGGTGGGGTTGAATCTTCTCTTGGGTGTTGGAAACTTAAGCACCAAGTCTCAGAGCTCCGAGTGAAAGTCAGTGTCACTACACCTTAGTAACAAACACTGGTTTGTCCTCATTAAATGGGGACTTCCTGTAGAGACGTGTTAACACTAATTATCAAGTTAATATTGGCCAAAATATACTGTAATGTGGCATCACTGTTACAGTGGGGAAAAGAAGTATTCGCTACACTGCCAATTTTTTAAGTTTTCCCACTTACAAAGAATGGAGAGATCTATAATTTGCATCGTAGGAGCACCTAGACTGCGAGAGACAGAATCTAAAAAAAAAAATCCGGAAAATCACATTGCATGATTTTTACATAATTAATTTGCATTTTATTGCATGAAATAAGTATTTGGTACAAATAGAAAAACAGAACTTAATATTTGCTACAGAACCCTTTGTTTACAATCACAGAGGTCAGACGTTTAGCGTATTATTTAGGTCAGACGTTTCCTGTAGTTCCTGTAGACCTGCACGTTTTTTGTACCGGTTCGCGAACCGTGTTCCAGGCTGCGAACACACAAAATCCCCCAAAGGGGTCCATTGAAAGCGCTTCAAAAAAGAACCACCCAAAACACAAAGAACTGTACAATATGTCCAAGAGCGTTTGTGGAATGTATCAAAAACTTGTTGTAGATATGTCTTTACTATATCTCTTCAGAGGTCGAATATCTGAAAAAAGAAAAATATCTGAAAAATAGAGAGAGAACATTCTGTTTTAGTGGTACCTTTCAGTGATGTTTGTAATGTTTTTTTTATTATCAGAGTATTTTTAAATTTTTTATTAGTACTCACATTATATGATTTCAAAGTGAAAACAGGCAAACATATTAACTTCACCCCCTTTAATGAAAAAGTTACAATTACAAGAAGCTAGACAAGACAAGTTTAAACATAGATGTATTATGTAGAATGAATTTGGTGATCAGTGGTCATTGTTAACATACCACACAACAACAAAACGTGTCCTCTGCATTTAATCCATATGTGACTTTCGTGACATAGCAGGGGGCAGCTAATTCAATGCCCAGGGAGCAGTACCTTGCTCAGAGTACCTCAGTGGTAGGTACAGAGATACAGAGGTTTTCGAATATAAATAGCAATTAACTGAATCTACCAGCTTCCATATTTTCAACAAAGGTTAGGGAGGGTTGCCATGTTGTAGAGAATCTTAACATTCCCCTTCAAAGTGTAGCGAATTTTCTTACATTGAACATCATACATTATATCCCAGATTCAGGGCCCATGTTTCGGAGGTGAACAGTCTTTACAAAATTAATCTTCTAGCTAAAAGTGAACAGAAAGCGATCCTGTCTGCTTGCCCTTTATATAAATGTATATCATCAGGGACAACAGCAAACATTGCAATGGTGAAGGATGAAGCAATAGATTGACCACAAATTTTGGAAAAGGTGTCAAAAATGCCACTTTAGGCCATACATCAAAAGCTTCATCCATCATTGAGAGGGGAAATGTACATTTTTTTGCCACTGACGTACAAAGTAAGAAGTCGTTAATTGCAAAACGTTGTCTAAGTTGATTCCAAATCTTTACAGTGTATATTACAACAGGTTTGGATGTAAAAGTAGATATAGACTGAGATAGTGGTACAGTTTGGCACATAGTAGTGCAATAGTGTCAGGGTCAGCCCCTGTTGTCTCACTCTGTGTCCCAACTAACAGTTTAGGCTGGAATTTTTTTTGTTATGTCAACTTTTATCACAGTATAAGATTCAGTAATATTCAAATTGCATGAATGCTGCCATCATTTATGCTTACGTAGGTACACTTACTTTGGCTAAGCCGATCAAAGCAGTAAGAATAAGCTTACTGCTAATTCAGTCTTTTGAAA
>JAODKE010000050.1:14986510-15003734 GCA_026779605.1 Mormyrus hasselquistii
CATTCAGCCAAAGGTCTGTGTGTCTCTCTGACAGATCTCCACCACAGTCACCCTGTAGGACACATGACTGAGCTGTCATTCACCCAAGAAGGGGGGCTGCCTGATGATGACATCACTAACTATGATGATGTGGGGGAGGGGTCTCTGTGAGGGGGAGGGGCAGTTCAGTATCAAGAGACAAAGGAGGCCTGAACATTTCAGGAGGTTGCATCCTGTCCCTGAATGCATTTGCTCAGGGATGCATGGTACATTTAAAGACAATTAATTGTGGTATTTTTTTACTGTGTTAGACAACTGCAGGTGCTGAGAAAGTTGTGCCCTATTATTTGTTAATAACTACTCATCAGTTAGTGCTTCTTCCTTTTAACCTGGCTTAGTAATAAGAGCAATGGACATCAAGTTATTGAACTTAATGTATGTGCATCGACTTTTGCATTTTTATGCTGCAGTCTCGTGTTGTATGATGAAAAGCGGCAGTATCGATATCCATAAATATTCCATAATCGATATGACTTTTAAACATACAGTAACACAAACCACACTTGACCACAAGATGGCAGCAAACAACTCATTTCCTTGTAGTTCCCTCACAAAAGCACTATATTTTCATCAGAAGATTCTCACTTTACAGTAATTATAGGTAAACTTGATAAATTCAGACAAAGCTGAATTATCAACTTAATCTATTCGTGAGTTTACATATGTACACTTAATTACACATTGGTTATTTTATGTTCTAAGTCCAGTCCAAGGAACGGCAATACTGGCACTTTGACACACGAAGAGAAATTCTCCTTTTGCGTGACCCCATCTTGCTCTCTCTGACACACACAGACCCACGGACAATTCGCTATTGTGCTGAGGACAGGGCTCGAACCAGCGACCTCCCGATTAGACACTGAACCACACAAATTGATATGGAGCGTGTTTTTTTTCCTTGTTCCTAGCAAGGTGTAATAAAATAAAAGGGAAATAAAAATGGAAGTAGAGTAAACTGTACAATACGTTTATTGAGAAACATGATCAGATAACAGACTAGCGTGCCGCAAACTGGAACAGACGCAATCACAGGTCCGAGATGGGTTTATGGGGCCAGTAAGGGTGCTTCTCCTTATCCAGTTTGGTCTCTGGGAACATCTCATTCAGGTCTTCGATGGTCATCTGGTCGTAGGGGATCATGCTCCTGAACTTTTCAAGCTGAGGAATTAGAAATGGTGGTGAATGAGACTGGGCTGTTAGTAAAGGCTGCAGAAGCAGGGAGCCTGTTGTAGATCATACAGCCCCCAACAGTGTCATCTGGACAGGGAGAGGCCACACTCACCTCCTGCTCATACTGGCTGATGCGAGCCTTGGAGGCCTCCATGTAGGCTACAGCATTCTTGTTCTGTGGAAAGAGAAACTGAACATGTACACACCCATACTCTGGAAGGCACATTCTACATTGCACTGTCAGAAGTAATGTAGAATCAGGTGCAAGATGATACAGAGCAGCCCTCCATGCACTGCTACCACATTAGCATCAGCTCATAGAGCAGCCCTCCATGCACTGCTACCACATAAGCAAGAGCTAGTACGGTGGTCCTCCACTTGGCAGCTACTTCACTCACTGCTTCTTGCTCCTGGTTGTTGACAGTGGCAGTCTGAGTGTCCACAGGCTCGGGCACCTTCAGAGCAGCAAACTGCGAAGGGGGGGAAGCATCACACATCAGACAGGAAATGCATCCTTAGCCTAAAGATTGGTTCCCCAATGAGCGAAAAAAGTCAACAAAATTTGATTGGTATGAAATCTGACAAACTCCATGGTTATATGGCGCCTGCACATCTTCCCATTTAGCTCCCTGACTTACTGCTATTCCATCTCGGTCTCAGATTTCAAAATCAAGTTAAATGCCTTTTTGTTTGCAAGCATATAACCTTCCCTATCCATAATGTGTTGTTGTTTTCTTATCTGTTTACTTTATTCTATGTTCTACGTCTGAGATCTTGAAAAATGCTATAAAAATAAAATGTATTATTAAAACGGGGAATGAGCTTCAAACTAATTCTTTGATGGGTTTGAGAGGGACACACATGAAAGTTCCCCCAAACTGCCGAGTCGTCGTGTTTCCAGCTCTCACTGATTACTGCACTCAAACTGCTGCGCTTAACAAAACTGCTCCAAGCTCAGACATAGGAAATGAAAAGGAAGGTCCTGCCTCGTCACCTGGACTAGGCAGAACCAGAAGCCAAGTCGGACATGGGCTTTGGACTCACCTTCTTCTCAAACTCATCCACCATGCCAGCCTTCGCCACCATAGTCCTGTAGTAGTTCCAGTCAATCGCAGCTGGCTTCTCGGGGAGAGAGGCTAACCTGCAACAGTCCCACAGCTGAGGTTGCATGATTGGTCCTAATTTTTAATTTTATTTATTTTTTTTGGGGGGGGGGGGCTTTGTTGTTTTTTTAAAAAAAAAAAAAAAAAAACTTTGTGCTTTTCACAAGTTTTGAATTTGCTGAAATGTCAGAAATGATTTATATGTCAGAAATGAGTTTATAGAGTTGTATTTCGAGATGCTTTGCTGCAATGTTTGAATTTTCCATTACATCTGTTAAAAAAGAAAAACTAGGCTCATGTCTTACGAAGATTTGAGAGGTACACCTTACTGAAGGTTGGCCCAGCATGACGGGCTCATACACACAGAGCCAAGCGGCAGACTCACTTGGCAGTAATGGCGTCACTGCGTGTCTTCAGGTTGTTGAACATGGTCCTCTGGTTGGGGGGTACCCTCTCTGCGAAGGCCACCCAATCGATGGCTTTCAGTGCTGCTCGGCGACCAGACATCTTTCCTAAGCCTGACAGAAACAAATGCAGAGGGTTACATAATCAGACAACACGGAGCAAGTGCAGCGTGTAATATGATAAATGAGGCTACAACCTTTAACCTTGCCAGTTGCTAGGAAGAGGTACAATGTCCATCAAAAAACAGAATTCAAGGTTGTTTAACGCAGTGACAAACCTACTCGTCACGTTAGCTCACACTATGCCTTTCAATCGGTCAAGCATGGGGACATATTACGTGTTTTTCAGATTTTTTGAAAAATCATTTAGACCTATAGCCAAGTGATAAACCCGTCACATGGTTGCAAATGGCATTTATATCCAATTTATATGCAAAACATACGGTGAATATTTACAAACCTCCAAGATCCACCCAATAAAAATAACGATGCCTTATTCGTAGACGTAATAGAACGTGCATGAATCTTGCGTTTACCCTTAAACGACGAACGTTGCGGCCCGATATACTTTTCACACAGTATGCAAACTCCCTTTGCTGGAGTAAGCTTAGGCCCTAACTTGAAGTAGACCGGCACACCGTACTAAGTACTTGGAAACACCAGTCACACACTCGAAATATAAAATTAATGAGACTATCCAGTGTTCGACTACATTGTGATGGGAAGGTAATCCAGCTAATAGTTTCATTCTGCCTTGGGGCTGACAGGTCCAAGCATTCAGCGGAGAAAGCGCAAGGTCAGAGCAGCAACATTGAAAAAACACCTATATAAATGTTCACGACAATCAGTTAATGAAACATAATTATTCTCTTTGCAAGTAATTAAATGGAGACGCCGCGTAAATGTATTGCATAGAACAACCTTAGTAGGACTTACTTGGCGAAGATAGCAACGCTCTCACGGATTAAACTTGAACCGGAACCGGAAGTTCGACCGGAAGTGAGGCAAGTTTCTGCCGCAACATAAATGGTAGATATAATAAAGTAAGGCTTAAAACACTGTATTATCTCTGAAAGACAATTGCTCATTCGTTTACTTTGCCAACGAACCCTTAAATATTCTATACGTCACTTTGTTTTGTTTGAATAGCCGCGAAATTAAGAAATATACTTTATCCTCTTGACACGGAAGAAAAAAGTTCCAGCGTGTAAGGCTATAGGACTATTACTTACCTTTCTATGTATCATTATATTTTTGAGCACTGATGAAAAATAAATATTCACATACTTTTGTCCGAATAATGCATGTATTTAAAATTAAATTCTATCAGAATGTAGAGTAGCTTTTGGGGAGTAGCCAACCCGGAAGTCCTGCCTCCTGCTGTATTTTCGTGTTTTAACAGTTACCCAGCTAGCTAGACAGAGCCTGTCAAGGCGGCTACATATAGCTTTGTATTGGCGGAAAATGGATGTTAGTTACGGGTTGGCTTGTGCGCAGTGGTCAAACGCGTAGCAGGGCAACTGCAGCGCCCGTCGCGGTCTTATAAAGAAGCGAGCGCGGGGAACATAGCAGCAGCTCCAGAGCCGGAGCTCTCAGGCTTTCTGTGGACACCTCGGACCTGTGTGTGGCTACGTTGCTTTGGCCAGGCAGATACGGGAGGGACGTCAGGTTGAAATAATAATAATAATAATAATAATTAAAAAACTATGGCAGATCTTCATATCATGGAATCGAGCGGTACCGCTACTATAGAACAGACGGAACCGCGATCGGTTAGGCTCGCCTCGCCCACTCTCACGGTGCCGCCGCGGAGCGCTTTGTCCAGCCCGGGGCTGTCAACGCGGCCGATGTTCGTCTTCCCCCTGAGGAGCAGCCCGAGTTCCCCGTCGGAGCAGCTGGAGAAGTCGGGATCCAGATGGGTACGGCTCAATGTCGGCGGAACCTACTTTGTCACCACAAAGCAGACGCTGTGCAGAGACCCGAAATCCTTCCTGTATCGGCTTTGCCAAGACGATCCGGATCTTGTTTCAGACAAGGTATGTTGCACTGTGACTATTGTGAACTACTGCTGAAATGGGCGTTCACCGGGATAACATGCCGGTGAACCGGGATAGCAGTTTGAGAAAGGTCCACCACCCTAACCCGGATCAGGAAAACTAATTGATTGGCAGACTGTCTACTATACTTTATTCAAGCGCTGTGTATTGTAATTTGAACCTGTTTCAGTTCGGATTCAGTAGGATTCATGCACGGTATGCCAAATAGATACTTATCACAAAACAGAAATCTAAGATTTACCCTATTTAATAATAAAGCAGGAATGCTTTGATACCTGCTGAGCCTTTTTTGCTTATTATTGCGGTTAACCTATAGTATCCTAAACTGTATTGATTTGATCTCTGATTCATTGCTGTTTGCCTGTTAAATCCGAATGAATGGTCTGACTTAAAATCCCACTAAATGAGTGTTTTTCATTTCCCCCCGACTCCTACCTGCTGCCCGTGCTTGTTTTACAGGATGAAACAGGGGCCTACCTAATCGACAGGGACCCCACTTACTTTGGCCCTATTCTAAACTACTTGCGTCACGGCAAGCTCATTATAAACAAGGATCTGGCTGAAGAAGGTATGCAAGGTGCTGATGGGCTTGTGCCTTAAGGGGAAGAGGTCTGTTCACTGGGTTAAACTTGGGTCCTGTTTAAGTTTGTGGATTTTTAGTATTTTTTTGTAAATATGCAGTAAAATATGGTGCTGTGATTAGCACTTTTGCCTCATACCTCTGGGACATAGGCTCCAGTCTCCTCCAGAGTTCTGTGTGTGTGGAGTCTGTGTGTTTCCCATATGTCATTGTGGGGCTTTCTGCAAGTACTCCGGTTTCCATCCATGGTCAAAATACATGCTGAGGCTAATTGGAGTTACCGAATTGCCCGTAGGTGTGCATGTGTGAGTGAATGGTGCGAGTGTGCCCTGTGACGGGTTGGTGCCCCATCCTGGGTTATTCCCTGCCTTGTGCCCATAGCCTCCAGGATAGGCTTTGGACCCCCTGTGACTCTGAATAGGACAAGCGGTCACGGAAGATGGATGGATGGATACAGTAAAACACCCGAAAAGTAGAGAAGTCCCGTTTACACAGTTTTAGGGGTACAATATCTCATCCTGTGGAGAATATAAGTCTACCATTTTTCTGCTGGATAATGGATGGCTGGAGATGTGGCCGGACTTGTGTTACCTGCCCCCTGACCTCTTGCCATTGGTTTCCCTGCATATCACAGGTGTTTTGGAGGAGGCAGAGTTCTACAACATCGCGTCTCTGGTGCGGCTGGTCAAGGAGAGGATAAGAGACAATGAGAACAGGACATCACAAGTGAGCAAGATAAACATCCTGTGTTTATCGCCACACACCCTGTTTGAGCGCAAACAAATCGGAAACCACGGAAGTATTTACTTTCAGTTTATATGCTTCTGCAGCAGATTGTAAAGTATCACTAAAGTCAATCATTCCAGGGACGGGAGGATGAGAACATCATTTGTGTATTGTGTAACGGTTTGTTTGCATGGTTGTCTTGCGTGAGCAGAATAACACTCGTCTGTGTCTCCTGATGCTCAGGGTCCAGTGAAGCATGTGTACCGGGTTCTGCAGTGTCAGGAGGAGGAACTTACTCAGATGGTCTCTACCATGTCAGATGGCTGGAAGTTTGAGCAGGTAAATTCCCATGTTAGCTAAAAGTCATCTCCTTCTCCCTGAGAGCTCACTCTGGAGTCGACCTTCTTCATCTCATCTTTCCATCTGACCTCAGCTTATCAGCATCGGCTCGTCCTACAACTACGGCAATGAGGACCAAGCGGAGTTCCTCTGCGTGGTCTCCCGGGAGTTGAACAATTCCACCAACGGCCTTGTGATCGAGCCCACAGAGAAAGCCAAGGTGAGACGTCCTCTCCTCAGTCCCCTCATGCTCTCCAGATCCAGACGTAGTGGGAAACATGATTTTGTATTGACCAGCTGTCGGCATCAACCAACACAACAACAATTAGCCATTAAAGGATGGTTAAAAACAAGCAGATACTTACCGCTTATAATTTAAAATGATGATCCAGATTGCTATACACACCCACGTCCTACACAGAAAAATGTGCGAGACAGTGAAGAGTATGCAGTTTATGAAAAATAAATCTATTCCAGTAAAGAAGGCTGCAGTACTGCCCAATAACGTTTGTCTATGTATAACGCAAGCATTTGATAGCAAAAGAAAATTTGATGCAGTTGTAAGAAATAGAACTCTAGGATTGTTGTTGTATGCCAGAGTTGGTGTTTGTTTTTTTTTTTTTTAAAACCAAAAAATAATATGAAATCAGGGTGTGAGATAAGTAGTCTGTCTTTGTATCTTTGGATTAACTTCCTTCTCTGCAACAGATCCTTCAGGAAAGAGGGTCAAGGATGTGAGAAGCGGTTGCTGTTGGAAGCGTCCAGACATGTACATCACCACCCCCTCCCAACTCGCCAGATATGCCGACATCTCACCGCTGTCCTCCGGGCCACTCCTGTGTTTTTTTTTTTTTTCCTTTTTTTTTTTTTAAAAAAAAAAAAAAAAAAAAAAATTGGGACATATATCCACAGCTGCCTCCAGGGGGCGGAATCCCACCTCACTCCGGGGCTTTTGCTGCTTTTTGTTGGTAGGCCTCAGTATGGATATTGACATCCCAGTTGTTAAATTGGGCTCAGTGACCAAATGGAAAGGAGGTAATCGGTTGTAGTTTTTATGGAAAGAAGCATGTTGATGTCTGGCGCTGGCATCGCTCTGATCTATTGAAGGGACGGGACCTTCCCAGTGCTGCCCTCTGTGCTTAAGGGGAGGCTCACGTCTACAGTGTGGGTGGGAAAAACTTCCAATTCTCACATACAAGGGCTGCAGATTGCTCATCTTGTTTTCACACTGAAGAAGATACTCCCCGACCAATTAAAGCAAAGACAGCAGCTGCCAACCGGCCCGTTCTCTTCCCTCATTGGCTGAGTCATCCGTCGATCACCCCGTTGTCTTGGAAATGGGGGCGCAGCCTATCTTGTGCATAGATGCTAATTCTGCCAGAAGGAATAGGTGGTGAAGAACGCGAGACGGCAGCTGTCACCTACTTCACTAAGCAGTCGGAGCGATTCAGGCCCCTGCCCTGCTCACCCTAAAGAAACCTGCTTTCCGCAGCCTTAGTTTCTGTGTCTTTTTTTTTGTCGTGGTTTTTATTGATGGAAAATGTGTCCAGCATTAAGGAGAAAATTAAGGTCTGTATAGTAACTTGAATATTGAGTAATATATATGCATATACAGACCAGTGTGTATATATACACTTACGTTGCTCAGATTCAAGTGACGTGGAAAGCAGCCTAGTTCTGTAGGGTATTGGGCTGTTTTATTGTGTTTATCAGTTTTGTGGGAAAATTCCTTCCAACCCATCCCAGAAATGCACTTTCCCCTCTCTCTGTATTTAAGAGCTAAATCTGTGCTGTATGAAGTATCTCTTTCCCTAAACGTGGGTACGAGGAAAGAAACCGTAAGTGTGCATTTTAGATGTGAGTTTTTGTATGTCGTGGGTCTCCTAAGAATTTATGTTTTATATGAATTTTATCCTGGTATTGTTCACATATTTCGCAAATATCAAAGAGCAGAACATCCTGCGTGCTAAGTTGGGGAGGAAAATCTTAACACTGTTAGGTCCCGCAAAGTGTCTCTGCTTGCTGCGCTTCAGACTCACCCATTCTGTGAAGGCCGAGTCACAGGCTGACACGCAGACTGCCCGGGAGACCCAAGGTTTCGCGGCAGCCGAACCCTGGTATATTCCCGTGGGGTTTTTGAAGAAGTGTTTGGTCCAGGATTTAAGAACAGGTCCAAGTCCTGGGGAACCTGATGTGTTTGCGTGTATTTTTGTCACATTGAACCGTTTGCCTGAATTCAAATTATTATCGGCGGACGCCCTTTACAAAACGTGTGCGAGAATGCACTGAGATATGTTGCCACCCCTACATTTAAGATATCTAAGCATATCCAGATAGCACTGAGGGCCCAGACAGCGAGTTGTATAATTATACATGTAAGTATATGCATGTTGTAAGAAGGAATTCCAAGTTCACCCGTGAAGGGAAGTGTTTAATGTCCTCCCACTTCACTTTTTTGTGTTTCGTATTTAAACATGTATTGATGTTTTATCTAAGGGTGCTTAGGCCTTTGGGCTCCAGGACTCCTTTCCTCTTTCATTCGAAACGTGAATGTGAAGCAGTTACCTGATGTTGTAGCATGAATTCAAAGAAAGTGTTTTAATATGGAAGATGTCAGGATTTAGGTGTTTTTTTTTTTTGGCCGAGCTTAAAAATAAGAAATTGGGGAAATCTTCCAGCATCACAGGTGGTGGGGGACCTGGACAGATGTTTTGAGGCTCCCTCTCGGAGCCCCCGGGATGTGCTTTTGCAGCCTCGGGGCGGGTCCTAAGCATCGTCATGTGCCAAGTCTGATGTTGTGACACTGACGGCTTGAGCTCCGTCTCGGAGCATCCCGGGACGTACGCCTTGTTCGTTCGGTGATTGTACCACCACTCCGAGTCTGCGGTTCTGTATTTCAGTTCATCATTGTCATTGAATATTATGGAGTCCCACCTTGTCATTTCGTCCTGCACCCGTTTCAGTGATTCACCTGTTGACCTCTTGTATCGCTGTGGTTCCTGTTGCCCCGTTTCCTGCAACAGGCGACACGATCGCAGAGCTACATTGGAATGAAGTTTAGGTCAGGAGTAGCTGCCTTTTCGCATTGATAGCTGTTCATCCACATGATCAGCCATTGTTTTTCTGTACCTTTTAACATGTCCGGGGGTGGAATCTCAACCATTGTATTTTATATTATCGTACTTTTACTTTGCCTTCCATTGCAACAGCACTTAAGGTTTGACCTTGACTTCCTCGACGATCATGGAAAAATGCTATAACTGGTGCTTACACTCGCCCGTACTTGTCACTGCTTGTGGTCCCTGCACTAGTGGAGACAGGCCATACGTATTTGTATTTCTTTAAGTTGTCACACCAGACTTACATTGCACATGTAAACTATGAAAGTTTACTTGGTTTGCATGTCTTTTCTTTTTTTTATCAGAGGGTACAAGCTTTCATGTGAAGGCAACCATTTTACCCCCTTGTAAACATTTTGTGCCAATCTGTAACAGATAAAGCATAAAACATTGATAGCTTATACCAACATCTCAAACCATTTCTGCAAACCATGCAGTAAAACCGATTATAAAACCTTACACCAAACGTGGGTATTTTCGTCTGAAATTAAAATCCAAAATACGCAGAAATGTGCAAATGTAAACTGTCAAGGTTTAAAGTGTATTGGTATTTATATTTGGAATTGCGTGCATATGTAGTCTATTTATTTATTTATAATCATTTTTCTTTATTTCAGTTTTCCTGTTTTTAATATCAGAACATGTATTTAACCAAGAAACAGCTAAGAGGTTCTGGCAAATTTCCTTAAAAGGCAGTCACCCCCCCCCTGTAAATGTGTCGAGCTCAGAATTGCGTAAAGTGTATTGGTAGGTAACATGTCTGATGGGAGTGAAGTCCAGCGGTCACCCTCACATCGTGCACTTCATCTCCCACAATCCCCTCTGCCAAACGTTTGTTTGTTGTATTCTACTTCATCTCCCACAATCCCCTCTGCCAAACGTTTGTTTGTTGTGTTCCACTTCATCTCCCACAATCCCCTCTGCCAAACGTTTGTTTGTTGTATTCCACTTCATCTCCCACAATCCCCTCTGCCAAACGTTTGTTTGTTGTATTCCACTTCATCTCCCACAGTCCCCTCTGCCAAACGTTTGTTTGTTGTGTTCCCCTGGTCAGTTCAGCCTCCAAAAGCCGATGGGAATAATATGAAGGCCAAGGTTAGGGACACACTGCGCAAGCCGTCTGTCACGCCGCCACTCCATTGCATGTCAAACATTAATACACGCATGCTGCCCTTGCACATTATATATACACACATACTTTGACACGCGCTAAAACTCTTAACCCGTTTGTTAAGTCGTTTGGAATGTGATTATTTCTTCCCCGTATTGATGTCAAAAGTTGAGTTGTCGATTCAGTGTTCTTAAAATTCAGCTGTCTTGGTCTGAACATCCTTCACCTTGTATTTATTTTCAACCTACTGATGCAGTTTTTGTAACGTTTAATGTACTATTTAAACTAAAGATGTGCATTTTTAATATAAACTGTGATCCTGTGTTTAAAAAAAGTGTGGCATTCTGTTATTTCAATCATTATTTGCAGTCGGGGTTAAGAAGTAGGTTGGTAAGTGTCATGTTTGCCAGGTCTTTTGGACATACATGTGTTGTTCTACTTTAACTAAACTTGTATGGGGGGGGAAAAAAAGTGCAACCATGGGCAATTGAGTTTGGCAGCAGGGGATACTGAGCATTGTACCTGAAGAACTCTGCTTTCCCGTGTAGAGAGCGTGAGCACAGTCAGGGGTATACTGGGGTTGTCCAAAGTCGCGAGTGTCTCACGGAGTCCCTGAAAGGTGAATGGAAACGGGGCTGGTTCCTTCCCTGGTCTCACCTCTACTTGAATGCCAGCTCACTCTCTACATTTAAAGGTGACAAGAGTGGTCAATGGAGGCGGGTCGATGTCTAGTTTTACCGAGGCTCCTCTATTTTCTTGAACAGACCACATTTGGCGACCTGACAGTCAAGGCAATTGCTTGCTTTGAAATCAGAGTGGCACTTGACAAATTTAGATGAAAGTCAGAAGATCGTGATGTGGAACCAGTCAGTTGCGGCTCTATCTGCGTGGTATTGACAGCTCTCACACCATCCATGGACTGAAGATGGCCTGCTTCATGTAAACATTCTGCATCACCTGTGAGTATCTAGTGAACAGGTCTCTCCTGGTTACTGCACGTCCTTAAATCTGATTATATTTATATTCATATTTTGATATGAATATTTTGTAAATATATTGGATGCATAGAGGGTCTTGGTGGTTCATTGCGGTAGCACCAGGGTTGGTGGATTTAATACCACTTCGTCTCGACCTCTGTGGAGTTTACATGTTCTCATTATGTTGTGGTGGACTTTCCAGGCAATTATGGCGATTGGTGTCTCTAAATTGCCTGTAGACTGTATGTCTGTATGTATACTCTACAGTGGCCTGACATCCAGCCTTGTGCATCCTGGTACAGATTCCTGGGACCATGACCATCATAAGATGAAGATGGATAAAATGCATAGACAAATTGGCACATGCTTTTTCCTTATTTTTTTTTTTCCCTTATTATTTTGTTGGTCAATGGTTTAAAACAAGCTCGATAAGCTATAAGATGTACAAGACGCGTAATGGGCTCCTCTCGATGTCGGGAAACAAACTTTTTTTTGTCAGTGAAAGATGCGGTTGTTCTTCGAAAGTAATTCAATACAAAACCAGAAGTGCTAGCCAGAGAAGTTTGAACAATCAAACACGTTTACATATTTAATGAGCAAAAACCTTTGTTCGAATTATAATACATCACACTGCATTATTCACGAAGCTGTTTAAGTGAACTTCGTGAACTTGTTTCTGAAGTCTGGGAGAAATAAATGTGGACGTCAGTGGCATTTGAGAGAATAAATATTGCCAAATACTGATAGCCAACAGGGGTTTCTTATTCCAAAGGTACAGCTGTCAGAACATTTCCTACCTAACATATGAGCCAGGGAATACTTTTATCAGTACGAAATGGTTCTTAGTGTGAGGACCAACTGTATAGTAGGATCCCAGCAAGGAACTAAACCAGTCGTTGAATCCTTCACAAGACACACCGATTGCCGAACCTGTTATTTTTAGGCTGCTTTTAACACGTTGTTCTAATTGAGGATGTACTATATTATATTATATTATATTATTATATTATATTATATTATATTATATTTATTATATTATATTATGCCATTGGATGACACAGATTTATAGCGAAGTGATTTACATTTCTAAGCTTTCGTTAAACACTCGAGGCACGACGGTGCCCGCCCACTAAAATAAATTTATCATATTATGTAGGTTGGGTCGCTCGAATATCATCTATGGCTCCTCCCATGTGGAAGTGCTGGATGCTGCGGTGCGTAGGAACCGACTGCGGTGTCAGGGAGGAGGATTGCGGGATGGGACGGGACGGGACGGGAGTCGCCGCTAAACTGGAGGTAAGCATGTCAGAAACATCTAAGCAGCGTGCAGTCAACCATGTCGGAAAGGTACGCTGACATTTTTATAATCCCGATTACTCAGAGATCCAGGAAAAGTGCGTATTACATTCATTCATCCGTCTTGTGTCATTGCAGTGTCTGGAAAATATTAGAAACATCACAGTCTGCAGATTGAGAGCAATAGTCAACTACATGTATGCAACGATTCACAGTGCTTCGTCTCACTTTATAAGAAGAGTCACGTTGTCAGGAATAACCGAAACGGTAAACTACTTCAGATACGGTAATTGGACTGTCTTGCACTTGTTTTACAGGTGATCAGAAGTTGGTCATGACTGCCCCCATTGGCACTCATCGTTTCTATTTTCTTAAAACTCCGGTTTTTAAATATAATGTAATAAAAAACGTGTCCCATGTTTTCCAATTAATGGTCGCCTCGTATAGCCCTATAATTTGTGAATACTTAGTAAGTCCTATTGTATTCCTAGATATACGGTTTTCGTGCCCTGTGATACCAACCACTGAACTAAGTCAATGACAGATTGGTCTTTACTTACTTGCTTACAGTATACAATCATCCACAGTTGAACTGAGGTCATACTCATCCATGACAAGTATGTGATATTGTGAAACATTAGGATGACAGACTGACTTTGATTATGCTTCCTCTGTAAGAGCTCAAGGTTTAACATAATCCAGCCAAGCATCCTCACCTAATATCGCTGCGGCTGTCGACAATAAATGATGTCACTCAAATCTACTGGCCATCTCGATGAAAAATATTAGAAATTTCTTTTTGAAAGATTAAATCCTTTATTTGCCGTTTGCACAAGTACCTCGCCCATCTCGGTCTCCATAGTTTGGGGGGGCATGGTCAGCCGAAATGCGGCCCCGGGAGCCGGTGGTTAAGGACCTGGCATAAGGACCCACGGACACTTGCCTATTCGGCCGATGTCGGATCCCGAACCGTTATTCCCATCCCAAAACTTTGGGTTCATTATGTATCCCGCTGAGCTACTCACACTTAGTTTATATTTATGTTTTATAACATGTTTCATTTTTTAAAGTAATACAAACACATTTTAATGATCAGATCTAGTACCTATATCTAGCAACAAAGTTGCTTAGTCGGCGTCGCTGAACCCCCAACTCGCACGTGCATGCTGCCAAGAGTTTAGGTTTTTTTTTAGAAGCCGCATTTTGCATTGCCGGCAGTAGACAGTGTTCTGTGCTTTAATACTGCGACCACAATAGTGCAACCACTGTTGTAATGTTACCACAACTTCCCCCTTTACAACACAGGACCCATACGGGTGGAAACTACGTTCCTATTCAGTAAGTACTGCGATCACGATGATAAGCACTGTATACTCCTTTTCGACCTTCAGCGTACTTTAAAACGTCCACATGGAGTTGCATATAGTAGGCCTAAAGTATTCTGTGATTTGATTAATTAATTCAGTCTTTGTTTGCGTTAATTAAATTCGATGCCCTCGATGTTCCGTCTGCCGTGCAGGTGCTGCAACGTTCCCATGGAGACACACGCAGAAAAACGCCCGACTGGAAGACGATCGTACTCCGGAATAAAATAAAATATCAAGTCGACTGGACTTGTATTTGCAGTGTGATCCAATGCAATGACCTCCAGGACGGCGTTTTAATTACTGCGTCGCACAGCTATAAATAAACGGTGGAATTTGGAATTATTGCAATGCCAAAACCAGATTATCTACGTCTTTTCCTGCTAGAACGCACGGTTATTGTAGTCCCTCCGGGTTTTTGTGCTTGTCGGATTGTGTTTTTTTTTTTACAAGAAGTATTCTAATATAGAAAGTCATCATATAACCGGGTAATGATTTTGGGGT
The DNA here is from genome assembly GCA_026779605.1 of Mormyrus hasselquistii. Classification (NCBI taxonomy): domain Eukaryota; kingdom Metazoa; phylum Chordata; class Actinopteri; order Osteoglossiformes; family Mormyridae; genus Mormyrus; species Mormyrus hasselquistii. Next base: position 15,001,300 of record JAODKE010000050.1, read on the forward strand.
GAAGGAGGGATTACGCAATGCCGGTCGGACTGGTTTCAGCAGCTGGTGGTGAGTTTTATGAACGCGGATATAAGCTGGTGACGGCAGAAGTGGAGTGTAACTGCTGGAGGAAAGACAGGATCGCAGCAAATAAACAAGTGCGACCCATGACGTAGAAAGGTAAATGTGGATTTGATGTGCAATCACATCAAACAGGTGAATGTTAAATAAAATTTAACTAAGTGCAGCTAACCGTGGTTATCAAAACAATATCATGTGTAATGGAACTTTTTGCGATGAAATAACGTGAAACTACAGAATAAAACATTGTTTTCGAGTGTTTCAAAATTCTGGTCATTATCTGAAGTCGTGATATAAATTTGTGATTTGTTTGTCATGGATGAGAAATATTTTTGTACATTTTTACGCGTTTGTGTACAGTTCACTTAAAATGTTTTTGTTAAAACCTAATGATATTAATACAAGGCTATATACTTAACTGTAACTATACTTTAGTGATTAAGTATTAATGATTTAGTTAATGACATTTGGTGCTTGTTTTCATTTATGCGTGACCATTCCTAACGGAACCTGGTGAATCCTAACTTTCCCTCGCATGTGCCGGACAGGAGCCGCACTAACGGCGTAACTGAGAGCGGTGATGCGGCAGATCGTGGAGCACAGCGCTGAAGGCAGGGTCTCCAATACTGGCGTCAGCAACTTGTATCAGGATCCAGGAACATGGAGGAAACACTCTGTGACGTCGAGCACAGGAGGGGACGGGACCGGGGGTGCTCAAGACTGTGACCCTGAAGATCGTGAAGAAGAGGACATCGGGGGAACCCTCATTATTCCCCACAGTGCCACAGTTGAGCAGGGTGGTTGCAGCAGCACCCAGCAGGTGGCGCCAGATGGCGGGTGGGGCTGGGTGGTTTTGATGGCCACCAGCGTGGTGCTGGCACTGACTGTAGCCTTCCCCTCCTGCCTTGGCATCTTCTACACAGAGCTGCAGACCGAATTTGAAGCGAGCAACACGGAGACCTCATGGGTGCCCTCTATCATGACGGCAATGCTACATGCTGGAGGTATCACAGAGTCAGTGTGTCTTCACAAGGAGGATTGTGGGAAATATGACTAAGCACAAGTGTCGTGTGACATAAATGTTCTAGCTCTTTGAAAACTTAGCTACAAGTATACGACTAAATAATACATTATATACATTATGCTTGTATCATTTAAGTCCACACCCTGTTTAAACAAGAGTGCCAGGTGATAAGGCTACTTGATTAGTCTGTTAAACTGAATGCACACACAGTCTTTACTTTGTGGTCCAGGGAAATGAGACATAGCATTGCTCTAAAATTCTACAAAGTTTGCGGTGCCTTTTGCTAATGTGAGATAAACATTTTGGAAAGGAGTCAGTGTGACTGGGAACAGCTCCTGCTGCTTTGCTACTCTGGGAGACCAGCAGTTCCCCTGAGTGATAAGTACATTGGTAACAGGTCTCCTGGTTCACAGTCTGCTGACTGAGGGCTTGTTTTCCTCGAGTCGGTACTTGGTAGATCTCAAAAACAGGTGGGAGGCAATTGTTCACCTTGGGGGAATGGGGGGGGGGTGCTTAGGGATTATTCTAAATTATGCTAAAGTCAAGAGTCAGTAATAATCCTGCAAAACAATTTTGGCTCACTGCAGAGAAAACCCAAAGTCTCCCCATCTGTGTTTGTTTAATTAACTCCTACCTGACAACCGAGGCAGGGAATACTTCCATAGAGAAAACCCAAAGTCTCCCCATCGATGTTTGTTTAGTTAACTCCTACCTGACAACCGAGCCAGGGAATACTTCCATAGCTACAAAATGGTCAAAGTCAAAGTGAACTTTATTGTCATCTTTCCATATACAAGGACATAGAAAGACGAGATGGCGAAGCTCAGACTCCACAGAATATACATGTAATTGAATTTTTACACATAGTGTAAGTAGACAGAGTAGTCAGGAGATACTGAGAAAAAAAAAAGACAATTGTGAACAGAGAGTGCAAGACAAAGAGTGCAAATGAGCTGAGAAGTACAGTGGCAGTAAGTGCTAACGACTTTCTGGTACGGAAGCATAGTGCAAAATAAGATTTTTTTTTGTGCAATATGATTTTTGTGCAAATACAGTATAAGTACAATATATCTGTACAAATACAGTATGATATTTGTGTGAAAATTCAGTGTAAATACAGTTTGATATTTTTGTGAAAATGCAGTATAAATACAGTTTGATATCAGTATAATTTCAGAAGGCATATATGTAGCAGCAGAGTCAGTTTAAAATGTAAAAAAAAGGAAAAGAGTGTAGGTCAGGTGGGTGAAGAGAGGGTTGAGGTACTGTGTAGGTCAGGTGGGTTAAGAGAGGGTTGAGGTACTGTGTAGGTCAGGTGGGTGAAGAGAGGGTTGAGGTACTGTGTAGGTCA
>JAODKE010000050.1:15033821-15047785 GCA_026779605.1 Mormyrus hasselquistii
ACACTGGATGATACCCTGGATGCACTGGATGATACTCGGGATACACTGGATGATACCCTGGATGCACTGGATGATACTCGGGATACACTGGATGATACCCTGGATGCACTGGATGATACCCGGGATACACTGGATGATACCCGGGATGCACTGGATGATACCCTGGATGCACTGGATGATACCCGGGATACACTGGATGATACCCGGGATACACTGGATGATACCCGGGATACACTGGATGATACCCGGGATACACTGGATGATATCCACGAACACCCGAATCCACAAGCTTCCCAGGGCTCTCGCTCCTACCTTCAGGGTCTCCACCTCGCCCTTCAGCCTCTGGTTTTCCGTCTGCAGGTCCCGGATGCGGTTCTCTGCCTGCCCCAGCTGGGCCTCCAGCTCAGCCTCTAGCTCCCGGCTGCCTTCCTGGAACTCAAGGAGCTCCTCCTGGGCATCCTGATAACTGGGGAGGGGATTGTATGTTTAAAGATTCCAAGCTCAACCAAAATGGCTTTCTGAAACGGCAACAACTATGGGTATCTCTGACCCTCAAAATATATATTTTGAGACTTGAGACACATTTCTTGGGTCATTAGCAACATGTAACATGAAGGTTCTTTTACTAAGTCCCTAGTCCACAAAGCAGAATTTCCCAGTTAGAAGGATAACTTAAGCCTAGCTTGAAAACTCCAATAGGAGGACAGGTAAGTGACATTTGGATCAAGTTATCTGTCTAATGAAAAAATCCTGCTTTCTGAAATACCATCCAACTTTAAATGGTGTCATTTATAAACAGTACAGTGTGGTCCAATGGAAATTATGCTAAAAAAACAACATAGTTCAAAATGAGGCCTACAACACAATAGGGCTACAGATTCAGCAACCACTCTGCAGCATTGAGCACAAGGCAAAGCTCAGACTGTAGTTATCCAAACATTCCAGTTTACTGTAAACACAAACAACCTTGGTCTCTGTTTGTTCACAGCAATTTCCTGTCTATATAAACACAAGGACGAGGCCCTGGGTGTTCCCAGTCACTGGCAAAGGGGCTGCTATCCAGCCGTGTTTACACGCCTGTGTCAGAGGAGCCTGAAATCCCGCAATGCTGCAGCCATGCGACAGGAACCCCAACCAGTAACGCATAAGATTTGCTTTTAGCTTGTGTCATCAACTGAATTTTACGACACCGAGGTAGATTTCAGTTAACGAGAATCTACTTCCCCAAATCCTGAAATTCTTCAGTTACTACCACTGGCCACACTTTTAAAGGCCAAACTTCTGCCGGAGCCTTCCAGTAGTCGATCTTGTCATCTTTACAGATGAGTTTCAGCACCATCCTGAGTGCTATTATAGACTACAGCCATGCAGCCTGGAGCTGGAACATCAGTCTCTGGGTGAATCTGTCACTCACTATGTCTGTTCTCGTCTGGACGGATACAGTCCAACAGCAAACTCGCACAAATCCATGCGTGCTGGTTTAACCTGGGCTGAACATGGGGGTTGCGTAACTGCTACGGAGTGTTTAAGGTCATCTGCTGTTCAGCTCAACCGGCAGATGTGGAAGGGCATTGTAAAGGGTGCTAATTCCCATTAGCATGTGCAAACAAGGCCATAATGAAAACGGAGAAGCCAACTAAATTCACTAAAGTAATAACAAGAATCATAAAAATAGCCCCCCGGATGTAGGGAAATCTCATTTGGGATTTCAACAGAAATGATTAAGAGTATTACCTACAACTCAGAGGAAAACTAAAATATCTGCCATCTCTGGGCATAATGAAGGGAGGTGCTGGCCTAATTTTGTCACAGAGAGCCCCAACAGACCGTGCCACCAAAACATGCGGTTCCCCAGACGAAGCGAGACTCCAGTGACCCCGGTGCCAGGTACCTTTTCTTGTACTTCAGCGAGAGCGACTTCCAGTAATCGATTTCCTCATCTTTTGAGGAGAATTTTGGTTTCGTCTCTGTTTCCATGGCAGATGAATCTGCGAGGAGAAGAAGAGAGGAGATGAGAAGAAGAGATTGAGGAGATGAAGCACTGGGGCCTGCTGGGGTTTCAAGCACATGCATGTGCACCTCCCCCCCAACCCCCAACCCCACCCCACACACAAACACATGCATAGTTATTTCAGACCGAGAAGTTACAACAAGCCCAGGGAACCATTGTTTCCTGCTGAAAAGTCCTGCTGAAACAACCTTCTGCTTTCTCTTATCAACTCCCCTGCCAGCCAATAAAAAACAAACATATATATATATAGAGAAATATATGGGGAGAGGCACATTCAGAAAAATACACCAAACACACACATATATATATATATAAAAGCACACAATCTGTCACAGCATCCCTGAAACCTGCCAAATTCCAGAACCGGGTCCTTGGCTCTCATCACTACTTGTGCTCCTCCGCCGTCTGTAAACGTTCTGGCGCGGCCCAGAACCGAGCAGTTGCATGGGGTCTCAACGACAGATGCGCCAGGCGCCCTGCACCTTCGGCCAGGATGGTCATGTGACTCACCCTGCAGCGCTTTTGACCAACGAAAGCAGGCAGACCATACGCCATGAAGCAATCACACCTCATCTATGATCTCAGATGATATTTAGTTATGCATAAAAGTAACATGCGCTTGACTGAAAGCCAAGATTTATCAGAGTATTAGAAAGAAAAATAAACAAATACTTTTCTGAAGAAGATGAGCCTCCTGTCCCAATCACCTCCACCGCATCACTGAAGCTTGGAGCCCTGCTTCTCCAGCACACTGTCTCTAGTTAAGGTACTCCAAGAAACATGCTGATTCGTTAGGTGAAGGACATGAATGTCTTTGCTGCCTGTCAAGTCGCCTGTTACGATGTCCCAATGGCCAATAATTTTCAGTGTGGGTGGAGCTTGGGAGATGGGGCTGAATTTGTGTTGGCAGGGACACACCGACCCAGAAAAGAGAGCAAGAGAACAATCGAGTGGACATTGGCACAGTGGGTTATTTATGAACCACTGAGGTTACCCGGTTACATATGACCTGGAATAATGTCTGTACTCTGATGACTTCGGTTAACAACAAAAATACGTTAACATCATGCTAAACGAACGCTTCCCCCCTGCCTCTTAATGTGAGCAGTGTGGGCCATTCTGTCTTCTCATATCTGAGAAACTCTTCCTTAAACTCTACACAGTCCCACTGGATAGAAAGAAATGTTTAGCAGATCACAGAGCCACGATTTGCAAACAAGCAGTCTCGGAAAATTGCCTTTTCGACTGCTTGCTTTTTCAACACATATTATGGCAGCAAATCCAACCGGTCACCTTGGAAAAGGGTGGAAGGAGAGTGCAAGTAAATACAAAATCCAGGAGGGGCCATTGTCCTGTCCCCATTGTGTTGCGGGGACGGTGCTCTATTGTTTGAAGCTGGTCACACGAGTGGGAGGGGGACAGACATGACCCCGTTGAACAGCATAGGAAAGACAGTTTTGGGGCGCAGACACTTGAAATGGGACGACCACATTATCATGACTATCGGGGCCAATGGCTAAAAATATGTCCATAACAACATAAATAATTAATTGTTTAGCACACAGCCTACAGCATACTGCAATATATAAGACAGCCATCCCTCCTTGGGGGAAAAGACAGAGACATCCAGCTGAGTTAATGACCAGCCGAGGAAAAACAGAGATCCTCCCCCTTCCCAGAAACCCTGGGAGTAGGACGTGTACTTGAACCCGTGACCACGTGAAGAGGCAGCCGCCGTTGCCAAGGAAACCCAGGAGACATCTTGGCCACTCCCATCCATGGTGGAGGATGACACAGAACGCAGATGGCAGGTGGACACGGCGGCGTGAGGGAAGAAAAACGGAGGGGGGGGGGGCTTTCCGGAAATGGCCGTGGGGGTGCGCCGATTCTACTGCCACACTGCAGGGAAACACGACAGACTCTGGGATGCTGGTACAGCATCTCCCCGGTCTACGGCACATTCCACCTCGTCCATCCGCTCCAGGAGCGCTGCCAGGATAAGATCTGCCAGCCCAAGGGCCATCTGGATGCCGTAGCCACGGCCAGCCCCAGCGAAACTTTACTCAGGCTCTCCAACCTGGGGAGGGTTATTCCGATATATTTCACAGACAGCTTAATGAATCATATTAGGGAGTCTTCCTAGAAGAGATTCTCTTCAGGAAAAGAAATGGGAGGGGGGGGGGGGAGGGGGGTGTACTCATATCCATCTCACACAGAGCTATGATTTCGGCAATGGCAGGTCAGCTTCGGAATTATAGGAACCGGGCTTATTGTAGTGATTAGAGTATTAAAAAGACTGATCCCCAGAAACACATAAAAACGGGAACTGCTGGTATAGACGTGACAAATACACCAATTCTGGTCTTGTAGTAAAGTTATGAATCTATGGATAGTGAAATAAACAAGGTAAGGGGTGAATGGAGCTTGAGTGGGTGTCGCTCGCTGTTTGCTCAGTCAGTCAGGGCTGGCACACGTTGGGTTTTCCCCTAGCCTACAGCAGGGCTCCGTCATGACCAAAGGGAAAGGGGATGATTTTCATGCAACTGCGTGACCCGATCCGATGCGATCGACGGTGATGACAGCAGCTCAACGGACTGGAAAGGGGATGAGGGAAGACACCCGTGTAATGACGAACACACACATACACACACACACACACATATAAATCATTACGGCGTGCCTGCCCAAACCGTAAGGCTCGCTTAAAGCACCGGTCTGACATCATCGCGCATTAACATTAACTCCCGTCGGATGGTTAGTATTCAGTGTCTTGCTAGCTGTTTCACATTGACCGTTTGGCATTAAAAAACCCCGATAAATTCGTATTTACTAAGAAGCAACACGTTAGCCAAATACACCTAGCTAAAGTATAAATCCGGGCACTATAGCATCCTCCGGTGTGTGTCGTTTATAGATCCCCATACCGCCACCGGGCAGACATCCATTCAACCGTGTAGCGCCGCACAACGGTACCAAGGCAAACCCAGCCCGGGTGAGGGAAACCATCGGTAATATTGGCGATCAGCTGGCCTCTCACGCCTAAAGCCGAAGAGACGACACGTCAGCCCGAGTCGGCCGTGCTGTCATCGAGTCGCTGAATCCCCCTCCTCCCCTTTCCCCGCTCCCCCAGAAGGCCAGTTTCCCTTTAAACACAGCTCGTTTTTTATTTAGCAACGCACGCATCGGGTGAAATACGCGGTCCGTACCTGAGCATGTCCGACCCGATCGCGCCTCCGTGTCGGTTTTCAGCACACACCCGGCTCTTTCATGCGGCGGCTCGCCGTCAACGGTCCGTGAGACGCCTGCGCGATCCCGAGCGAAGCGCGCTCCGCAGCAGGGCAGGCGGCAGACAGGCACGCAGCCGCACGCAATTGCGTCATCGCCACGGTGCATGTCCAGAATCCCTGCCTGGCCGTTGAGTGTATCAAATAATCCCTTGTACTGTATTTCCTCATTTAATCAATGGTCTCTTTTCTCACATATAAACAGTATTTGTAAAGAAATACTCCGATCACTCTTTATTTTCGGCTATTATTATATTTCCGTTCCATCTCACTAATGTTTGTGTATTCCGTGCTCGTGAATGCTTCATGCGCTGCTTGTCTTGGGGTTTGTCCCCTTATAATTAACGATTTCTATTATGTCAAATAATTTATTCGCTCACATTGTCCATATGAGGAATATTTAACTTTAAGCAGATACTTTCATATTTCCTATAAATCCTATCTATGTCATGTTTCATGTCTCATCCTATAATGCACGGCTGCATAGTTTTTTTATTATCTAAATGTGATATTTGTCAGACATCTCGGTTTACAAAGTTATTGTAATCATATGCTGCATACGAGATCGATATTATTTAATTAAAATAGCCTAATATTTATTGTGGGTTAGGTTTCAAACCTCCAGCGAAGCTAGGGTGTTCAAATCTCACCCAAGTAATGTGTATATGTGACTGTGGAGTTTTCAGATTCTCAACGTGTTTAGGTTTTCCATTAAAGATACGCGGGTGAACTGGTGACTAAACAGGCCAATGTGTGGGTATGCCTGGCCCGTGATACGTGGTACAGTGCTGTGTGCTTCTCATATGGCCCGTAGTTACCTAAGATCCCTTATCCCGTACAGGGCTTGTTGAAGTATATTTATCCTACCCAGAACCTTGACCAATTTGGTGCCCTAGGCAAGATTTAGCTGGCGCCCCGTGCGTCGATACCAGTTCCACCACCAAACATTGTATTCATATACTAACTCGTACAGAAACAGCATAACTTTATATCCTTGAGGGATTCTTTTGTTCTTAGAAACAATCGGAAACAATCCCCCACAAACATGCAGTATTAGAGAAACAATTTACATAAAATAAATTATACATACAACATAAATACGTTGTTATATAAAATGGGACAATAAAGAAAATAGCCGACATCGAAAGATTTATTGGGCCTACAAATTATATTGGATTATCCTGAATGCTTTAAATATTGCTGATAATGCTTAAGTAGCCGATTTGCAACAACATGGTCTTGAAAACTCAAGAATTATGGAGTTTGGTACCGTCGGAGACATCATTCCTCAAAAATAATAAATGTTATTCTCCAAACCTTCCCTGTGGGAATAATTTACGTTAACTATATCTAGGTTTATTTATTAGATTAGCAAATGCTATCCAAAATAAGTTAGTAACACTCTACTATGGTAACTAGCACTATAAGCAATACACAGTCTATTCGTTTATCACCCTACCTCTGTCTTTAACTCCCCGTTTCTGCCTTTTTTATCTGCCCTGGGCGCCAGATGGCTTCGGTCTTTCTTGCAACATAACTATATTTTTCAATTTAGCGGCTACTGTTGCTAGTCGTCTGTGTTTTTTATGACATTTCACGGTCAGTGAATCACCCCGGGGAAAGGGGCAACTTAATGGACTGTGTGGTCGGGCCAATATTATTCTTTGTTTTTGTAAGAAATAAAAGTTTTATAGTTTTAAAATAATATGTGTAAAAAATAGCGTACTTGAAATAATCCACGTCATTTCCGACGCCCCTGTGGATAATTAACTGGCGCCCGCAGCATTGGCCTATATCGCCTATATGACGGGCGGCTCCGATCGTACCACCCTGTATTGTACCACTTTCGTCCACTAGATGGTAAACAGTGACCAAACACCGACGGATCTGATGGCTATAATAATGCGTAATCTCAATCTAAAAGCAGGAACACAACAAAGTCGTTAGGAAATTTATATAGCAAATAATGAATTGATAAATAATAAATTAATAAATGGCCATTGACTGAAATGCTATTCGCTTAATAGCCTAAGAGCGCAATTTTTCCAAATAAAAATTAGAATATGCTGTTTACAAGTGTTTTGTTTTTGTAATAGGCCATAATATACAAATAATCGGCCGATTTTAGATAACATGCTACATCAGTGGTAAACTGGGCACTTCTGATCACCACATACGCCTATCAAAGCAAAATCTGAAACTTTGCAAGATGCTTGTTCCTCTCCACCTACCAGAGAGGTATACTTCCTTTTCAAATAATAAATCCTGTTTGGCAAGTTTTTTTTTCGCAACGACAACCAAGAGTCCAGGTAGGAAAAGCGCAGCCCTAAGCGGCGTGTTTTCCTTCTCCTTCTTAAAACGGCGTTCAGAGGGGATTCGGTCAGGGAAGAACTTCGCGGAGGCGCGCATGGGACCAGAACCCTGGTCCAGATATCAAAACCTAAGCGTGAAGGGAAACCCTTACTTATACTGAGATGCTTAGTTGCGAGAACGGCTGTTATTAAAATACAGGGTTCATCATCGGAAAATGGGACTACCTCAGGGCCAAGCCGACGTACAGGACTTGCTGGATATCGAGTGTCCCGTGTGCTACGAGCTCTTCACGGGCGCGGAGAGGACCCTCAGCTGCGGGCACGTTTTCTGCCACGACTGCTTGGTCAAGACCCTGGTCATCGGGAACGGCGGTGGCAGTCAGATCACTAGACAGAACATCATTTGTCCCGTCTGCAGACACATGACTTTCGTTATTAAAGGACAACCGTTTGTGGAAGCCGGCAAGCCTGTGGACGATGGACAGACCCTTGAAGTGCCTGTGATCCATCCAACCAGGACTGCATCCAATTGTTTTAGTACTCAGGGTCCCACTGAGTACGGAGCAGCGCATCACACGCAGTCAACCATCGGGATGGCTCTGCAACAAATGAGATTTGCTTTGAGCACTTGCTCCGGGCGGCAATTAAGCAACTATGACTCTCAGATTTTTATTATAAGCAACCAGGGACGACCGATGAGTGAGCAGGATACATTTAGTACGGCTTCGACCATTGCCAATGAACAGAATCAGCTACAAGACCGTCATGCGCGGATCTGCACTACCGCACGCTGTCTCGTGCTATTGCTGTCACTTTTCAGTCTGTTGGCGTTGGTTGCCGCCACACTTCCTTGGGTGTTATTGGGTTAAACACCATTTGTGACTTTTTACTTTGCGCACTTAATTATTTGGACTGCAACGATAATAGTAGAAAATATTCCATAGCTATTCTGACAGTGATGACAAATAGTCTATAGGTAACTTGGAGTTGCATGTTCATGTGAAATGCACTGATAGTATTGTGAAACTACAAAGAAGCATATTAAAGATTAGTTCAATGCAAATGTCTTATTTTATTATTAACGTTGCATGTCATTGAATGCTTTTCTTATGAATTATTCCATTATGTGTACCTGCAGCGCCGCGGGCTGTTTTGCGTGAAACATCGTGGCGATGACGATCCATGGAAACAATCCCTGCTTAAATCGGAAGCAGTATACTCAATCTAAAATGAATGTCGCTGATACATGTCGTCTGCTGATATCTCGCATATATTGCTAAATATTTACTTTGGTGTGGCCAAGATTTTGATAACATAGCTCCTCCATGCAGCTCCAACATTTAAGTGATCCATTACGAAGCGACCCCGTCGTGTCATAATGGCGCATCTGATTGTCATCGTCAGGGATCGTATGTCTGTACGGATACGAGCAGACGTGTCCGAGGCAAAATATTTTAATAGAGAAAAAAAAAACTACTAAGTTTTGTCGGAGTACGCCGTCTCCACCGGGTCCGTTGATCAGAAGAGATTCACAGCTGAGACGTGGAGAAGTTGCAGGTTCATGTTTATTCTCTAAGCGATTGAAAATCGGGAGCGACCGTCTGTCATACAGTACGTTCAGCAAGTACAGTAAGAAGCTCAACCATGTGTATCAGCTTGATTCCTTTATAGCTCGTTTGGGCCTTCCCCCCCCCTCTCTGTACCTTCAGTCCCGTCACGTATTACGTGTTTGACATTTGTTCTAGTCAGCTGGTTAGCACCTATCCTTTTGGAAGACTAAAGATAAGTGAAGGCCACTCACGTTCTCTGTCTGTTTCCTCTATCTGTCTCAATTCGGTCACCCTGCCCTGCCGGCGCCAGTCAGTCCTTGTTTTGATTAGTTATAACCTTATAGAATCATTCCCACAGTTTCTAACTCCTTGTCTGCAGTATTAAAAATCCACCTAAATCAAAATGTTCATCAGAATTCACCATGGTCATCATGCAGACACCTCAAGGCATCCAACCAAACCGCAACCGCCAAAAAGCGCGAACTTTTAAAAGATATGCATTTTATATGAAACATTATACCTTGTCTTGTGAATCAGCTCCATTCCTGTAGAGATCATTTCCCAGCCAAGTGCAAATAGCACTTAAACTACACCTCTCTCCTACTCAAAGTACCAGGCTCTTAGAAAATATCGAGATGGCTCATTATCATAGTACACACGATAGCATTTTAAAATGTGTAAATCAGGCAGATCATTTCCAGCTCCATCTCGCATCTCCAGCTACCAGGTAGTACCTTCAGAGAAGGCCGTGTGGAGGTAAGGGTTTTGCAGTTTATTGAATGAATAAAATTTGGTTTTGCCTTTTTAACTACAGCAGAACCAATAAAACCTCTGCTTCTTTGGAACAAAAATCAAAGGTATGAACAGGACTGTGAGTTTCACCCCTGGATTTTCACTGTTCTGGGTAAGCAGGCGCCACGGCAACGAGCAAGAAAATGTAATTGAGGTTCCGCGAGTGCTTAGCTCTCCGGTAAAGACGGTGTTTGCCGGGCTGGCGAGTAACGTAATGCGAAGGGTTATGTTTGGTGAAGTTAGACTTGCTTGTGAAGACGAGCTAGATTGACCAGTAGAGCAAGAGAAAACACAGTTTAGGGTTACTCCCAGCAGGCGGAGCATGGGTGTCTGCATTTTTGGGATGTGCAGAGTCTGCGTCTTTTTCTGAGGACGTCTTTCTGCGTGTTTTTGTCTGAGACTGAGGGCATAGATGTGCAACGCAAATTCTCCCAGTTCCATTGCTAGAAAGGTCCCTGTCGCATAGCACTGTTTCCCCCTATATAACATCCACCTGCACTATATAGGGTGAGCTGCTTTAAATCACAGCACCCAAGCATGGAAATGTATTTGTTTACATGTATGTTAAATGTCTATGTTTACTTTAAAATGTGGAAAACTATCAATATAGCTTGCATATAGAAAAATGCATTCAATGCATTTATAATGTATTATATGAGAACCTTGTTTTATGGGGGTGGTGTTTGGCCCAGCAGGTTATGCTGTGCCAATGACGGGAAGCTTGCCGATTCAAATCCCAGGGTCAACAGAGTGATGTCACTGCCGGGACCTTGAATAAGGCCTTTTACCCCCAAATGCTTCAGGGACCCTGTTTTCTCAATCTATGTCACTTTGGATAAAAATCTCTGCTAAGTAAATACTATGTGTGCTTAATGTTAATTTTTCATAAATTTTTCCTCTACCTGTGTTTCCTGCTTGCACTGGGTCCCGCCCGCAGTTCTTCTAGAAGATCCTGTCCGACTGGTCGATTGGCTGCTGTTGAGAGGTTTCACTGATATATGGAAATATGAATAGAGATCGCTGAGGATTAAGGGACACCTGGCGTAACCGGAAACAGTGGGAACACATAGCTGTGCTGCATACACAACAGCAGGCATTGTTCACTCTTTTAATGATGTTAAACAATATAGGTGTCAAGAGCAAAGAACTGAATATTAGGAATTCGGAAGAAAGGTGAAAAGGAACTGCAGTACTTAGACACTGCAGTTCTCCAGTGTCCTGTAACCCTGGTAAGATCGTAACCATAAGTTCTTCAACACTGCAGTTCCTGTAACCCTGGTAACCTTAAGTTCATAGTCGCAAATTCTCTCCTTTTCACATCACTAGGAAGTAATAAAACTGAAAAATGAAATTTAGCCTCATTGTCTCTGTGTTTAACTGCGCTGTGGGAGGCTTCTGCATTTCCATCCAGCTGGTCACATGACTGTTCCGAAGTCCAGACAAAAGACCAAAAGTGATTAAACATTTTCTGTGATGGCCCCTAGACTTTGGAAGCACTTAACCTCCAAGCATTAGCTCGTTCAAGAACACACTTCTATCATTCAGCCTTCATAAGTCCACTTGTTTCTTAATTTGTTTCATGTTTTTATTTATCTTGTTTTGTGGAAACACTTTACTCGACGGAGCATACTTAACTAAGTAACTCAGGTACTACTCAAGTACTAATCATGAACAAATATAGAAACTGCATAAAATGCATGAACTGTAATGGCTGTTATTGATGAACAAACATGGCATCAGTATGTAATAACACTTTCCGATTAATTAATAAGTTAAGTAAGAATGTACTGCTCCATTTTTGTGTTCCCTCAAATGTTACCAATTTTTCTCTTATCTTAGTTTTAATCTTCTCCTTTTATTTGAATATCTGGAACGTGGTGTCACACTATTCGTCACGGAAGGTCCGAGGGCAAGCAAAATGGGTTTTATTACTAAAAGGAACAGATTAGAATGGGGCGACATGGTGCAGTGGCTAGCACTCACACCCCTGGGACCCGGGTTCGAGTCTCTGCCTGGGTTACGTGTGTGGAGTTTGCATGTTCTCCCTGTGTCGTCGTGGGGTTTCCTCTGGGTACTCCGGTTTCCCCCCACAGTCCAAAGACATGCTGAGGCTAATTGGAGTTAATAAATTGCCCGTAGGTGTGCATATGTGAGTGAATGGTGACAGTGTGTGAGTGTGCCCTGCGATGGGCTGGCCCCCTGTCCAGGGTTGTTCCCTGCCTCATGCCCATTGCTTCTGGGCTACTCAAACCACAATCCTCAAGGTCCAAACATGGCTGATTTTCTGGTGGGGTGTGAAGCCTCTGTGGCCAATCAGGATAAGCTATAATTAAACTAACTACCTGGGAGAACAGAAACCACGACCTGGATTCGGAATCGAGGACCAGGTTGGAAGAACCCTGCTTTAGGCATCTAAGAGACCTGTTTTTGTGACTGAATGTCTCTATACCAGCGCCCCTCCATCCTATAGGCGACATAGGCGGCCATCTAGGGTGCCACCTTCTGAGGGGGCGCTGACTTAGCCAGCCTATTTCACCTTGTCACAGACGCTGGTGGTGAAGCTTGCATTGAGCATCACATGGGATCCCACAGGAACTGGAGTAGCTGGAGGAAGCCCAGCACACCACTGAACATGCAAACTCAACACGCAAGTACTGCAGATTGCAGAAGGCCTGGAGGTGTGAGGCAGCTGTGTTACCCACTGAGCCAGCAGTCAGCCAGTCATTATAATCCTATCCTGTGCTTAGCAAGTAATGAAACATAAGGAGTATTTCTTAAGAAGAGACATGTATAGTTTTACTGCTTTGCCCAACAGGTGAGGAACCCAGAGGAGAATGAATGCAGTAGCATGAGAAATGGGTTTAGTATGTAAATCACTGTAATAGAATATGAGTCTGAGTACCGAGAATCACATTTTTTCCCATTTTTCTTGCGTGTGAATCTGTCAAAGCCATAAGGCATCAAGCCCTTTTTAAACTTCATATGTACCTAAGCTTGTTCTCTGTTCTTTCTGTAGGCTATTTAGTGACTGAGCAGGAATTTTAGGAAAATCACTCACACAACAAGGCAACATTGCCGAGTCAAACAGCACAGACCCATTTCTGAGCACTAAAACTTTCTCCCGTTAAGTGGCAACCTCCTAGGCGGGTAAAAAGCATTTGTTCAGGCCAAATAAGTACTTAAATATGCATGTTTTGTATCATCCAATAACAGTAGCTCAGACAGAGCACAGAGACACACAAAGACACATACTGTACACACACATACTTACATTTGCATTAAAAAACAAACAAAAAAAAAAAAATAGATCAAGGAGAAAAGACAAGAAACTCCAAAGTCATTAAAAATGTGATGTTTAATAGTTTCTGTTTCGACATTCTGTTAAGGATTCCTGTAGGTCTCACTGCACACATTGTGTTAAGGTAACACATGTGATTGGGTAAGCAAAAAATAAGGAGATGACCCTGTAGAGCAGGATTTTGGGCAGGGTTCGGGACAAAGAGCAAAGTGATTACCTCATTCTTTGCCCAGGGGGAGCTGTTACCAAGACACTCCCAAAAACTAACAACATAGTTTAGCATACTCCAGCAATTTCAATGGTTTATAAGGTAAATTTACCTCCCATTTTATTACATTCATCAGTCCTGCACCAAAATGCTGACAAAATCCGGAATCCCTGGATTATTAAATAGCAGTTTACATGCAATGGGGGGTGTTGTGGCAGGGCGATGAAAAGATTAGTTTTTCTCAAAGCAGTTTTCGGGGGCTGCCAGACAGTCCACATTTTTCCTCCCTCCCATCTCCTGGACTGTCTGGGGATCCGTGAGGACCAGGTGAAGAAACATTGGAATAGGTGAACTGGGGAGGATCTGTGTATTTTTTATGTGTGATTTAATTAACAGGTTGGGGGGGGGGGGGGGGGGGTTTTGTAATTTAACCAAGTGAAACTGTATTAAAAAAAAATTGGCAAAGTTTAACCTTTTTAAAATTTTATATTTATTTTGAAGACTGCTTG
>JAODKE010000050.1:15051564-15067851 GCA_026779605.1 Mormyrus hasselquistii
ATCATGTGCAGTGGAGGTGGGGGAGGCGGGGTGGGGGTGGGGGTTGGGAAGGGTGGATGGGGGGGTTGTCATGATGAGGTGTCCTCAGATTTGTCCTTGTTCTCAGCCCCGGGCACATGCGAGTCCGCCACTGTCAGAGCACGCCCACAGGGGGCGCCACTGAGCTCATCAAAGAGGCCGTCAAGTTCAATACTGATGGTGGGCATTTCCAGACTGAAGAGGTCCGATGGAGATGCTGTATCAGAAAGGATGACTGCAGCAGGGGGGGAAATGGTAGGGGGAAAAAACAGAAAAGGAAGGAAGAAAATGACGCTGAATTGTTGGTCCAAGAAGAAATCATGAAAACTAAAAACATATTTATCAGCGCACTGCGTTGCGGAAAGCAGGTGAGACAGGATGCACTTTCACAGGAGTGACATCACACCAAACACTGGCACGAGAATTGTTCTAGAATCCTTCTTACAATTGGAATCCAATTAATATGGCTGATTCTCTAGTGGAAAATGAGGGAAACTTTGAGACCTAAGATGTTATCAGATGTATTTCCATACCACTCAATGCACTTAATAAGCCGCCAATTTGTCAGTCTTCACTGTTTAGGTTACACCGATAGTTTTCCACAGAGCCTGTTGCCTGTGAGCTCATATTATGTTTTTTAGGATAATAGCGTCACTCGTCAGAATGACCAAAAAGAATCAGGCTGGCCCCTGACCAATAAACAGCCCCCGTGAAATACGTACGGGCAGCGGACATGTCTTTGGCAAGGATGCCAGCTCTCGCTCCGAAAGCTGGGCTGGTCTAGTGAATTCCTGCCTAATGAGGAGCAGATGTCGGCACGGCTGATCTGCCAGCTGCGAGCTTCACTTTGGTGTGATGACGTCCCCTCTGTAGCAGTGAAATGAAGACGGGGGAGGGGCTTATATGTGCAGGGGGCGGGGCAACTCGTATCTCAGCCAACTGTGCCCAATAAGCAATGGCTCAGCTGGACTGGGAAGGGTTTCAATATGGCGGCCCAAAAAACATGTATAGGGTGGGGGAAATTTGGGGAGGGCGTCACCCAGCGCCACCCAGCCACAAGCCATGCATTGCTTGGCCACGCACTCCCATGCGCAAGCAGGGCTGCCAGGGGAAGGTTAGCGGGCTGACGGCACACAGCTAGCTAATGGTCCACATATAAAGGTGGGTGCACACAGCAGGCTGGCGGTAGGCGCTCCAGAGCTAGCCAGCGTCAGCAAAGCTCTGCACGGAAAGGTGTGTCTTACCCTAAAAATCCCCCTCACATTTAGCCCACACTCAATCCCTGGTCTCACACCGCTGTGAAGTACACAATAAAAACAATCGACAAAAGCAAAACAGAAAGAGCAGAGACGGTAACAGAAAGTAAGAGCAGAGGCCGTCAAAGGCTACAGAGGACATTTTAACCCTCTCCCTGTCCTGGCCGGGGCCCCTTCACCACTGAGGGAAGAATAAACCTTGGGCACTGCTCGCTGTAATAATGGTGCGACCGCAAATACCTTCCCCTGGAAACAAGTAAGTCACAAGGTTCCGATTGGCCACACTATGATAGGATGGAAGGGATATAGTAGTTTTATGGCTTTTTTAATATTGTGTAAAGCATAAAACCATATATATAATGTACAGTTTTTAAAATGCATGCAGAAATATGTTAGAATAGCACTATCTGATTTATGTAAATATTATGTTAATGTTTTCCCATGCTTTTTTTCCCCCTCTGCTGGCATGGAATTAAAATGAATTAATTCCCTTGATTTATGTGATTAGAAAGGGGCGGAGTCAAACCGGCTTCTTCCATTACTTTTCATGGCCGATTTACACCCGATCCGCCACGTGAACCGATTATCCGACTAACGACATAACGGAGAGCACAGGTCAGGCCCTGAGGCTTGCTAGGCCTGTGCTGGCTTCAGGGAAAGGGTTAAAAAGGAAGCAGGATTCAACAGACCAAGGGAACCACATTCCTGACGGTCACAGGGCGAGTGTTATAGCACCGTTTTCAACAAGAGCTGAAAATGTCACCCTGTCAATTTTCTCGACAAGAAATGGTGATAAAAATAAGACGATGAATCAGTCAATAAAAACATAAAGCATCCAGCTGAGATTCGTAGCTTTGCATCATTTGCATGTATATATCAAGCGTATATTAATTATTATTATTGTTCCATTTATATACATGTATTTATAGTTCGTGTTATTTGCTGTAGATCGCATCTGAAAGGGCTTGTCAGCACGATAACCGAAGGATCTTGCAGGCAATGCTGCCCTTGGTTGGGACAGGTGCCCCCTAGTGACGGGAGTCTAGACGACCACGCTGGTGCCAGTCGACGAGAGCGACACGGAGAGAGTGGGCCGGTGCTCGCCGGGTACCAGGTGAGGGGGCGTGTGGGCAGGTTTACCTGTGGACACACTCTCTTCGGGGGACATGCTGTCCAGCAGGCCGGGCTCCAGGGCCTGGGGACCAGGGCCGCCCGACCCGGGGGCCACCGGGGGCTGGGGCGGGGGCAGGCTGGGCCTCTGCCGGGGCTTGGGGGCGGGCCGGGACTTGGTGAGCGTGCCCGTCAGGGAGGGCGGAGACGACAGGGCGTGGGGTGCCCCGGGCGGGGCCTGTCCAGGTGAGGCCATAGGGCCGTGTCCGTATGGGGACGGGGTGCTGGGGGGCGTGGGGGACAGGCTGACCGGCGACGGCTGACCTGTGGACTGGTCCGACACCCCCCCAGTCTGGCCGTACGGCACCTTGGGTGGAATGGGAGCCAGTTTCCTGGACACTACAGACGGGGACAGAGACAGAATACGAGTCCAGCGCTCCCGTTGCTACCACAGAAACACACGACAAACTACTAAATGCTTTGTAATGCATTTCACACAATAAATAATAGCAGCTTACATCTGTCATTGATTCATTATCCAAATTTTGATTTGTATTCACAAAAATGGATGTCCGTGGAAAATTTACACCACTACTAATCACTGTCACATAAGTAGTGGTGAGGGAATCATGGGTACCTTTGCGCAAGGAGTGAGGACTCTGCTCAGTTGTCAGCTGCGCCTGGCTGCCACCCTGCGCTCCGCAGCCAGAGGGCGCCAGCGGACCCGACACTTGCACCGCCTTGTGTCCGATCACGGGAGACGGCTCCTTATTCTTCAGGGAGCTGGGAAAATAGCGAGACTGGAGCTTCATCACCACTTCTCCCCCCTCCAAAAAGCATAGGAGAAACACAGGAAGGCTGGCAGAGCACTGACCCAGAATCAGCGCAGCTTACTGACCCTGCTACTGCCTCTAGTCATGACCAGGAAGACCAGTGAGTCAGGGCTTTTATTTCAGTTTTTTTTAATCTCTTGTGTGTATGAGTCAGAGTGCCAAATCCTGTTTTTAGCATTCTTTTCTAGAAGGTTCTCCCTCTCATTCATGTAGTGCAGAGAGAAGCAGACCGCGGGAAGAAAGTGGAATAATCCCCAAACGATGTGTTGTGCATCAGAGGAAAGAGCTAACAGCGTAACATAAATGGGCTGCCCACAAACACACCTCAAAATACCCCAACTGGGAAACTCATCTCTCTCTATGGCCTCATTTCCACAGCGGTAAAAATGGCCTTTTCACTCAGGTACGTTTCCTGCAAAACCTGGTGCGCAGAATCCAGACGATACCACTTCTGTAACGGATAAGAAAGAGGCTACTGCGAACGGCTCAGTGACTATAGCTATTTCAGCTACTACAGTACACCACAGATACACTGTACGGTCACTATAGCAACCACAACCACCATGGTAACCACACCATTAGCATCATCACTGCTATCATCACTATGAACAGCCACGGTGATTAGGTACCACAGGTCCTACAGGTTGTGTGACCATTTGTATTGGGACCTCAGTACCAATTTCACAAATCATACTATTTAGTTCCTAAGCTTATTGCCACAATGTAACCTCATTCTCAAATATAAAATAAACAAGATATCTGATGCAGGGCTGCAACAACGAGGTGACGATTCACTAATAAAGGTCCCACCTCAAAGGATCTTTGGTGTGTCCCTCACCAGAACCTACCACTGAAGCTCACTAGAAGCTCACAACCTCCTCAAATGAGCGGTAATAAGGAACAGAGGAGAACAACTACTGTAAATGAGAAAGAATGGAAATGAGCAGCGATGGAACAAACCGAGGCAACTTTGCATGCTCATAAACATAAATCGAGATCACATAAATAAGCAGCACATTCTCCGAATTTATCTGCTTATTGCTGTAATTGCAGTCTTCAATCTGTACAGAGCCAGTAACATCCTCGGTTGCTCAGCAACAACCCGCCGGGGTATTTTCGCTAGCAGTGAACCATGTTACCTTCTGAAGACTGAATCGCAAGATTTAAAAAAAGAAAAAAAGAAAGCGGAAACGGAACGGGGTGGAAAAAGAGAGAAAAGAAGAAGAAAAGAGCCTCTGCTTTCATGTCATCTCGACAAGCAGAGCATTTCCACGTAGCAGGAAATGATATTAGCCAGAATCTGAGAGACGTCAACAGACAGACGTGAAGCCAAAAGAATAAAGAAGCAAATATAGAAAATAAACGGACAGAGGATGGGCGGACATGTCAGCAGGACGGAGTAAAGCCTCTGTCTGTGCGCGGACGGCCTGTCAGGTGTGGGGGGGGGCATCCCTGGGCGGTATTTACCTAGTCTGCCTGGCTCCTCTGTCTCCGACACAGGCACAGCTGACCCAAGGCGGCGGGCCGGAGGGGCCGGGCGGGGGGGCGTTAGGGGGGGTGCCGAGTGACGGGTCGTGTCTGGTCAGGACCAGGGGGGTTTTGATGTAGAGGGAAGAGGCGTTTGCCTCAGGTGGAGTGCCATGCGAAGCGTCGCAGAGAGAGCCCTGCTTGGGGAGGTGCAAGCAGCTGGGTTTAGGGTTCGAGTTGATGTCAAGCTGCTGGGAGGAAGAGGCGGAGGAGGAGGAGGAGGAAGAGGAAGAGGAGGAGCAGGAAGGAGGCGGCAGCGGGGGGCTGTAGCCAGTCCAGCGGAGGAGCGGGGGCGAGCCACCAGGGGGTACAGACTCAGGGCCGGGGGCGACAGGACGCGCACAAGGCTGGGGTCGCTGGTAAACATGGAATGAGGAGGGGTAGCAGGAGGTGGGGTAAGGAGGGGGGGGCCTGGCCTCCCCTGGGGGCGGGTAGGCGGAACAGGAGTCCGACCGATTGGACGACACGTCATCTGAGCTGTGAATGTCAAAAATAGAGAGTAAAACAAGAAAGAAAAAGAATAAGAATGACTGAACTGGGAAGACGAGCTGAGGCGTTGAACAGAGCGGACGTTCATTGGGGCAGCTTGTTTCGGGAAGTATTTCTATTGGCTGGGGAGGTGGGGGGTGAGAGGGCTCAGGACAAAGTGAAACACTGGAGTGCGTGAGGTAAGGTGGCCAGTGGGAAGTGGGGGGGGGGGGGGGGATCGATCACTATCTTCATGAGGAACGGAACACGGGCAAAAACGACAGCAACAACAAAAAAGCAGAACAGTTCAGATTCCCAGCAGGGGTGCACGGCTAAAACATGCTATTCGCTGCGTCTCCAGGCTGGACGCCAGCGAATGGGAATGCGTCGAGGCCCCGGGAAATGCAGTACGGACCAATCGGAAAGCTTTCCGATTTCTCCGCCTGCCGGCGAGCCGGGATGACGCCAGACCCGGTTCCTTACCTGCGCCGAAGGAACGGGAGGAGAGAACACTGAGTCAAAAAGGCAGCTGTGGTGTGGATGCAGTGCGAAGCCGGGAAGCGGCCGGTCACTGCATTCCCCATGAGCTTTTAGTTAGTTAGTTTGTTTGTTTCTCTCCTCAGCATAAACAAAAGGGGTAAACATTTAAAGTCACATGGTCGACCTTGTTGCTGATGGGTTGCCACTACAGTGACCCAGAGTCTGTGGAGGACTGAAATACAGATGGGAGGATACTGTGCCCCAACGCTTCTGACAGCCAAGGCGACTGTAAGGAAAAGGGGGGGAAGGGGGGGTGGAAGGGGGGGGCATCGGAACCCATAGCAACAAGGGCAACATGAGCTCAAACAGATCGAGATGAATCCTTGCGAAGCGAGTGAGGGAGAGGAAAGAGAGAAAGAGTGAGAAAAAGGGGAGACAGAGGAAAAAACGTTGGGGAAAGAAGGGTAGAGAAATAGAGGGAAGTGTGGGAGAGGAGGAATGCTGAAAGGCTGGGGGGTGATAAACCAGGGGGGTCAGAGCAGCGGCCTACCTGGCTCGGTCTCCAGCGGCGGGGGACGGGGTAGAGGAAGGGCCCGGCTCGGCAGGCAGCTCCGGGATGAGGGTGTCGGGGGCTTGGGCGCCAGGCGGGGTGGAGGACGTCTTGCGGGCCAGGGTGGAGGAGCCCCTGCGGGTTACCCATGAAGTGTCCATCACCCGGACACCCATGCTGTAGCAGGGGCAAACGCAGCACCGCGGTCAGGGGGCTCACACATTCCGGAATGTATCCACTCCAGTCGATTTATGGATTATAGAACCTCGGAAAATCATTAATCCCAGAATGCACTGCGCTGGCCCTCACTATAATAGAGTTTATCATTAACCCCTCTTGGACAAAAACTATAGGTATGAAAACTGATAATATATTATGCATCTTATGTTAAAAAAACTTTTATTACAAAAAATTAAGCTACTCTGTGAAGATGTTCATGATGCATTTAAGCAAGTTACTGTGGACATTTTTCAAAATATAACCACAAAAAGATCATAAAGATAGTAAAATTCATAAATAGACAAACACAAACACAGTGTTACATCAGTTACATCAGGCAGGAAGCAATAGGCCAGGGGAGGGGTGGGGGTTTCGGAGACATGAGTTACATCATGGCAAAATTTATAACAGCAGACAACACACCCAAATCCAACACAAGCAACAAAGGGCAAGCTGAACGCATCAGACAGGGTTGTGAGTGTATGGTGTCTGTGCCAAAACATGACGGAGGCTATATTAACACTGACAGGGATGGAGAGACTGAGACTATAATAACAGTGACAGAAACTGAGACAGAGGCTATATTAACACTGACAGAGACCGAGAGACTGAGACTACATTAACAATGACAGAGACTATTTTAACACTGACAGAGATGGAGAGACTGAGACTACAATAACAATGACAGAGACTGAGGCAGAGACTATTTTAACACTGACAGAGATGGAGATACTGAGACTACCTTAGAACTGACAGAGACTGAGAGACAGAGACTATAGTAACACTGACAGAAGCTACATGAAGAGAGTGAGATGGAGAAGAGAGCAGTCACATCATACCTTTGTATCTTCCGTATGCTGCGTTAGTAAGGCAAACAGAAAGATCAGAATAATCAAGAATGAGAAAGAGCAAGACTTCTGAGGTAAGCACGTGCATCACAGCAGCAGACTGCAGCAGGAGGAGCAGAGGAAACCAGGGCCAAGTTGACTGAGAATGGGATGGAGGGGTGGGTTTACTACAGGGGGGGGGGGGGGGCGAACGGAGCATGGACTGGGGTCGGAGGGGGGGAGGGATGAGACAGCAGGAAAGCAGACTCTCTCCCGCAGAGCGACACGCACTCCCAGCAAGCAGGCGGTGGCGCCAACCTCGTTTGCTTTAATTAGGGCAACATCCCCCTTGGGATACAAGATGAGAGGTCTGCAGCAAAGATAACCAAGGCAGCAGCAGTGTAATCACTGCCCCCACCCCACCCCGAGCTGCCGCAGCGCAGGGCCTGCATCTAACGGGCAGGGCTCACCTAGGGTGCGTGTGCGTGGACGCGGCAACGCGCATGTCACCGCGCATGTCACCGTGCATGTCACCGTGCATGTCACCGTGCATGTCACCGCGCATGTGGGCGCTGGTAATTTTCCGCTCTGCTCTGCGGCAGCGTGAGGCGGGGGCCTGCATCTCGCCCACCTCCAGCTGAAGGAAATCTCAGCGGGCGGGCAATAAGCAAAGTACAAATACTGTCCCCCCCACCCAGCCTGTTGCCAGGGATACGGCTCGACGATCAAAAACCACAGGAAGTGAGCGGTGAAGCTGTGTCAGTGGCAGAACCCTCGGAGCACGTCTATGAGCTGCCAGCCGAGAGCTCGGTGTAGAGACCTGTGACGGAAGAGGGCGGGGCCGGGACCCAGCCCCCACCGCTACCCCCACTGTCGGTGCTGGTAAGACCCGAAACGAGCCACTGAAAGGAGCAAACTCACACTCACCGCTCAGGCAACCAGACATGTGGCAGCTCTCAGCTTCAATGCAGAAACACTCTCTCTCTCTCATGCACACACACACACACACTCGCTTACCATGCAAAATCACACACTGGCTCACAGAACACGCACACACACATTCTCAATGCATCTCTCTGTGACACACACAGATACACACATACACACGCGCATACACACATACCTGCTCAAACCCTTAATGCACTGTCCAGCAGCAGGGTCACACACTGTCTCTCCTCATTAAATCGGACCACACAGAAACACTCAAACTGCAAACATGCATTCTCCGTGTGACACACAGCCGTGCACAGGCAAACACACCCACGCGCTGATCACAGTCACACACAGACTGGTTATCAGCCTTAGTGCGGACACACACATTTTCTGTCTCGCACACACACGTGCACGCACACACAGGGATGGCAGCGGACACTGTGCAGGCACATGGGAGTATGTAACTGGGTCTCTCCAGCGAGCGTGTGTGCAAGATGGATGAGGAACAGAATGATGCTAAAAACAGGTCGTGGTAAGACGCCCAGGAGGAGAAAAAAACAGAAGAGAGAAAAAGATTGATCTGATCTGGTCTGATCTGGTTTGTGTCAGTCTTTTGGTTTAGGTCTGACTCTTCAGCAGCTTCCTGAACCAGAAGCTGTGTTTCTACAGTGCGTTGAATGTAATACGATCTCATCTGGAATCTTCCGGAATGCTGGAAGGTATGAAGGAGGAAGTATCCCAGGATGCGCATAAGGGGACCATGATGGAAACAGCACACAACAGACCGGAGAACGGCCCGCTGAGTAAGTTCACATGGTGTCACGTATCACAGCATGATACCGGAAAATTCTGCAGTTTACCATACGGTGCCTTGTATCTCCTCAAAGTATCAACACTGTCAAGTGAAGAGGCGGAGCTTAAGCTGGGGTGGGCGGGATCTTTGGGGAGAGCAGATCACCCTACCCGTCTTTCTTGTAGAACTCCAGCATCATGTTGTCGGTGGCGACGCTGAGCGGGCGCCGGCCCTGGTCGTGCTGCTTGCGGTCGGAGTGGTCCATGTCAGGCGAAGGCATCGAGCTGTAGTTGGAGTTGTGGTTGGTGTGGATCGGGCTGCCATAGCTACCTGTCAGGTTGAACTCAATGTCTGCGGGAGGGGGGAGGAGGATGGATGAAGAGCAGAACGGGTTGACCCTGGAAAACGCTCAGGTTCATGTCTCCAACGTGACCATACCACCACCCGCGTAGAAATGGTCACTGCAGTGTAAACCAGGTACTCAGGTCCAGAATTCTTATCAATTTTATTCCACATATTCCTCATATACATGCATATTCTCTCAATGGTAATGAAAGGCTTGTCGAGTGAAATTAAACCGAGTGAAGTCAAACTTTATTGTTATTTCACAAGATGCAGGCATACAACGAAAGAAAACAGTGTTTGTCCAAGGCTTCAGAAACTGCCTTTACACGACACGCAAGACATTAGTGAATGAATGAATGTACAAGCAAACAAATTAATACGCCGTGAAAATAGCGCAAAGTTTGGCTGGGGCTGCACTGCGAGTTCAAGTGTGAACAGTTTCGAGTGGACAGGCAGAGCAATGAGCAGAACCATGAGACTTGAGGATGAGCGGAAGGAACGGGAACTTATGTGGAGATGGATCTAACAAAAGTAGAGAGGAGGAACAGAAAGGGGGACAGCAGAAAAACACACACGCACACACACACACACACACGCACACGTACACACACACACACACACGCACACACACACACACACACGCACACAAAGAAAATGGGGGTCAAGGAAGAGGTATAGCTTCGGGGTCAGACATCAGGGTCTGGGCTTGTTTTTCTGGGGTAAGAGAAAACGAAAATGAAACTCTTAATTAAGAACTGGGAGTAAAGCTCAGGGGAACTGAATGAGCTTGTGAGCTCATCATGTGACACCCCAGGACAAACACGCCCCCTCCATCTCACAGGCAGTGATTGAAAAGAGACTCCATCAACAACTGCATTCGCTGATGCCTGAGGAAGGTATGGTAATATGCCTGCCCACATTGTTATCTTGTGTGTGTGTGTGTGTGTGTGTGTGTGTGTGTGTGTGTGTGTGGAGGCACGCAGGCATCCCTCACCGCCTGGGAAGAACCAGTCAGCATGCAGGATGATCGGCTCAATGATGCCCACAATCTGCAGTGACAAGGTGGTCATCATCTCCGTGATGTTCCTGCAGGGATGACGGGCAGACAGAAGGAACTGATTGGTTCCAGCATCCTACAATGCATAATCACTATAATAGAGCAACTGCAGGCAGAAGTAATCGATCACAGTCTGCCATAGAGAGGAAGCAGACAGAAGCAATCTATTCCGATATAGTATTACACTATTTACTTGAAATGTATTTAAAGACCATGCTAGAGAGGGCAGGAAACACATCAAAAATCTGGAGCTAAAAGATACAAAAAATTTGAAATCACCCTAGATCTAGACAAAACTGCTGATAGCAGAGTTACTACATGCTCATTAGGCAGCATATTGATATACAAGACTATTGTCCTCATGGTTCAGTAATTTAAGATTGCTTCATTAAATATCTAGCTAGATAAATGACTGTGGACAAATCCCATGTAAGCAGTTTGTTTCTGTGGGCTGTCAAATAGTTATTTGAACTAGATTTAAAGAAACGTTGCCTTAATATGTTCCAAACGCAAGAAGTTGCTGATAGGATATCGAGTTTCACATTATGACAGACGGCAGATCTGAAGAGCCCCTGTCGTGTGACTTATAACTGACCCATAGCTGATTGCTCTGATGTGTTGTTAAAAAATAAAAACAGAAACGGCGCTCAAAGGCAGGAGTCCTACCCCTCGGTCTGCGGCCACAGCAGGTTGGGTCCCAGCACAATGGCTATATTCCCTGGCGTCATTTTATTGATGTCCTGGTACTCAGTTAGCTTGGCCAGGAATTTGACCAGGTACCTGTAGGGGGCGACCATGGAAGAAGCAACGGTATTTCACAATCCGTGATGCTCGTCGAGGCTAGAAGATGAGTAGATGTTCTACCACACAGACATGTATGGTCCTTTACCAAATATACCCTGTTTTAGTGCAAAAGACTTCTGAAGACAAAGTCAAATGGGCTTACGGGATGCGAGGATTCACCTGAAGTTGTTGACGTTGTCTGTGGGCAGCTTCTCACAAGTCGACAACAAAGCTTGTAGCCTTACATCCTGATCCTGGATACTGGACAGAAACAATGGCAACTTTCAGAGGGACACTGTCAGAAAAAATGAAAGACTTGAAGATAAACAGAGGTCACAGTGGAATAAGGATGCGTGGAGTGGCCTTTGCCCTGTTAAATGCAACACAACCCCAAACGACACCAGTAAGAACTGCCTTTTCCCAGGCTATGTCACCAGACCAGCCAACGCATTGTGGACTAACTCCTATATTGTTTGACTGGGGCTTGCTTACGTACTTGGAGGCATAGATCCAGTCGTCGTAAAGTTCAAAGGTCATCAGCGGCTCCGGGAGTTCACGCAGGTAGGATTTCAATGCCCCTGGGAACAACGAGGTTGAGAAAGAGAATACCAAGAGAATACCAAGTGAAGAATAATGTGATTGGTTAGGGAATCATGCCTAGGCTTGAATTATATCAATTACACCAAATCTAAATAACTCTGATAGGTGAGGGCACCACCCCGATCACCTGCGATGGCGTGCGGGTCAGCCGAGTACTCCTGCACATCCAAGACGCCACAGTCCAGCGATGCTTTCAGCTTCTTCAACTTGGAGGCCGAGGGAGCCACCCGGAACAGGCCCTGGATACACAAAATGTGAGAAACATTTGAGCTTGGCCAGATTGTGAGGTTGGCATCCCACAAAGTAGCCCGAGGTTGAGGAAATGACAGGGTCGTGGTCAAGGTGCCTCACCTCTTCCTGCAAGCCGCACTCTAGCAGCATGGTCACGCAAGCCTCGATGGGGAACGCAATCTCACGTCCAGTCAGGGTCAGGTGCTCCTCCAGGGACTTCCCGAAAGACGGCTTCTCTACCCAGGCCTCTGTCATGCAAGGTTTGCTCAGTAGGGGGTGCTACACAGCCCATAAACTAAACTAACATGCAACAAACTCCAAAATATTTAAGCCATCTAGAAAGTTCTTAAGCCGGACCATGTGGAGAAGAAGTTGGGCAATCTAATAGGAAGTAGACCAGGTAGAGAGGCCTCACCCTGGTGTGCTTTAATCTGGGGAAGGACGCTCTGGAGGACTTCGAGAGACTTCCTGTGGTACTCTGCCTGCAGCTCTATTAGCTGGAGGAGGAGGAGGAGGAGGAGGAAAAAAAGAAGAGGAGAAACAGATGTCAGCAAAAATATCACCAAAAAAGGAGGGAAAAGAAGGGAAGAGAGATGATCGTGTAAATCGGGAATATACCGAGAAATACACGTACCCAATCAAAATCTGCAAACACTTACCGTCTGAAAGTAGTTTGCATAGTCTATTTCTTTGGCCACAAAGTTGTACATGTCTGCGGATACCTGATCCTGAAAGAAAACCGAAGCAATGACCCCAGACACATTTTTTATTAGCTAACATAGCATGAACACAGAAAACTATGACCAGTGGCCGCGTTGGAGCAGGAGCCGGAAGCTCACCCTGCAAATCTCCATGCGATTGGCAGCCTCCTCCATCTCCTCCCTGAGGGCGTCGGCCTTGGCTCCGCCCTGCTGCAGGTTGCTGGGGTGACCCGAGGACTTGGAGGACTGCTGCCACCTGGGACATGAGCGGGGTAGCATGCTGGGAAGGCACACTAGAGGCTGACTGTACTGTAATTTTTGTGGTCTGAACTGGGTACTACAGGTTTAGCTAACTATATACATACATTATAATATAATCATGAATGTGAGGAATTAAGATATACTAGAATATACAACTTCAACTTCTTCATAGTATTGCCTATTGTTATTAGAAAAGAATTTATCCTTCTCAGTTTCTAATCGCTACACCATGTTTCAAAGCAAGGACATGCTAAATATTTAGCACATCACAGTATTAAACTCAGCATAACGCTAAACACCCAACAGCATCACAGTCAATATGGTGGATCGAGAGCCTTGTCTCGTTTCATAATGACAAACGGAAAAATGAACAGAAGAAACACTCCCTTGTCGAGGCCTTACCGAGTCCGGGCTGAATCCATATCCAAGACTAGTTTAGCTAAATGTTTCCTCTGTTTCTGAATGTTGGGGATTTCCACCTGGAGGAAATTACACAAACGCAGAAGAACCACTTTAAGGTCAACTTGCCCTGCTCTCTCTGCAGACCGTAGTCATGACGGCTGGAGCAGAATCCTCCATTTAAAAATATATATATATACAGTAATAATAACTAACAACCATGCCTTTCGTGTAGCTGCTCTGTTAAAAGACTAACAGACTGCTCCACAGCACTCGTCCTGCGAATACCGTACATCCCATATAAACCCAAATGTCAGACATTTCAACTGGAACACCTCCTGAAGTCGGCGCTCGACTCTATAAGTTGAAAGAACCTCTGCAACCCTGACCTCAGAATTCAAGATGGCTGTGCCCTTCATCAACAGAAATGAAAGCAGTAGTTAAATACTGTTTATTAGCACTTTTGTCTCATTTGTGTCTCATTAAATTGGTCGTACAGATAGTAATGTCCAATGGATATCTGTAGACATATTGCTGCGATGTTTGTGCAAAATATCGTGTTACTCATTGTTATCATGCATTGTTATGTACTGTTATCGCTAACAGTGGCTAACAATGAACCTTGCTAAATGGTATTGCTAAACGGTATTGAACTGGTATTGATAAATGGCTTTGTGATTTGCTGTACTGGAATGCGGTTAACTGTGGTGTGACCTCATTCCAGGCTCCGACCTCCGAGGTAAATGGAACGTGACATAAGTCACCCGTGAACGCTGCTAACTCCTGTATTTAATTTAAGCCAGATCTATGGCTTTACAGAGGGAGGCAGCAGAGCAGTTAAAGGCACAGGAGAGTGCAGAGAGTCTCCGGCAGGCTGCTGGCATACCCCAAAGTGAGGTCCTCTTTCCAGCAGTGCATGAAAAGGTCAGCTCTTAGAAAGCAATAAGTTGCTTCGGGTGAAAATTTCGGTAGAAAATTTTGTTTAAGCAAAAATTGAAATGATGGAAGTTGTTTAAGCAAAGCAATGGGGAGGTCAGTGGGGGGGGGGGGGGAGTGTAAAAATGTTTGACTTAGGGGACTAGAAGCAGCTGGGGGGCAGCCGAGGGGGGTAGAGGATTAACTCTCAATGACCTCAGCCAGCATGTACAGCGGCTCCACCACGTCCCGCTCAATCTGCAGCTCGAACAGCAGCAGCTCCTGCGCCAGCTTCTCCTCCGTGTCCCCGCACAGCTTCAGCATCTTCCTGCAATGGACGGCCAATGGGATCACGGGGGAAATGAGACTTGGCCAGTCAGGAAGCAGCAGAATCAGGGTGCCGCTAATGCCAGCCCTACTTCATGTACGCTGTTACAGGACCAGCATTTAGCGGTATGAGGTTTGTGTGTGTGTGTGTCTGTGTGTGTGTCTGTGTGTGTCTGTGTGTGTGTGTGTTTAGAGAAAGCTTGATTGTCTTGTTTGATCCACATTTTGAGAAAAATATCACACACAAGTGTATATTACTGTAACTATGTGTGTTTGTGTGTCTGTCTGTGTATGAATACAAGGCCTATGTGTCTGTCTGTCTGTGTGTATTTGTGTGTCAGTGTGTGTGTGTGTATGTGTGTGTGTCTACGTGTGTGAGACACTCACCCCAGGAGAGACTCATCACCCAGAATTGCAGCCCCCTCAACCAGACACTGGGCAAGGGACGTCAGGGGCAGCTTTTTCTGCAGAGACACCAGTAAATCAAACACCATCATCAACCCTGAGCAGATCCGGCCGACAGGAGAAACACCATTAAACACAAAAATGATAAAAATAAAATAATAAAAATAAAAAAATATATATTAAGAAAACAGGGGGTGGCCCCGGAGGGGCGGGGCACGACAGGGTATGGTCATGGGGGTAGTGCAGGAGGTGTGGCCGGGGGCGGGGCTCCTACCGAGGGTGACTTCACCGATCGTTTGTCCACATCCTGCCCCTGCTGGCCCTGCAGGCAGGCCGTCAGCTTCTTATGGGTGCTGTGGGTCACCTGCTTTACCAGCTCCAGGCGCTTCTCCACCTGTTAGCGAGGCAGCATGGGGTTTGATGAGAGGCAGCATGGGGTTTGATGAGAGGGAGCATGAGGTTTGATGAGAGGGAGCATGAGGTTTGATGAGAGGAAGCATGAGGTTTGATGAGAGGGAACATGGGGTTTGATGAGAGGGAGCATGAGGTTTGATGAGAGGGAGCATGGGGTTTGATGAGAGGCAGCATGGGGTTTGATGACAGGCAGTATGAGGTTTGATGAGAGGGAGCATGATGTTTGATGAGAGACAGCATGAGGTTTGATGAGAGGGAGCATGATGTTTGATGAGAGGGAGCATGGGGTTTGATGAGAGGAAGCATGGGGTTTGATGAGAGGGAGCATGGGGTTTGATGAGAGGCAGCATGCGGTTTGATGAGAGGCAGCATGGGGTTTGATGAGAGGGAGCATGAGGTTTGATGAGAGGGAGCATGAGGTTTGATGAGAGGAAGCATGAGGTTTGATGAGAGGGAACATGGGGTTTGATGAGAGGGAGCATGAGGTTTGATGAGAGGGAGCATGGGGTTTGATGAGAGGCGGCATGAGGTTTGATGAGAGGGAACATGAGGTTTGATGGGAGGGAGCATGAGGTTTGATGAGAGGGAGCATGAGGTTTGATGAGAGGGAGCATGAGGTTTGATGAGAGGCAGCATGGGGTTTGATGAGAAGCAGCATGGGGTTTAATGAGCACAATATGTCTATCAAACTGACAGTGTAACAGAGAGTTTGATATTGGGGGGGGGCAGCACAAGTTAATAATTCCCCCCCCCCACCGCTCCTATCCTCCTGCATCAAACATTAATATGCCAAGTGCTGCTGACCTTTTTTAATTGAAAGCGTTTATTATGTTTT
>JAODKE010000050.1:15067951-15078072 GCA_026779605.1 Mormyrus hasselquistii
TATATATACACTACATGCCTCCCCATCACGCACACACACACACACACAGACACACACACAGACACACTAAATACCCTCTGGCAATAAATAACATATGAAAATACTCCCAGTAAGAAGTCATTATCTGCTCATTTTCATTCCAGCATTCTCTGCCTATCAGAGAAATGCAATAAAACCAGGTAATAAATGTACAATTTCTACATCAATACATACCATCATCAAGCACAATTCTGAGGCTTTCATCTTTAATAATTTGCATTCATTTCATCTACTAAAAAAAATTAACATTATGCACAAGGTATGTACAGTTGCAAAGACATTTTTCTTCTAGTGTGTTCAAACGTTTTCTGCGTAATCGTAGAACACCGCTGTCGCCCTCTTTGCCGACATCTCAAAGCTCAGAGGTTCTCTGACTCGAACATTAAACTGCTTCATTCTGGCATCGAAATGAAAGTGCTTCTTTTTTACCTGCAGCAGATCCTCACTTAGCACTTCCGTTTTTTCTGCCCTAAAACCAGACAGAGGAAGACGGGAGCAGAGGTCAGTCCCATAATCTCAGCAACTCGCTGGCATCATCAGAAAAAAACACAGGTATTTCCTGCAGAGAAGAGGTTAGGTTATTCAGAGGTGTAGACAGGGGCGGGCCAAAGGGTCACTGGACTCAGGTGAAAGCTGATTGGCTCTTGGAATGTCACTCTCCGATTCAAAACATCTTAAGCCCTCCATCTTACAAATTCCTAGAATCACGCTTATTTGCCAAGTTGCTTGACCGCTGGTTGACGATTAAGGGGTTTGGAGGCACACAGGGGATCCCTGGCTGAGTTCAGGACAGGTTTGCAGGTCCAAAAGCCAACACCCTAACAGCAAAGCTAACAATGCTATCGCCGCTCAGCGGTTCCGATCGGAGTCCCGGGTCCATCGGTGCTGGATGACTCCCTTAACAGCCACAATGCTGAGCCAGGAGAGAAGCCTTCGTTAAATAACAGCACAGAAACGTACCAACTGGCAAATTTGCTTATGTATAAATGCAGAACGATCCCTGTGGCCGCACTGGATTGGGCTAATAATAATCAGTCCTATGGGATTCATGCTTCCGGTATTATCTGCAAGCCCCTCTCCCACCAGTTAC
The DNA here is from genome assembly GCA_026779605.1 of Mormyrus hasselquistii. Classification (NCBI taxonomy): domain Eukaryota; kingdom Metazoa; phylum Chordata; class Actinopteri; order Osteoglossiformes; family Mormyridae; genus Mormyrus; species Mormyrus hasselquistii. The sequence continues at coordinate 15,069,081 of JAODKE010000050.1, forward strand.
AGTCCCCAGACAAAGCTTATGCTGACTGGTCTTTACACTTTTACGTAAATAACTACTTAGAGCGAGATCTTGCTGAGTCTGTCCCTTTCAAAGTGCAGCTTTCTTTTCCACATTGTAGCCAGGACTGTGATTGTGAGTGTGTGGTCTAACAGGTTCCAGGCAGGGGGGGGGGGGGGAAATCCCTCAAGAATGAAACTAGAATGTCTCTGGCCAGTAAACTCAGGACGTTACCACTGGCCACGCCCCTTTGACCCCCTTCCACACACACTCAAACACTCACCTCTGGCTTTGACTCATATAATGCCCCTGGTACAGCCACAGTAAGTTGTACCTGAGATTCTTTTGACTGGAATGTATCCCAAGGAGCCATAGCTGAAAGCTGATTGGTCCCCAGGGTGGCCCCTCCCCCGACATTCACCAATTCAAAACATATGATTGGCTAATGATAAGATTGGCCCACATAAAAAAAAAAATCCTCAAATCGTCCCTGTTATCATTCATCTCACTTATTGCCAAAAAAAAAAAAAAAAAAAAAAAAAAACATAGAGGAAGAAAATACTTGAAAAATGTCCCTCTTTTCCCCATGAGTGCCAGGGACCTTATGGAGGCACAAATCAGCCGCCTTACAAGGATCTGACAATTAAACGTTAGCGGGGGGGAATGCCTCTGAGAGGAGGCCCACTAAAAAGGAGGCCACACAGTGGTTCCTCACTCCTCTGCTCTCCTCTGAGGACGTTTACCCCCGTCTTCGGTGGTTACTGATTAACTCCCCCACACTGCAAAGACACAGAAGGAGCCCTGCTTCTCTCCACAGCGAGAAGATAAATTGAGCCGCGTCGATGTTACTGAGATGGTCCATCTGCCGTGGGCCACCCCGGGACGGCCTTTTCCTTTCAGCCCCTCTCGGCACCTGCTCCACTCAATTCGCCTGCGTTCCGTCCAATTTACTCCAGTTTAATCTAATTTAATTCGGAAGGAAACAATTCCCATTCTCACGCCGGTCTTGGATTGATGGGAAATGAAGTCGTATTGTAAGAATGTACTGAAGGACTTACAGCTATAAATAAATGTCATTAAACTATTCAGTAATAAGCACATAATGTGCTTCTTAGTTTATTAATCTTTCTTTGTTTCTCCATGGTAGGAGTCGTAATGTACAGTATGGTGCAAAAGATTTCTCATAGGCCCCGTCATCAAGGAATATCCAGAGTGCCTCACTTGCCCGGCTTGTCGGTGTCTGGATGCCCGTTGCCATGGCAGCTCGCAATCTGCAAGGTCTGCATGTATTTTTCTTTAATGCAGCATCTTCCCAGCGATAAAACTGCAATTTTCGGGGCCGCATGGTGTTTGCTGGAAAAAAATGGATCTGAAATCAGAGTTAAGGGCTTAGTGGTGCCACGGGCGTGACTACACTGACTGGGATCTGGGGCTGGGGTGGGACAGGAATGACGCATCTGCACCAGAGGATCAGATCTCGTATTTTGTGTACGTGTATGGATGTGTGTGTGTCTGTGTATTTTTAGAATTTAGTGATTAATTGTGTGTGTGTGTGTGTGTGTGTGTGTGTGTGTGTGTGAGTCAGATATACATTACATTGTGGGGATCAAATGTCAGTTTTATAAAAAAATCTGTAAATAAAATAAGAAAAACTAAAAGTCTTGTATTTTGATTGGCTACTTATGGTTAAGGTTTGGGCTGGTTAGGCGTTAAGGTTGGGATTAGGTTTATGCCCATAGAAATTAATGGACAGTCCCCACAAAGATATGAATAGATACGTGTGTGTGTATGCGAGTGCGTGTGTATCGGTCCTCCATAGTAATCAGGTCCAGAACAAAGCCTGTGTTTCACTGATTAACTTAATTGATAGGTCAGTGGGTTAATTAAACACAGGCTGCTATCAAATAGAAGCTTCCGGATTTTAGCCTTAGCGACAGGCAGAGGAAAAAAACAGAATGATGGGCAAACAAACAGGAAGGAGTATCTCACGCCTCCTCCTGGGAGAGCACCCCCCCAACGCACGCAGCGCCACCTAGACCCGCTGAACAGGGATCTGGGCTGCTAGGCATCTTGCTGCTGGTCAAGCAGAACCGGGCCAGCGTGAGGTGTCGGTCCAGGCCCAATCCAGGGAGTGGAAGAAGGTCAAATCCGCAGGGTGCACAGCACATGTCCCTCCACCCTACCATCCCCTCGGCCACCTCCTTACATCACCGCCCATCTGAGTCATACTGGAAAACAGGCCAGCGGTGCCAGGAATATATTCTGCAAACCGGACCAGCATCACCCATCTCTCTGTCGACTCCCGGCTCAGTCCCCGGAGAGACTCTTCTGACGGGCGAGGGGAGTGGTCGGATTTCCAGCAAGTCCGCTCCACCCTATCGGGAAAATTAGCCGTTGCTAATGCTAAAGGCCCTAAAACAAATTGTGGATTTTTTTTTCCAACTCGAATTTTCCATCCGTATATCTGCTATAACTGTATAAGCAGTCCAGGGCAGCAGTGAGCCTGGAGGGGCGTGGATGCTAGTGCATCACAGGGCACACGCTCAAGAGTAAAGGCGATTACCCAGAGGACAGCCCAGGGGACAGCCCAGTGGACAGCCCAGTGGACAGCCCAGGGGACAGGCCAGTGGACAGCCCAGTGGACAGCCCAGGACAGGCCAGGGGACAGGCCAGTGGACAGCCCAGGACAGGCCAGGGGACAGGCCAGTGGACAGCCCAGGACAGGCCAGCAACCGGGAGGCTCACACCTGCAGCCCTGGAAGTGTTTAATACGTTCAAACAGATCCATTTCAAGGGTGAAAGATTTTTATTTCTTATTTTGCAATTGGATTATATAAGTACAACCCAATTTATCTTTTTAGTCTTTAGCAAGCCCAGCTTTGCATCGTATGTACAGTGATTGCCGGAAAATGGATGAAGACAGTGACCTTCGGTTCTGTTCTATTCAATCGAGTTCTAATCTGTTGCATTGTGTTACATTCTATTCTGGAACATAGGACACTTCAGAATGCCAAGGCAAGGTGAGATCAACCAATCACATCACAGGGCAAACTTTGCACTTCCTGTTGAAAAGGGTTGCCCGCCACTCATGCCAGACCTGGCGGCTCATTTTGGGAGGCCTCCATCGGCCCTGTTCACCCTGGCCGCTTCCTGTCCTTGCCTATGCGAGCACTTCCACATATTCTGCCCCAGCTGGCAGCCTTTCGCATTATATCCATTATATATAATATATTTAACAGCAAAATCAGGCTCACTGACAGAGGGTGCAATTAGTGAAACATTTATGCTCATATAAAATGACAATTGCTCCTTCACTATGTTGGGATCTCAGCAATTGCTGGTCATAAGTATATATTATAATTTTTCGATTTTTATACCATGCACATGATGTTCCTCTCGCTTTGCAAGTAAGTAGGTGTTCCTGGAAGCAAAGTGACAGAATGGAGGCAGAGCAGAGGCAGGGACACAGCAAAGGGCTGCTATTTCTGACATCTGCTCATAAATGTGCAGGAAGAGCTTGAAAGGGAAGCCCATGTACCATCAGGGAGTGATGCTGGAGATCATGGTGACCCCCCCAGCCTGGGGGGAGTCCCTGCCAGCCCAGAGCAGGTCACGGTGAGTCCTTGACATGTGCTTTATGAATGCATTATAATGCACTATGAATGTGTTTATATGGCGGCCGGGGGTTTGCCACGGGATAAAAATGTCTTTGGGTGTGGCTTTACGTTACCTTAAGCAAACAAAGTACACGTTCCAGACATCGGCGCCATGTGTTGCTTCACAACCATGAATATTCATGAAGGAGCCTTCACTACATGACTAAAGCCAGGCGTGGGGAAATAGGGGGGCAATGGGTGGAGGGTTTGGGGAAGAAACCCCTCCCCCCAGGGACCACTGCGTGGCCAGTTTGTCAGGAGCTTTTAGGTTACGGCGCCATCACAACAGAGGCAGCCGCACGAGTCTGATCGAGCTAAGAGCTTATCTGACGAGGCCGTCGATTTTTGCTGACTCAGCAATATGCAGATGCACTGGGGGTTCAGCAGTGGGCGTTTTCCCGTGACCCCGTACCCATGACCCGGGCCCCCTGAGGGAAAACACACATTTGACACAGGAACGGCATCATCTGAGGAAGAAAAGCACACCCAGGGAAACCCGTGCTAAACGTATTAGTCACTGGCTCAGCTGACAGGCACCCAACAAGTTATGGGAAGTAGGTCATCCCATAAGTTTAGTAAAAAGCGACTTTTCTGTAAAGAGAGACGAGGGCCGCAGGGCAGCGAGAGGCCCGAGGGGAGGCAGCGAGCCTAAACTGCCCCCCACGGTTTTTTTTTTGCTATTATTACATTGAGCCGCCTGCATGCGAAGACCGTCACCTCTCACACCTGACACGGCCGGGGGCTTCGTCAAAGAAACTCAGGAAGTTCAACTTGAGCATCTTGAGAGGGGGACAGACAGAGATGCTTTAGAGGCCTGCAATGGGAAAACCCAAAATGGGGATCAGGGATCAGGAACCCCAGGGATACCACATTCCTACAGGGGGCAGAGGCTGCTCAGGTCTGGACAACCCGCTCATGGGAGTTTTACTAAATTTTCTGACGGAATAAGGAAAAATGATTGGTTCAGAGAGAAAACCAATCAGATTTTAGAGGTGGTGGGTCCAAGCAACTAGAAGAGGCGGGACCAACCAATCAGATGTCTTTGTCCTGCCTCCCCTAGTCGCTTCGACCCACCTCTTCTACAATCCAACTGGTCATCTCTGTGAACCAATCATTTTCCATTCTTCTCTGAGAACATTTTTTGTGTTCTCACAAAAAAATCACTTTCTACAGCATAGGATAGCTGGGTAGACATAAAATGTGCTACGGGGCTAGTGTCATCTGTATTAAGAACTCTCAGTAAACTCTCAGAGGTCAGATTCCACCTTACTAAAACCCCAGAAGGGTGGTGATCCTTAAAACCCGACTGCGTGTCAAAATCTCCTGCTATGCAGACGTGCAAGGCGCTAGAAATGCAACGGCGCGTGTGTCGTCTCACTTAAGGCGTCGGGACACAAGCAAGCGATAATGACAGGGTAGCAGGCGGTAGCCAGCATAATTACAGCATCTTCATTTCCCAAGGAAAGAAAACATGGTCTGGGCTGGGCGGAGTCAGCTCACAATGGATGATTGACAGCTCTTTAAACAAACCCGATGGGTGTCTGATTCCCTAAAGCGCATCCAGCTGTCTGTCTCGGCACGTGTGCCTGGGTGGGTACGGCGACTCAGCATTCTCGCTCAGGAATGTGATCACTCTTCCTCCGGTGCTCATCTGCAATTCCGGTCATGGCCAGTGGGGGGGAGCAGCCTCTCACTGGGAACCTCCTGCTGGTACCCAGGTACCCTTCCAGTAAGCACAGCCAGTCTGCTGCGGCAATTAGTAGAGAGCTATGGGCTGGCCAATCACCAGGGAGGCGTGAAACAACTAAACGTGTTTCCGGCATAAAACAAGCCATTACTGGAACATTCCAGAAGAGTCTGGCAGCAGCGCTCTACATCTTACCCCTTGACGCTCAGAAAAACGTCAAGCTGCGAATCAGCCTGAAGATTTCTCGTAAATCCTCCACACTGGCCGACCTGCCCTTTTACGGGGGCTTCATTGTGTTGCATAATACAATGAGGACTTTTAAACAGTGACGCTGATGTATTACAAAAAAACCTAATTGGGGGTTAGGGTTAGGGTTAGGGTTAGGTTTAGGGTTAGGTTTAGGGTTAGGAAGCTCTTCGTCTCCAGCGGAACATTCAGCTCACCCATTCATCTTCAGTAATTCGATAATCAGCATCATGGCAACCCATCACCCTCCCCAAGAGGCACACAGGGGGCCGGCCAATCAACAAATATGGGCAATAAAAAAACCACCAATTAACTCAAACCCCAAATTTACCCTCACACACGTTACCTCCCACAGCCCACACACAATCAGACTAGGGGCCAGATTCAAACCAATTAGTGTGGTCCCTGCAGAATCTCTAGCTTTGCTTTAAATATAAAACCATGGAATTTCATCCAAAATACCTACATATTTACTTATATACCATAATCTAAGAGGATCATACATAAACTAAATCATTCACATATATGAACAATGCACATATACAAACAATATGAACACACTGGCAATTAAAACCTTCAGCTTCAGACAGAATTCATTAGGCGTGCATGTGCATTAAATACAATTCCTGTGTGACTGATCTTGTGTACATATTTTTCCAAAAAAAAAAAGAAAAGAAACTTTCTGGAGAGCAGAAAGAGCACTTTCAGCCCCAGGCCGGGCCTTGAATGCCTATCTGCTGGGACATTCCTCAGCTTTTAGGGGATCAGTGCCCCCCTCCCAAATCTATTTTCAGAGCCTGGAATTTCCGCTCAGGACATCAGGATTCCATGTAATCCATTCATCAAGGAGCAGGATAAAATGTGACACAGTGAGCCGGAAATCTGGATTCCTTGACAAAAAAACCTTATCTATCTTTTTTTAAGCCATGAAGTAACCTAAGGAGCCTTGCGGGGGGTTGGGGATCATAATTGAAAAGTGAGTTCTTTCATGTCACCATACACAGGTCATGACTGGTAGGGGTTACAAGTGAAGGTCTTTGTACAGTTGTGGGTCTTTGCAGGCACCCACAGGTCTTTGCAGGACAGGTGGTCATGTGACGGATTTTCACCAGCATCCACAGCAGAGAACCATCCATAACCAGTGGCCTATAGCAATTAGGTTTCCAGCCAAGGAACAGGCATAGCCAGTCGTCTGCACAAAGGCGGCGTTGACTCAGTGTGACCGATCGATGAGGAACTGAGAAAACGTTTTGGGGCTTCATCACTGAGGTGTTTTTCATCTTTTTACAGAAGAACAAAACTATTGCCAGGACCCCGAATATCTGCCACACCTGCCTATTTTATATTTACAAAGGTATCGGAGTGCATTAACTTATCTTACAGCCCTAGACTGACATCACCATGTCAAACCCCCCAGTCCTGGTCACGCCTCATTTGCTCATCACACCCTCCAAAAACATGGAGCGGTGGGTGGTCCTGGTTTTCCAACTCCAGGGGTGGGGGGTCATGGCTGTATAACAGAGCTCAGTGGTTCCTGCCTAGAAATCCCCAAATAACAGGACAGCATTACCAAGCGATAGAGGACTAATCACCCCAGGGTAACCTGCGAATATCTCACGACCTTTAAACTCTCGCTCACAGCCCACATTCGATCCGAAAGCTCCGTCACACTGCTGTTAAGGCCCGAGTGACTAATACGATAAAATCATTACAGCCGCTTATCAAGTAATACGTATTATTATGACCGTATTACTTCTCTCCCGAGACATTGTGAAGAAAATTCCGGATTTCTTGGTTAAGCTCCAAAAGAAGCCAAAAGAAAATCCGGTCAAAACACTTCTCCCTGTACCCGGGGATTTGGAGGAAAAGCGTGAGAGATAAGCTAAGGATGACCCACTGGAAAAATGTAATCACCCAACCCTCTGCAAGCCACCTCGATTTTCTGCGATGAGTGAGAGGGGTCTCTCATCCCAGGGATGATTTGGAGAGATAAACCCAACTCTTACATTCCTTCAGAGCTGATTTTGGGGTCTGTCTGCTTGACTGAGAAAACTTTTGAATGTTTTACTTTAGTGTTTTTGAATTAGGGGGTTCAGTGGAATCAAGGTATATTGATTGGTGTCTTTTTAAAAGTTTTTGAAACTTTTGCTATTTCAGACCTTTTATAATCTTTTTCATACATTTTTTTGTGTGATTTTTTTTTCTTAAAAGCCAGTAAAAGAAAACTGCCTTCCACCAGTGGGATTAGCAAAAGACGAACCACCGTCTACATCAGCCCAAAAACAAGAGCAGTTGCTCCGTCGCATGTCCTGCGACGTAGTGCATTTGGCGCTAGCTTCCCGCCCTAGAGATCACTGCCCGCTGTGTACACTCGAGAACCAGCCGATTCTCCACTGTCCCTAAGCTGCTGCGTGTCAAGGTGGTGCTGTGGGATTTTTCCTGAGAGTTCTGAGGAAGTTGCTTTTCCTCTTCGGACTGATTCAGGATGGCTGCACCTTTAACGTGACAGATTCACCTGCACCTCAGGCATTATTCAGCCAGCTAACAGAAACATCCGTTTGACTCGAGCTCCTCTGAGCTCCTCCACAAAGAGAAACGGAGGTAAAGGCTGCAGAGAGACTTAGCAAGCCTTCCCCATTTCCACCCACGCCCGCATGCGCGTCCAGATGCACACGCATAAATGCATGCAGATTCTCTCGCACAAGTATGCAAATGCACGAGCGGACACAGGGACACCCACATGCAGAAACACGTACATGGTATCACCAGTTTGGGCAGGAACACTTCCAAAAACACAAAAGCCTCACAATTCAGTGTGCCGAGACCCGCCCAGCAATGCACACAAGCGCAGCGACAGATGCTCACATTCTCCAAGGAAAGACACACAGTAACAGTAACTGCAGCTACTAAACTGCACGTCTCAGCATGAAAGATGTACAGCCATGATCATTCGGCTCTTCCGCCAGTGTGGACCATCGTGGAAGTTCAGACCCAAATCCTAATCCTCCACAGGGGCCACATGGGGTGTGTGTTCCATTCCCATTCCCCACAGAATAATTACATAGCTCATAATGCAGTCTTATGCAGAATTTCGGCTGTAAGAAAATAATTTGAATTTCCAGCCGTGTTCAAAGGGCCTCAGTGTACCAGTAATGAAATTCCAGATTTTGCAAAAAATGAAATGGGGAAAGCACATGATTCAGCAGGGGTACAGCCCCCCAGGAACAGGGGGACAGGACGGAGAATCGAGGATTCCCTAGTGAACTACAGTGCGCGCCTGTAGGTGGGGGGCGTGCTGGGGGGGGGGGGGGGGGGGATTTTCGGGGGCGGCCTTTAAAAAACCCAAGGGGAACCCACCCTTGAACGGCCCCCCCCAAAGCCCCGCCCCTGGGGGCGAAGTTTGGCG
>JAODKE010000050.1:15078172-15089542 GCA_026779605.1 Mormyrus hasselquistii
CCTTGTGCCGCAGGGGGGGGGGGTGGGGGGGGGGGGGTAAGGGGGGTGGGGGGGGGCGGGGGGGGAGGGGGGGTCATTTACGGAGCCTGCATTTAAAATACCCAAGGTAACTCAACCCTTGACAGACGCCACCAAATGCCACGCATCTGAGGCCGAAGTTATGCGACGCCACCCGCAAACTAGGAGACAGCTGCTTCACGCATGTGTAGATAAGGAATGAGACTGCCTAAATCAGGGCGGGGGCACCGTAATGCGGGTGCTGGGTCATTCGCGGGGGGGTGGGGGGGTGCTATCCCAGTGCCAAGTGCTTCCAGATGTAGCTGAATTCCCAGGACAGTCATGCCTATCTCTCCCCAGCCAGCCCTCGCTCTTTCTGAAGGCCGCCTGCCCCCCGCATCGTCACCACAAGCCTTAAACAAACCCCCCCCGATCTACATGCACCCTTTGACCCCGGCTTGGAAACACTCTTCCCTTCCTTCTCCTTCCCCACAGCACAGCATTGCTGCTCAGGTTGCACAGCAGAAGGTTCTCTGTCGTAGGAACGACGTGAGACGCAGATAATGCGATGGATCACACCCTCGCAGGAGCTGCCAGGGGATGTAAGCTGCACGACGGCCCTTATCATCAGCTGCACGTCATCAGCTGCACATCAGACTCAGCCATCAGGCAAATGTCCATTTTGTACTTCATTTCTTCCAAGTCCACAAGCAGATCATGGGTGTAATAATACGCACCCTTTGCATTGACAGCATAAGAAAATGAGCGAACCAGTGCCTGCTCATATACCTGATTCACTCAGGTTCTGCTAACAGGTCCATGTTTATTACCTTCTAAACCCAACTGTGATGCTAAAAGCCTTAGCATTTTCTTCCCAGGATAAAAACGTCAAAACACATCTACTCCCAATTCAAACATGCACCCTTTCTGATACATTAAACTCCACTCAGGATCTCAGTTGCCCTCTACTCGAAAAACAACAGCGCTCTTAGATCTTTAGCTGCAGACCTTCAGATTTAGGTGTAAGATAAATCTAAGGTGGAGGTCTTCCCGTTACTCACGACACGAGGAGCAAAATTTGGCCAAATTAACTGAATTTGTCATGCCTTCATTGAAAGCTAACCAAACACAAAAAATGTTTATAAATAAACAGACTCTGTGCTGAGCGTCTCACAGATAACAAACCTGTCCGTGCATCACCCTGCTGCGCAATCCCCAGCTGTAATGCCTGCTGAGCACGAACTAGAATTTTAACAGTACAATATATCCACATCGTTTTCTATGCTAACTGTGATCTAAAGCAAGACAGAGTGATGATAAAGACTTAGGTGATCTCTCGTGTTGCAGTGGTGAGTGATGACAAATACTTTGGTGATCTCTCGTGTTGCAGTGGTGAGTGATGACAAATACTTTGGTGATCTCTCGTGTTGCTGTGGTGAGTGATGACAAATACTTTGGTGATCTCTTGTGTTGCTGTGGTGAGTGATCACTAGACTTTGTCCATATAGGAAACTCAAATAATTATTCCCAGCTGGCTCTGGTAAGTCTAGCTTCAGCCATTTTTGATGCACTAATAGGGGTAGGCCTTCTGTTTTAGGCTAAAGGGGTCTGGATTCCATTTTGTCTTTGATTCTGTAAAACAAAGTCTGTTGGTTTCAGATAATCCTACTGCCCTGAGTAACAGCTCTTCAGTAGTATTAAACTGTATAGGATGCTCTTTTTAATTAGCCTCAATTCATAACCCTTTGCCAGTGAGCAGAACCCAAAGTGGTGGCAGGAGTTTATTTATGGTGCAGCAGCACAGCTATTGGATGAAATCTGAGAAGAAAACAGGTAGCGGTTCTGAGGTTCCTCCATGCTCACTGGACTGAAATTGTGGGTAGAGGACATTAGGATGTTCTCCATATTCTTCCCCCGCCGAAAGGTAACCCTGGAAGGTGGTCGACAATAATCAGCAAATCCCAACACGCACTCCACCCATCCGGTAGCTAGAGGGCACAGAAGATGCCAGTCTATATATTCACTGTGTACAGGCCAAAAGCCCACCCCCCGTCAGCCAGAGCCAGTTTGTGCTGGGTCCCCTGTCAGAAAGCTGGAGCACCAGAGCTAATGTGTGATGTACAGAGTGGTCCTTACCCTCACCGATCGTTATTAATCACCCCTGCCAACCTGCTGCTTTGGAAACACACCCCTGATTAGTAGTAACCTCCAGGGACATATGAGAGCAATATCCACACGAAATTACACCCCCTTCCCCATTACACGTAGACAGAAAATTTTGTGAACAAAATAGGGTGACATTGAAATAATCGATTCAGGTTTACGTTTCACCGCTGCGTATCTTTATATTTTGACAATTTGACCTTTCTGGAAGTCACGCTAATACGTTTTGCGACAATATGGTCAGAGGCAGGAGATGCCTATTCTCAGATCATAAATACTAAGTGGCAGTTTATCGTTTAACTCAATAATGCGATGGTTTAATGTTTTTTTTCTCATATGACATAAGCACAGTAAGCACATGCTGAGAGATCGCTGAACAAGGAATTCAGATCACAGTTTATTCAAATGACCACCGATGCCGGCCATATGGGATCCAGCAGAGACGGTCATTCCTCCCCCTAAAGCACCCGATCTGTGCTGCATATCACCGCAAGGACTACGGCCAACTGCCCAGCATCCTGATCTATACCATCCCTTGAAAGCATTAAAAGCACAAGGTCCGATGATTTCTGATGGTGTCCGCAATATAAATGTGCATCTGTCCAAATAAGATGACAGCAATGAAATGCGTGATATTCAGGTGCAGCATCACTGCGTAAAGCATCAGCAGGAGACATGAGGTTCATCCGGCCACCTCGCACCGCTGCACCGGCGAGCATCGTCAGAGCTGCTGGGAACATTGCGGTTGTGTGTAACCCCGGGACGTGTCCATACGTAGATATTGCAGCAGCCCCCCAGGCTAAGCCGCGGATCGCCGCTGCTCCGCTGCCACAACCAGGCGAGAAATAAAGCGCAGAAAAATGCGACAGACGACCTTCACTAAAGGGTGTTGCTTAAAAACCCTCAAAAACGCCAGCAGTTTTCCATTTTTACAGTAACGGTGTTTTAATCAATTTCTAATAGCGCAAAACATGTCCTCTTGCAGATTCATATACATATAACGCAATATAAATAGCCGTCTAATGCATTACTCTGCCCGCACGCTTAAACGAGATATACTTTAATTGTGCATTTGCACAAAAATGATTCCCGATGGTAAACGGGCTTACAGTAATAATTTCTAATTTATTAAACATCTCCAAGTTTTTTTTCCTCAGATCCACAAACTGGGGTACCGCACCTCCAAGGCGTCACTGCAGTAATTCAATAAGCATTACGCCGATCCGGGCGACCCAGAACCGGCTACTTTCGTTTAAAATTGGTACAGCCAAACATTCAATCCTGCGTTTCCTAAATGAGATTTAAAGCTCAAAATAATTAAGTCGATAAAAATAGACTGTTTGCTTAGTCAACCAATTTCCCCAGTCCCTTGGATGAGAACCAGATATAATAAACATTGACAGACGAACGTGTCGTCATTCAAACTCTCACTTCATCCCAATTGTGTGCATTTTAAAACAGGTTTTCCCACATATCAGTCCCTTTGCGATCGCTCTTACCTGCCGACTGTTTGGTTGGCGAGTTGCCGCATCCGATTGAATTGCTTTTTCATCATGATCTTTTTTTCTGCTTTAACACCAACAGTGAAAAATGCCTCGCATCTCTTACTGGCGATCGTACGGCAGTCCGCGGACGACAGCGAGCAAATCCGTCCTGTCGCGACCCCTCTGCTTCATTGCACTACTTCGTAACAAAATAATGCCATGTTTTCAGGGACATTTAACGGCCCGCTGCCCGCTCTCTGCTGCACAGAGATGCTGGAGCGGCTTCCTTACTCCTGGGCAGAGTGACAGCTTTCACGGCAAGCCGAGCCTGCTTTCCGGGGCTCCATGGGAAACGTAGTCCGCTTTCCCGAAACACGCTGCTGAAATCCTTCAGTGCGCCTCGTTTACACAGGGATTGACGTATTCTTAGTCTATTGCATTGCAATAACACCTTATTTTAGTAACATTCTTAGTTACATCAGCATCATCATCATCATTATTGTTATTATTAGGCTGATATAGTCTAATGTTGCAAACAGTAGGAACATTTTCTCATAAAAGATTAGTTTAGCTGAAAAAGAAGAATTTTTAAACCATCTTATGCAGCCATTTTACCTTATACATTTTAACTAAAACGACACGTAAACTGAAATGCAGCAGTTCAACAAGAATACCAGTTGTTGTGGTAATGAATTGCATTAATGGCTAGCGCTGGGCAAAATGAATCGCTGATGTTATGTACGCGGTGATTGCGCGCATTCCTTTGAGCGCGTAACCGACTAATTCTTCTGGAAATAATGCTTCTGAATTAAAGCCCCTCAAACCAAGCATGGGTCCTCTTTACGGAGATGGATCATTTGGCATTGATAGAATTATAAACTATTTCTTAGGCTTTCCATACATAACGATACCGAAAGGTCTGCCTTAGTAATGCCGTCTTTATTGGACGATTGGCAGTAAGATAAACATGGATAAACATGAACATGCTGCACCTAAAGGTGCAGGCAACCTCTGTCCATCCATATCTGCTTATCCAGTGTAGGACTGGCGCAAGTCAGCCTAAGACAGACAGGACAAAAGTTAGGGGACAGCATGTGATGTTTTTGAACTGTGGAAGGAAACTGAAGTATCCAGAGAAATTCCAAACATTCAAGGGTAGAACATGCAAAGGTGAAGTGGGAACTGAACCCATAAGCCTGGAGGGGTGAAGCTACAGGTCATCACTTTGGATCACAGCGGGCAGATAGTTAAGCAGAAACCTCCAGATTACATTTCCCTTCTTTAACAGAAACCCATACAATGTAAAGTAGAGTCAGACAGTCTCCGGAGCAATTAAGGGGTCAAGGTTGTGCTCGAGGGCCCAAAGATGCAATCACTCAAGTGACTTTGGGATATGAACCAGTGACCTTCTGGTCAGAAGCACAGCATCCTAAACCACTGAACCACACAAATACCTCACTGAACCTCTACACGTGAAAATCAAGGACAGATTAATTATATATGTCTCATTAAACCATGATATTGGATGTCTGTTTGAAAGATATGTTTCCAATAAATTTTAATGTTCTCGTTTTTTAATAATTCAATAGAGTAAAACCTGAATATATAACCAAGTGTCTTACAGATCTAATACCTCTTTTGTATTATGCATTCTTAAAAAGTGGAGGACCCATTTTTTTTATGTACCCATATTGTGAGTCTATGTTTACATTTTTGCCATGATTGACTTTTATGCCATGATTATTTATTAGCAGAATATATTTTTTTTACCTGTACCAATTTCAGTTCTACATCCATGGATTAATAACTGAAGTTGTTATGCAACAATTCAGCAGTTTCAGTTTAATTTTCCGTGTTTTATATCTTGGCTGATTATATATCTTGAGCATGGTGATTTGCCATATGGGTTGTAATTGATTAAACATGTCCTCCAGCGACTCATTTTGGTGAAGCCACACAGGGCTGCAGTGCTGGGTTAGACCCTGAGAAACATCCCAAACCATTGCAAGGTGCACACATAGTAGACAGCGGAGTGTTCCCAAGTTAGCCTAAGTGTTCCCAGTTAGCCTAATGGCATGTCTTTGGACTGCACAGGAAAAATATCCAATCTCCCCACACATACACACACACAGCATGGGTGGGATTAGAACCCCTAACACTGTAGGAATGAGGAAAACATTGATAGCCGCAGTACCACCTTCAGAATTAATCGAATAAATCCATCCATCCGTCCACCCTTATCCAGTTAGACCTCGACACACAGCTCCTCTACACCAGCATCTCAAACTGGTCCTTGTGGACCCCCAGATACTCCACACATTTGTTCCCTAAAACCAGTTCTGGCAGGTGTTTTGCTGAGATTCCTAAACTGAAAACTGTTTATAGTGTCCAGCCCAGACCAAATTCCCCCATGAGCCCCTTCTTGCCTGATACCTACCAATTGCAAACCATCGATTATTTATTTCACGTTATTCTGTGATCTAATTCCTGTGTATCAGGGCATGGTATCACATTATGTCCTGAGAAAAGCAGCTTTGTTCTTTTTCGTTTTTGTTTTGGATAACATTCCAGAACCTTCAGTAGAATTCCATATCAGCAGCTGCTGCGCTCTTTGGCTGTGCGGGTATGTTCACTCGTAATACAGATATTCCGGCGTGTTACTGGCTCTCTTCGCCCAGTGTCTTTCAGCACGCGCCGCATACATTTCTCTGCATTTTCTCACTCTCGCTTCCCTCGGGCAAAGAAGAAGCCCCATTAATATCTCTGCACAGTCGTTGGAGAGATCTGGACTGAAACACAGAACTCAATAGAAAAGGTTGAACATTTCTCCATTACAGTCCAATTTACTGTAAATTACTATACATTATGGTAACTGAAAAGCATGTCAGAAGCAGAACTCTACACAGCTTGCGTTTTTTTCCGACGTGAACAACGCGCTTGTAGAACATTGTTATGGAAAACTGCCCCACCTAGTGGCCATCATACCACAGCGCAGTATAAATAATAATGACATTGCCCGTTCAAATTTGTCAGGATTTTCAATACCTAGCTTTGTGGAACCACTGAAAATGTTGGCTTGTGTTATCAGCCATGCTCAAAATTACTTAAAAGTAGCTGGGCTGTGACTAATTATTGTTTCAGGGATCATCTGACCCCGATTCTCAATTACACTGCTTTGGATAAAAGTGTCTCTTAAAAATATGTACTGTGGAAATGTAATGTGACATACTGGGGGCAGGGAGGGTTGCCTTAAAGCTTAGCATATAGTAAACATGATACTTCAGAAACATTATATGCTAAACAGCGTCTGAAGCTTGTTTACAGAGTTGGAACTCGGATTTTTTGTCCAGCTTGGCTGGAGCGAAAGCAGTGCTGAAGTAAGTGAACTTGAAGGCTGCAAGCTAAAGTTTCAGGAAGAGCCTTGTTGTTGCACCCTTGAGCTACGTACTTAACCCAAATGGCTCTGCTAAAATATCCAGTTATATAAATGGAAAATATATGTAATTCACCGAGGACAAAGAGATATGTTAAGCAGATAAATGCTTCCTGTATTGCAAGGAAAGCCATTCAGTGACAGTATCCATGGTGACAAGTAGATAGTAGATGTCTATGAAGAAGGTCTGAAATCTTCTGGATCAGCGTCCAGGCCACTGTGTGCCAATGAACCGGGCAATGAGTGTAGGTGGTCCGTGCAAAGATGCTCAGCCTTCTTGAGGATGGATGCCTTTGGTATATCTGGCAACTTAAACCTAAACCTTGGTGCTAACCAACACAAAAGTGACCCCTCAGAAGATCAGACAGCTCATCGAGCAGTTGCTGCTGGCGCCGAAGTATTTTATCGGTTGGTTGTGTATTTACCTTAAAAAATCCCTGAGTGTCCTTTAGGGGGCGATATGTCCTCACATTTCGTTCTTGGCTTTGGTTATGTAGGTCAGTTTGGCTCAGGATGCCGCATTAATTTCCTGCTGCAAATTCATAAATAATTGGACAGACTCACGTTTTGGGATCATATCCACAAGAATCGACATTCCTCGAAGTCCTTAAAACCTGGACTCGGGAAAATAAAGTTTGCGTGCTGTCTGTGGCACAAGACGACTGCAGCTGGGAAACAGAATGAAGTTTAAAGCATCACACCCTACTTTTGTTTCAGGGTGTCACCTTTTGTTTATTAGATGAAAATATGAGTTTTCAAAATGGATTGTAAATGAAAGGAAAGTCATGAGAAGTTCTTTGTCAGGAAGAAGTATTTTACGTGTTGCAACATCTATATTTATGATGCTTTGTGATGTTGGATCGTTTGGTTTTGTTCTTTTACATGATACACATCGACTTGCTGTTGGCAGCGTCATAGCTCCCCCTGACGGATCCACTTTGTACTGATGGGTTTTAGCACAGAAAGGCTTAAGGAACACCTGCTGTGAGTTAGGATCACTGGAGTTTGAATCAATGGCGATTGTCTTGGTGACATCCCATAATACTCCTATCCTAAAACGAAATGTCCACAAAATCTGAGGGGATTCGAAGGGCAGGTCCAGCACAGCCTGACACTTTCCAGAACAGCGTCGGCATGAAGGACAGTAAAGCACAAAGGTGAACCAGTCGCTCCGCTGACAATAAAGGACTTCAGGGCTTCGGGGCTTCGGGGTTTCAGGGCTTCTTGACTGGCCTCCTGTATGTGTAGTAGGCAGGCAAACTTTCAAATTTGAGCAGTGTTGAACTACAATACTTTGATATAAGATAAAATAGAGCCCAAGAGACCTGATTTTGGTCATAACTGAATTTTGATCAAATTTGCAGATGCTCTTTACTTTTGACTTATTTGATCTCTGCGTTACGTTTTCCCGAAACTGACAAAAATACAGAGAGGATACCAATTTTCAGTTTACATGCAACATTTGCTGTAGGGAGGTTAACTTTCACACCCCGTTACAGAAACACTTGATAGCTCAATGTAATGAAGACGAGAGACCACACATCTGTTTGCACTTTATTTACTCTGTACTATTATCATTTTCATGCAGTCATTACCAATAATCTTTAAACGAGATGATACTTTTAGCTCAAAAACTACTAAATTGCAATGTTGCTCTTGGTTTCTGAAGATTAAGTTGTTTTTTGTACTAAACTTGGTCTCAAACCATTTTTCTTCGCTTGTGGTCACTTGTGTTCAAATAAAATGCTGCACAAGAAGCAAAGACCTCAGATGTGTTAAATGGAATCTCACTCTCAATTTCCAGTAGAGGTTGCGGACATGTTGTTGGACCGGATCTCAGACATGGTGCTTCCAAAGCCAACTTCCATACATGCCGGGGGTCTTGATGGAAAAAACTTGATGGTCTTGGCAAAAATGTAGCAGATCAGACACTGGAACAGTGCTGGCTGAAATTCCGGGCCTTTCTTTTTAAAGGTCACCATTACAATCATCATAAATAGTAATCCATAAACAGTTAGTAACCATTGGCTGTGTCGTTTATTAAACATGTGATAGAATTTTCTGGGGCAATTTTTTTGTGAGATAAAAATTTCTTAAGCAAAGTGTTCCTTGTTTCTACAGTCAGTACTTTGGAAACGATTAAACCTGTTATTAAATTGCTTAAATATTAGGTCATAAGGCCGTTAGTCATCGTTGAGTCTTCAGTCAAGGGTTAGGAGCTCCTGATGTGGTCACTGACCACACAACAGACGACCTGCAGACCCACAGAAGGTCCTTTGTAATCTGATGAGTGCTGAGAGGGTCTCGCGTCAATATTGGAGGCGAATTGGGCTCAAGGGTGATGGAATGCGCAGATCAGCAGAATCGTCCTGTGTTGTTTTTTATCCCTGAACGAGGATAGCGTGAACCTGTGTTCCAGAACACACTGTCAAAGTAAACTCAGCATTTTCAAAAGAAAGTCCAGTTAATGATTCTGCGGAATCCGTTCTTCCAGCCCTGCCTCAGTGGCTTCTGGAACATTTGTATCTTTTACATATTTACACACCCAGTTTATTTATATTACCAACATACGGTTTTGATTATTCAGAACAATGGCCGCGTGAGAGCCATTGTGTCATCCTGGAACCGTGATATTCAAAAGACCTAAGAATTTATCACCAACAAGTATTTAATAAGGAATAAGGCCACCTGTTACTATCCGGACGCCTTCAGTCCTACCTGGAATTCTGATCCTGAGTCCTGATCTGTGTGAGATGGGACATTGAGCAGTTGTTCTTGACGTCACACTTTTGTGGTGTTTAGCAGCCATAATGTTAAACGTACTAACCCAAAAGGTGAGCATCAACCTGTGACCACTGTTCCTCTAAGCCGATGCCGTTTGCACACGAATGCTGTTATTTTTAGGACTGTTCCTTCTGATGCATTAGGTAATTGTGCAGTTTTTGTGACCGAGGAACCTGGAAGCCAAGCATTGACTGTATGGTCTATCTGGAGCTCTGTTAGTTGTCTCAGGTGCTGATTGTCAGACATTTAGATTGTCTGACAGATATTGCTAATTGGTATTCAGTCTAACAAGACTCACCTTTGTAGCTTGTTTGTATGTGTGCGTGTGGTCTAGGTATACCTTACCTTGTGGGGACCAAATGTCCCCACAATGTGATGAATACCTATTTTTTTATGGGAAAACTGTATTTTATAGAAATCCGTGACTGCAATGAAAAAACTAAAAATGCAAAAACTCTTGTATTTTCCTTGGTTACTTATACTTATGGTTAGGGCTGGGTAGGGGCTAAGGCTATCATAGTTAGCATTAGTATTTTTCCCGTAGAAATGAGTGAGCGGTCCCCATACAGATATGATTACACACTTGTGTGTGTGAGTGTGTGAGTGTGTGTGTGAGTGTGTGTGTGTGTACTGTATATATGATTAATGTTCACGTTTTGCTGTTCCATTTTTCTTGTTCACAGTGACGGGTCTTGGCACTGTTTCGTCCCCAGAGTAAACAATGCTGAAAAACAGCCACCCCTAACCCTATTCAAACTCACTCATAAATCTACAGGCACAGATTAAGAGGGCATCCCCTGCTATTTGATCTTCACCCATAACCTCCTGGGCTATTCATTTTCATCAAACGCTGACTGAAACGTTAAACTCCATAATCTGCCGATTAGGATAAGCAGGCCAAACTGCACTAAAGCATAAATAAATGGAAACGGTAACAGTGACAGTATGCGTAAAGTAACTAATTCATCCCCAAAACATTTATGAAACATCGCTATCCTAAAACCCACCACAGAAGAAATTTAACAGCAAAGATACGTGTTAATTAAGACATGATGATGTTGCTTGTGATGGTGATTGTGGCTGTATTATTCAGTATATGTTTTGTATATTTATGTAAAAGCAGATAAAAAACAACAATGAATTCAACATCAATCTTAAGAGGACTATAAGACAGACCGGGGGATGGGGCCAGTCCCTTGGGACATGACTTCTTTCACTGATGTTCCTAGAGGGCAACTATCAATTATGTGGGTCAAAGAAGACCTACAGTGAGACTAATGATGTCATTTCCTTTAGGCTGCTGACCCCCGATGACCTCTGACCCCTAATTACATTGCTCCCCAGTGCGGCTGTGGTGTGCACGGCAGCGCGTGGCCCTACTGGGGTGATGGGTGGGGATGAAATCCAGCTGGGTTTTGGGGGGGGGGGGGGGTTTTGGGGGGTTGGGGGGGGGAAAAAGATTTTTTTGTTTTTTGGTGTGGGGGGGTGGGGGGGGGGGGGGGGGGGTGG